>CM062819.1:1816508994-1817108994 GCA_031772625.1 Pinus tabuliformis | reverse complement strand
ACTTTCAGAAACATTTCATATACTTCGGAAAAATGATGCATAAGACAACCACGAATTGCAACAATAACATCTAGACTTTTCACTAGTTGTTCAAATTTAGTTTCTAACATAGAGAAAAATAATTTGAAAGTATGAAAGAGAAAAAAATTAACAAACTTAAGCATTAAGGATTAACACCAATGTAAAAAAAAAAAAATTAGAGGAAATTCGAGCCTAGAAGTGCCCATGAAATTTCTATGTACATAATATGAAAACCAATCAAAATCCTTTAAATTTAAAAAAAGGCAAATGTAAATATTTTAGAAAAAAATAGAAAAAAAAAACTCTTTTTTTTTAAATTATACTTTTGGCTTATGTCCTTATAGCTTTATTCAAATATCAAGTGTAGATAGTCATTGGATGAAGAATTAAATTCCGTGTCCAACGAGCACCCATTATGCATATTTTTGAGAAGACCCATATTGATTAAAATTGAAAGACACATTAAAAAAATGAGTTGAACATGTTTTTTAATAGATCCTCAATTTTTATCAATGTAGGTATTTTCACAAGTATTCATAATGGGTACTCATTGGATGGATAATTTAATTCCGCATCCAGCGAGTGTATACGCTTGAAATTTGAGTAAATGTATAAGGAGATTAAAAAAAATACAATAAAAATATGTAGTTTTATTCTTTTCCCTCAAAAATTCATAACTCCTGTTTTATTATTTAATTATTTTCCCTTAGGAGGCTAATTTTAGGTTGAAATTTCCTCTAATACAATCACTACAATTTATACAAAATTATACGAAAACTTTTAAACTATTACCACAACTAAAATTCATTTCTAACTTGTGATATACATTTCATCACTGAATAATTATGACCCTATATTTCCTCCCTGAGCGTTACAATCTCTTAGAATAACTAGAATTCATCATGGAATTGTGTTATACTTTTCATAACTGAATAATTATGACCATGTATTTCCTCCTCAAGAGTTACAAATACAAATAAGGAGACAAAGTATATACACCATTTTGTCAATAATTTGTAGACCATGTATTTACTTCCTCGAGAGTTACAAATACAAATAAGGAGACAAAGTATATACACCATTAAATTAACAATTTGTAGACCATGTATTTACTTCAGGAGACTTACAAGTACAAATTAGGAGACAAAGTATATACGCCATTAAGTTAAAAATTTGTAATTTACCTCTATATTAGTAAAAACCTAAGTTCACAAATTTCAATCTATAACTCAAAATCCAACACTACTTACTGGACAAATAAAATTTTAGATCGCATTATTCATTTCATTGGTTTTTTATCCAAGAGCACACTTACTAGACAAATAAGATTTTAAACCACATTATTCATTTCACTTTTTTTTATCCATGAGCATCATTTATTTTTCCATAGCAATCTAGAGTTACTATTTTCATACCTTCCACCATTTATGGGAGCATTGACCCATCTGATAATAGAAATATGAAAATGTTTGCATTGTTTATCACTATGTCAGATATCGTGGCAGGCATTACAAAAATAATTTTGATAGGGACATGGAATGCCAAATGAATATCACCCCATGGGGTAACTGATTAGATTTTTTAATGAAAAATACAATTATAATATTCTTTAATGAAAAATACAATTATTTACAAAGCATGAGGAGGAGGTGGCATTTATCTTGTGGTTGATAAAGATTTTTATTAAAAATAATATTTTAGCAAAAACCAAACAGTAAATATTATGTACTAATGATCAATTGCATCATAATCTAATATCAACAAATGCACCCAATATGAGTTTATGTGGTTTTTTCTTGTTAAGCGATGACATAAGAGAATCTCCTCTAAATAATGCATATTCTTCAAATTATGAGCATCAATAATTTCCTTCATCCACACTTGGAAATATTAAAAATGATTCGAAAAGTACTTAGCACTGCATTGCTTTCTATAATATCCCTAGAACCACGTATTTACACTTTGAATTCAAGAAACGATTATTAATTTAGTGTGATTTGAATGGTTTCTTCGAGGAATTAGTTACTTATCTAGGTATTTATGCGTGGCATTCATAAAAATATTATTAGTCCCTACCTGGGACTAATAGCGGTCGATCGATCGTTGACCAGTGATTAATTAGCTTTGACCAAATAATATTTCCCGTACATGTCAGGTTTAAGCCAATGTTTGAAATAAAATTTTCTGCCCAATAGATTTTTATCCAAAGTTTGTGTTTAGACCTCTTATTGCTGGCTACATGGTATACTTTTCTGAAAACTTAGGCTAAAGAGTTTGGAGTCGCCTGTATACTTTTCTGAAAACTTAGGCTAAAGACTTTGGAGTCGCCTGTGTAATTTTCTGAAAACTTAGGCTTATTACAGCCTTCACGTTGTCCGATGCAAAAATATTGGGGCAATATGATGTTATCCAAAGTACGGTTGATATGCCACTTGTCTCGTGCCAGAGACATAACATATCCATGCAGTCCACTGCATAGCTTTGTGGCAAGCTGCATGTAGTCACCTGTCTCATGCTGGACACAATACTGTCTCACAATACTACCCTTCCATTACAGACGGACAACCTCTTTGCCTATGAACAGAAGCTCAAATTCTTACGGCTTCGGTCCTATGCTCTGCAACTCTTTCAACATTTACTGCTTTCTTTCGACCTTCATGATTCTGCTGCCCTCTGATCGGTGTCATGGTGCGCACAGGCTTCTTTTCCGGCCGGGCTTTTGATTGGTGAGGTATTTTTGACGTACTATCCTTGAATTGTTAACCCTATCTGTTTTCACTGTGACGTCAATATGATGTTTAGGGTTTATGTTACAGGAATGGAAACTTGTGGCCGCTCCCATTCCAAAATGTGTACATGCATCTCGCTCGGCTCTTCCTTTCTTTACATTGCTCAGGTTCTACACACAGTGAAAGGTATGTTCAAATTTCAACAATTTAATGATCTAGAATAAACATAGAGCAAAAAAATATATTTATTATTTTTATTTCATGTATACCTGCAAAAGATTGACACGGGATAAACTACTTTGTTATTGAAGAAGTGAAGTGTTTGTTATCGAAGAAGTGTTACAAAGTACGCTGAGAAATGTTTCTTTTTTTACCTTGGATGCAGGTCAACTGGGAAAGAGCAGATCATGAGCTTTGAGAAACTGTTGTGGTAGCCAATACCCATATTTTGTGTAAATTCTCTTTTAATTCTAGCGTAATCCCACCATTTTCTTAGCCTTGTCATTTGTTGCCTGGCGCAGTAGAACCAAATCTCATTGCCAAACACCTGTGTTTCCAATGACAGGAGCCTTTGCGCTACTCGATCCAAGTAGGTGTGGATGGGCCCCTCTCATGCTGTAGGTGCTAAGCAAGAGTTCTGTTGGGCATGTACTCGTAGACGAGTATGGGTTCTCCATTCCCAAGACAGTAGCCCATCAGACACACCATGTTTGGATGTTCCACAGATGACAGAAGCTTTATTTCCTTCATCATCTGTTCGATTCCATGGGTGTTGATATGTCTGATCATTTTTATGGCCACGGGACAGTCGCCTTTGAGTTTCCTGGCATAGACTGTTCCAAACGCGCCATTTCCCAATCTTTCTTCTTCGGAGAAGCCCTTTGTGGCCTTCTCCAGCTCCTTGTATGTGAAAATTTGGATTTTGAAGGATCCACCATTGGCCGAGAGGAGTTTGCCAGAGCCTTCTTCTTGAAGAAACAGTATAGCAGGACTATCACCACCACCAATGTCGCCCTGCAATTAACCATAGCTCCATGGAACGGTAAAAAAATGAGACTTGCATGCAAGAGGCTAACAAATATAATTAAGATCGAAGCTCTGTAATGGATATTTTCCTTACCTCCGAGGTAATCAAGCTCAAAATCGAGAGACTCCAAGTAGTCACGTAGTCACGTGGCATCCTCCATGTCTTGCATGGTTGTTTTGGGGAACTGAATAGTAAGGCGCGTGGCCTTCATGTGGGGTCCACATTACTTTTGTCACTTACAATCTCTGCATGGCTTACAAGTGCCTCACCGTGAATCCAAGGGCGATTACCCCAGGCTTATGGAACGAAATTCAAGCCAAGAAGGCAGCATTAACATAAAACACTGCATTCCCTTAAATTAGTTGTGGTGCAGCTATAATGGTTAGTAAATGTAAACAACAATAAAATGTTACTATAAAAATGGTTAAATAGTAAATCAAGAAAGGGCTTATTATTACTACTTGGTAAAATATCTATGACCTTTAGAGTGGATCAAAAGATGAGAAAGCCTTATTATAAATTGAGTTGTAATGCCATGAAATATTGTATTTTTATGTGGTTGTTATTTTTTTTATGGTGTGCAATCCCAAATGATACCAAGATCCTTGTCAATAGTGACATTGATCTTCAAGTAGGCACTGTTGATTCAATCCCACCAGGAACAGAACAAGCATAGACATGCAAAAGATTGACACGGGATAAACTACTTACTCTGTTAACGAATTGAGTTATTCTCTTCTTCAGATAGCTGGGATCTCCTAGTGACCCTCTTTGCCTCTAAAGCACGCCGCTCTCCACTTCACTCTGAAACGAGACCCCTCGTGCATGCCTGAAACACGAAACTTACTCACCCACCAACAATCCTAGTTTCACATCACCGCCTAGCGGGATCAAGGGTTCGATGGAGGAAGCCAGGTTCTAGCTAGGTGTGGTCTGCTTTCTTTTGAGGTCCATAAACATTTGTTATCATGTATATCTCTTTATCACCTACAGGACTGCACACCAAATCTATATAGTTCTTTGATGCTTCAGCATCTAGAATTCCAAATTTCTGTGGATCCCACAACGTGAGAATCCCACTTGCCAAGTTATTTGCCTTAACCTCTAAATACTCATACTTGATTAACCATTTATTATGAATTTCTCTTATTTTCTCCATTGAACATTTGGTCTCCTGAATAAAGACCATATCTGGTTTTTCTTCTTTTATTCTATTACTCAAATTTCTTTGTTTCCTTCTACTACCTAAACCTCTAATGTTCCATGTTGTGAGCTTCATCAAGAAAGGTTGGTGAAGGAGTAACTGGTAAGATATTTCATCTTAACTGAGTTAATCAGTAGTTTTCCACATTCGTTTAGCAGTTCATTCTATCTTTCCCTTCCTCTTTTCCTTCTTGAGTTCTTTGGAGATTGTGCCTGTAGGTTCTCCATCATTTTGACCCCACTCTACTCCTGGCTTTCGTGGTTTCTCTTAACACCAGTTCCCTTTAATCATGCCCTCCATAGAAAGAGCTACTGAACTCAATCATAGTCTTCTTTTGGTAAGGATTCCACTCCTTTGTTCCTGCCTTGTTCCAGAAATAGTTCTAGATCCAAATTTTCCCTGTCTAGAATCTTGTGTAGTTCATGGTCCTTTGTTCCTACCTCACTTGGAGTCATCTCATAGTCTCTACTAATCTCCATGCCACTTAGTAGATCCTCCTTCTGTTGGTTGTTTACTGTGATATCTTCCATTTCAACTTCTGTTTCCTGCTCCTTACCTGTGTTCTCCCGGTCCTAGATTATCTTCACATTCTCCTCTACTTCCTCTAGGATTTTGAAACTATTGTGTCTTGCATTTTTGTCTTCACTGCTTTTCTTGTGTGGCCATTTACCCCCTTTCCCTTTGGCCCCAACCTTGGTAATACCTTCATTATCTCTATCCAAAGAGGTTTTCCCATTTCCTTCCATATGGTTTGTTGGGCAGTCTCTAAATAGATGGCCCTGTTCATGACATTTGCAGCACCTAAAAGGTATGTGATCATAGTCCACCATTTGTACCCAATCTTCATCATATACCTCTAAAATTATTGCTTCCAGAAGGGCTCCAGATAGATCCATTTCCACACATATTCGAGCAAAGGAGGTATATTTACCTTTGAGAGTTGCCTCTGAGATCTTCAAAAAATTTCCTAGCTTTTTGCCTATGGTTTTCAAAGATTCTGGTAGCCAGTAATCCAGAGGTAGTGAGTATAGTCTGATCCAAACTGGTATAGATGTAAATCTTTCACATTCCATGACAAAGTTCATCATCCATGGTCACATGTAGAGTCCTACCGCAGCATAGAAATACAACCCCCCTTTAAACACTCTGTCTTTGTCCTCTAGGTTTGTGAACACCCCTGTGAAGAATCCCCTAGAATCCAGATGTAAATGTATTTCTCCCTTTGGCTTCCAGTGGCTTCTAATCTAGATGTGTAATTCCCTTTCCGTTGGCCATAGCCCCATGAACTTGTAGATAATCGCATGTTCTTTCATATGGTCCCTGTGCGCTTGTATCGCTGGATCACTCAATATGACCCGGGGAACGATGGTTGATTTGGGTTTGCAGACTCCCTTGGTTCTTGTGGAAGTTGTTTTTCCACTACCACCTCCCTTATCCATTTCTTTACTTGTTTCCTATTGATTCCCTTCCTAACCCTAGGGTTCGTTTCTTCCAACTATCTCCTTGCCTTTTGCTTCTGAAATCATTTCCAACGGTTTTTTGAAAAGCTTCCCTCCTGCTTCCTTGCCTCCTTCTGTGACTACTTGACTGTAGGAGGGATCGACTCTCCCCCCTTCGTGTCTCGCCATTGAACCCTAATGCAAAACCATAGCGTCAACTTCGATCCTCATTCAGGTTCTGCTACAAAATCCAATCGGAAAAATCTGCTTCATATTCATTTTCACTATCAGAAATATGTTGATATTTCACTTTCACTTTTAGAGTAATAAATCATCACATTACTATTTATTTCATATCACATTGTGACATTGAATTAATTAGCCTTTAATATTATCGTTTATAATATTAGGTGTCACCCTAGCATTTAATATTGCTTTCTTGTGTTTATAAACCCTTGTTTTTATTAATCCTTTGAGATTATATTATTAATAAACACTTGGAATTATTAATCCCTCTGGTTTATAATATTAATAATCCGTTGGGTTTATAATTTTAAAATTCCTTGTGTTAATTAATCGCTTAGATTTATAATATTAATTCCTAGAATTTACTAATCACTTGGTTTTACAACATTAATAATCCCTTGTGTTTATAATATTTTTAATCCATTCAATTTATTAATCCCTTGGGTTTATTAATCCTTTGGGTTTATAACATTAATAATCCATTTGGTTTATCAATCCTTTGGGTTTATAATATTAATAATCCATTGGGTTTATCAATCCTTTGGGTTTTTAATATTAATTCCATAGGTTTATTAATTCTTTGGGATTATATTATTGATCATCCCTACGATCTTTTTGTTTAAAATATTAATAATCCCTTCGTTTTATTAATCATGTACGCTTGATCATGGATAAGTATCGTTGCAATGCGACAAGCAGTGTCACAATCATTGTGAGAATGATTCATCACAATATAATTTATTTGATTTCACATTGTGACATTGAATAAATTAGCCTTTAATATTCTCGTTTATAATATTAGGTTTCACCATAGCATTTAATATGAATTTCTTGGGTCTTTAAACCCTTGGGTTTATTAATCCTTTCGGGTTATAATATTAATAAACACTTGGCCTTATTAATCCCTTGGGTTTATTAATCCATTTAGTTTTTAATATTAATCCATTGGGTTTATTGATCCCTTGGGTTTATAATACTAATAATTCGTTGGGTTTATTAATTATTTGGGTTTAAATTATGTATCACTTTGGTTTACTAATTTTTTGGGTATATAATATTAATCCCTTGGGTCAATGTAGTGTCTTTTACGAAGCATCATGATGGAGTTCTTCTACATTTTCTTAAGAGGCTAAGTATTAGATAAAGTTTTATCAGAACTACAAAATGGACCAATAGGTGGACACTTAGTGAGAGATTTGACCACACAAAAAATCTTAATAGCTAGATATTATTAGCCAACATTGTTCAAAGATTCATTTTATTATGCCAAGTGTTAAGTATATTAAAGGTGTGCATAATAATCAAAGAACCTATGATAATCTAAGATCCTTTTCAAAAATGGGGATTGGACATAATCAATGAGATTTATCTTTACTCTTTCAAACAACATCAATATATCCTAACTACCACACACTAATTCATTCAATCGAATGAAGTTTTTCCACTAATCAATAACTAGATCATCATCCACTTTCTGTAACAACAAATCGTCACTATGTTTGGAGTCTCAACCTCTCTTTTTCTTATAATGCTACTTATTTTTCCTCTTTAAAGTTAACAAAGGTCACTTTGGACAAAGGTATTATATTGAGACACTATGTTAACTACTATCCTCGTGGCAGCAAAATAGTCAAATCTAGTAATAAAAAATTGATCTACATCCTGAAATAAACTAAATTTTATCAACAAGGAAACTAGCACAATTCATTACTCAACACCCTATGGGTTGATCATGTGGCCCCAAAATCCTATTTAGAAACATCCCTTTATATTTGATAGAAAAGAAGCTATATTTCTGCCAAACATTTTTTTTCCTCTTTATTACTCTTAGGATTCTCTAGGTAAACATTGCCAATTATGAAAAGACAAATCAAATCTCTCCTAGAACCAAAAAAAGAAAAGAGATAAGCCAAAAGACAGTTCTCCACACACCATCAAACTATTAAAAAATTGTTTAATAACAAGTTTGTGAGTGAGAAAAATTTTGAAATAGGAAAACTTATACTTAAATGGGATAAACTACATGAATAAAAAGGTAGACATGCCAAATTTTAGAAATGCTAGCTCGATCCATATATTATCACAAAAAAAATCGCCCTTGGAACATATATATTGCAACAACTAGAAGGGGTAACAGAGTCCCTCCCAGTCAATGGCCAAGTCCTCTAAACATAATCTTTCTAACTTGATCCAAACTTAAACAAGAATGTAACAAATTACAAATATAATCATAAGCACAAAGATGCAGCAGAAGAAAACTTCATTTCATTAATAGAAAAATATTGAACTATGCTTACAAACAGAATGGAAATAATATAGATCAGGCAATGGTAGCTTATCTCTTAAAAGAGATGTGGCGGCTACATGCCTCTGAACTAGGTTAAAAAGAGGCTCAAAGGCATTTTATTATTGAACAATAAGAGAAAACCCTAAACAACCAAAACCCTAACCCGAGGAGATTTAACACCAAGAGTTTATGGGCCCCATTGAGATCAGTTGGGAAACCAACTTCCCGGGGTCGTAACTTGGTCATATTATCTTCATTTCACGTGTATGATACCTCGTTGGAAATATCTCTCTGAGGATTATAGGTACTGATGCAATTTCCAAATGGATTTTTTGGGAAGTTTTGCCAAAAAAACGTCGTTTAGGGCCTCAAAATGGCTCTGTAAGTTCAGGACCAGAAAAAACTACCAAAAATAGTAAACTCTGCTACAATTAAGGAAACAGATGAAACTGATTGGGGGTTATAGGTGGAATAGGTGGTTGTCCGCCAATATCCACCTGGATCATTCCTCCCCCCTTAGGAAGCAATGGTCCCCATTGCATGCAGGGCCTCCCTGGTGAACCACTTGCCCTGGTGAAGGAGTTGGCATGCTTTGACAACTCGATATAGTTGTATCCTCTATTGGCAAGTGTTCTTTATTTGTGTATCCATGATTTGATTATTTGTGGCCCGTTCCATGTAGTCTGGGTTCAGTTACGTTGGTGTGAGTTGTTATGCAATATTAGATGTGTCCAACAATGGTGGAAAGTATAGTCGAAGGAAATCTACAGTGAACACTCGGTGCATAACAAGGAACGGTACGATATTGAGCTTGAAGGCATTGTAACGGACGACCTTGGTGATGGTGTATGACCCATATCGGAGCGAGTGAAGCTTGTGGTGGTGTCCAGCAAGGTGTTCCTTCTACAAATGAAGTCAAACTTTGTCACCTACCTGGAACTTATGTGGCACTCGATGTTGATCATGGTGCTGCTTGTACTTAGCGTTGGCTCTGTCCAATATATCATAGACCTGTTGGCGGATGTGTTGCATGTGCTCAATGAAGTTGTTAGCCCTTTCAACTTTAGATTGCACGTGAGCCAAATCTACTTGAGTGGCTGCAAATGGTATGGCCACATCAATGGGGAATAATGGCTGAAATCCTAACCCTACCTGAAAGGGGTTATAGTCCATTGAGTTGTGGAGAGATCTGTTGTAGTTATGTTGGACATAGGGGAGACATTCATCCCATGTGTGTGGATGCTTCAAGTTCTACATACGTAGAATGTGTACGATCATCCTGTTCACAACATCTGTTTGCCCATCAGTTTGGGGAAGGAAAGTCGTGGACTTAGTAAGTTTCGTATCCAGCATCGATTAGAGACTTGAACAAAATGCACTCGGAAATCTATTGTCCCGATCTGAGATAATGGACTACGGGATCCCAAAGTGCACCCACACTCGCTCAAATAAGAGCTTAGCAGTGGTCTCTATTGTGATACTCTTCTTGCAGGCAACCATGATAGCCATCTTAGAGAATTTATCGATGACCATGAAAACGAAATCGTTGTCGTACTTAGTAGAATGAAGGCCCAACAAATAATCCATGGAGACAAATTCCCAAGGCCGACTAGGAGTAGGTAGAGGAGTATACAGGCCTTGCTTCTTGATGGTTGGTTTGGCAATGGCACAGGCGGCGTGGGATCTAATGTACTTCCCAACATCCTGATGCAGTTTCGGCCAATAAAAATACTTCTACAATACCACCACTATTTTCTCTACTCTGAAATGTCCAACGACCCGACTGTCGTGTGCCTCCCAAATAATCTTGGAATGCTCAGTGGAAGGAACACATATGTTTCCCATGTGGCATAACAATGCATCTTAAAGGTGAAAATTTGGAACTTGCTTCCCTTCTAGGAGTGTTTGGTATATGTTGCCAAATTCTGGATCACTCTTGTAAATATGTGAGCACCCTGATGTCTCGTGCCCACAGGAATTGAGAACAATGATTAGGGCCATGACCAGTGGTTGATTGAGGCAATCAGCGACATTATTGGTGCTGCCCTTCTTATACTTAATTTTCAAATGGAATAGTTGTAGATAGATGGACCATTTCTAATGGTGATCATTCTACAACTTCCTTTGTGTCTGTATGAACTGTAGAGGTTGTTGGTTTGTGTGGATAATTGTTTCTTTCCCCATAATGTAATGCTTCCAATGACGGCATACCTACAAAATGGAATAAATATCTTTGTTGTAAGTGGGGTACTTTCATACTGTGTCTGAAAGTGTCTCACTGTGGTAAGCCACCGGATGCCCATGTTGAGTAAGAATTGCACCAATAGCATAGTCAGAGGCATCATTCTCAATATCAAATGGTTGTTGCAGGTCTGGTAATGTGAGCACTGGTGCATAACAGAGGCAATTCCTCAACTCAGAGAATGCTGGTTATTGGGTTTTCGACCAAAATAACTTTGTTTTGCTTCGCCCTTAGTGACTTGACTTAATGGCCAAGTGATATGAGAGAACCCCAACAAGAACCTACGGTAGAAACCCTCACTAAAAATCTTTATAAGTTAATTTATTCTTATTAAGTCAATTCTTATTAGTATCTACCAAAGCAAGACTCAATTTATTTGTTGATTACTATTAGTTTAGCATTGACCAATGCAACTTATACCATTTCTTATAAGTATCTACCAAGGCAAGAGTCGATTTATTTGTTGATTACTATTGGTTTAGCATTGACCAATGCAACTTATAATGTTTACAAATAAATAGTTAATTTTCAATATTATAGAAAAATTAATTTTCAAACATATGATTGGACAATATTTTGAAGCTCTACAATGTCATGTGGATAATTACTTCCAATTTTTTTGCCATAATTTTTGCATGCAGATGTAATATTTATGCCATGATTTTTAGACGTTTGTGAAGTGATTTTTCATAAATCCTTGAAAGTAACTTATATTCACATAAATAATATATTTAAGCAAGTATTTTCATTAAACACCCACCAAAATATCTGCAAGTCCTTGTCGTATGAATAGGTGTCATATGAAATGACTTACAACTTTTGGAGCATTGGTATTGATAAGCCATGGTATTGTGGCAAAGCCTATTTATAGTCGTATGAAGTGAGTTACATCTTTTGGAGGATTGGTATTGATAAGCCATGGTATTGTGGCAAAGCCTATTTATAGATCAAAAATTTCCATGATTAAGAATGTTTTTTATGTTTTTTTTAAATATATGTATGTTTATCGTATGTATTAATTACTTTTACAAATTATTATTATTTTTAATCTTTTATCATTAAATTATTTTTTATGATTTTTTTAATTTTAATAATATGAAATTTGTTATAAACAAAATATTTTAATATTTATTACATACTTATTTGTATTTACTAGTAATTTAATTTATAAGAGTATGTTAATTATTTAAAATTTTTTCTTAATTTTTAATTTTAAAATTAATTATTTATTTAAAATCTTCGCATTAACAATATAAATTTTAATAGACAAATCAATATTTTAATAAATATTAACTGAAAATTAACATGTATGGCCATATAATTTTATTAATAAAATAATATGTAGATAATTAATGTAAAATAAATCCTCGTATCATACTCACTTCATGCAACTCATAAAATATTAGATAAGTTAATCGTAGTTTTATTATAACCCTGTGCAAAAATAACTCTTAGAGTGCATTCCCACGTAATTATTGTTATGTAGTCTGATCGATAAGATACTGATAGCTGCAACGTCGTTTTCTATATACTCTGCGAGTTTAAAATCCCTGTAGTACAAGCTGTCCCGAAATTCCATTACTTAAATACCACTTGGCTATATGATATTTTTGTTTGTAGCTTTATATGGAATACTACGTTAAAGACAAATATAATACGTTGGGAGGAAACATGGAAACACGGAATACTAGGTTGGCAAGAAACATGGAAGCAAGACTACGTTGGGAGGAAACATGGAATACTACGTTAAAGACCAATATAAAAGAGATGATAACACCGTGTAAGTGGGTTATTTAAAATCATTTGTTTGTCTGTTTATGAGTTTAATTTTTATAAAATTTAGGAGAAAATTGTTAAATCACAAGTTTAAGTTATGAACTTTCTATAATATAAATATTTTGATAGTTTTTCAAAAATATTGAATCTATATATACCGTTAAAAAAACAAAACCCAATTCAAATAATAAATATCAAAATTCTCAGCTCAAAACAAAACTCACCTAATTCAAATAATAAATATCAAGGTTTGACAGTAAATTTGCCAGAATCTCGGCTCAAAACAAAACTCTCGCTAGACCATGTCTGTTTTAAGCTGAAAGATAATTTCAAGAAGTTTGTATAACCAAAGCTTCAAAAATATTTTAGGAAACTTAGCATGGAATTTAGTAACAATTTTCTATATATATATAAAAGTAAGTTTTAAATAAAGTATCTGTCCTTTTCAATATTCATAAAACACTATCATTTTCGACATTTTGAGCAAAGTTTCTGAAACGGAATTGGGGAGTCCATAGTGGTTGAGGAAGTCAATCGAATCACGCAAAGTGAAACACTATCATTTTCAACATTTTGAGCAAAGTTTCTGAAACGGAATTGGGGAGTCCATAGTGGTTGAGGAAGTCAATCGAATTACGCAAAGTGAATTTCCGTCTATATAGACCTGCGGGACCGAGAAAGTCCATTTGGGTTTGGTTAGCATAACAGAGAAAAACCTGACTGCGCGCCTCTCTAATTTTATAATTCTTGAACAATTTCACTTTCTTCCCTCTAATGACTTATGTAAAAATCTCAATCTTTTATGGACACGTCGGCGTGTAAAACTTAACATAGAGACAGCGATACTGTTTTCGAACATCACTTTTTTTTCATTTAAATATGTCATTTAGGTAGTAAACAATCTTTATATATGGCTGAGCTTTTCACAGACTATCATAAGTTTTGATTACCTAAAAATTTGTAATGTGGAATTAATGAGAATAGGGTTTAGGAATCAATCTAAACTATTAACATTATACACATTACAAAATTTTATTATTAAAATTGTCGTTTTCATTACCAAATTTTATCATATAATCCTACACAAATCGATCTCTCTACTTCCATTAACGTCAAATCAAGGAAGGGAAAACCATTTGTTTGGCGGGACTCGGGAGTCTCAAATATAGTTGACATAGTGATCATATATGTGGCTCATTGACATTGGAAATGAATATAGTAGCCCTCATCAGTGCAAACCTTGAACCTAGACACATGATAAAGCAGAAATTTGCGCGAACAAACCGCCAATCAAATTCTGCCAACTTCCAATCCTATCTGTATATAAAATCATCTCTACCGAATTTGTTCCTTTCGTGGATCCAATGGCCCACGTCAGAATACATGATCTCCAGCCTCATGGATTGTATTGTCAGATAGCCATAACTTTTTCATCATCTCCAACAACTCCCAACTCTAATGAGCAGTTGTGCCGTTTATATAAACCCACGGCTCCTCTCTTCCTTGCAATATTCTCATCCCATGCATTTCATAGAGATGGAAAGGGATATTTATCATCTCCTCCCTCTTTTCCTCCTCATCGATTTTTCCATAATATGCTCATGCGCTTACTCTGACATCCCACACCCTCCCTCTGCTGACCCGCCTTTCCATCACAATGGTAAGCCTTTACCAGGGCATAATCCTTCGTTACCCCCACAGTCACACAACAAGCATTCTCCTATCCCTATCTGTAAAACCCTGCAACACCACATGAAGCTACCTACTTCTCCCCACATCCTCTGGATTTTGCCTACCGTTCATCGCTGATTTCCAAAGCCCATCCTCCACTAGTTGACAAGCATCAACCCCCCCAAGTCGAGAAGCATCAGCCCCCCCAAATCGGTACATGATGGACGCCACCCTTCCCCGACGGGTAAATCCTATTGTCCCATTAAACTTCCCTCACACTCTCCCCACTTGTACAAATCTCCACCCTCTCATATTCGCCATGGTGACATCAACACCGCCCCTTCTCCCATTCATCACTAATACAATAAGTTCTATGGGCTCCTCTACTTCTACACACCCAACAATCATATCTCTGTCATGCTTTCTGCAAATTTTATTGCATGGTATATCTAATGCAAAACTTTTGTTTATTGTATTGCATGTTGGGGATTTTTCTGGTAAAATCCCAAAAACAAACAATTCAAATACACAGAGGCAATGCTCTGTTTCCTTTACTCCAGGATCTTTTTGTGCACAGGGAAGCTTTTAAAAAAAATGACTGAAGAACAGAGTATTACACTACCATAAAAGGATTTCTATTCATTAAAATATATACCTGATACATATTCTTCCTCTTTGCTCAGAGGGATTCACCAAAAAAAATATTCAGTAAAACTCTGTCTCTTTTACAAAATGATTTTCATTCACTGCTGTAAATAAATTTACATAGATTTACTGCTGTAAAAGAGCTTTTACATTTACCACTTCTTGTTTCCAACTGCTATGCATATCACAAAATAAAATTACAAAGAAATACAAAAACTCTCATACTTCTTCTACGCACATATTCTCTTGCAAAAATCAAGAAAGTTCAACTCCTGAAAAATACATGCGCTCCACCATCTTCTTTATGCACTGTTGTGCATTAATACATAGTTTTCTTTTTGCTGCACCTTCATTTTACGATGCCCAACAAAAACATTACAACCCGCGAGCTCTTTTCATTTTGCTCGTTCTATCTAAAATGAACACACTAAACATATACAAAAGGATTTAAAAAAAAAAACATGGTTGACTTGCCCATACCTCCAGCATAAAAGAAACATTAAGTGCCGTAAAAAAAACATAAATATCTACCTACGCATATGACAATTCATTAATAAAAGGTATGGTCAACGAGACTTAAGTTTTACTCCATGCCATGTAATTAATGCTGGCCGTATGCAACTTGGAACAATCGACGGCGGAGATCGATGGAGCTGATCGAACGGCGGAGGAGAATATCGGGAGCCACTTTAATGTTGAACTTTACCTCCTGAAATGTTACGTATGATGACGTAGAGGGAGGAACACGTGCCCAAATTTGATTGCATCGGGCTCAAATATACGGATACAGCCTTCACGCAAAAGCGGTCCGATATCCCTCAAGCGGTTTGTGGTTTTGCTGCGCGGTTTGGACGTTGGTACGGCTGCGTTGAAATTACATATTCAACACTCCCCTTTAATTTCAACTGCTGGACATTCAGTCATACCCAGACACTTTCTCAAAAATTCAAAACTTTTCTGATCCAATGGCTTTGTCAAGATGTCTGCAACCTGTTCTCGAGTCCTGCAATGTTCTAAGACAATTTCTCCATTGTTCACCAATTCTCTGATGTAGTGAAACCTTGTATCAATGTGTTTCGTTCTCTTATGAAACACTGAATTCTTTGACAATGCAATAGCTGAGCTATTGTCACAAAAAATTACTGTCGCTTTTGCCTGCTCTTGGCCTAAGCTCCTCAACATTCTTCTCATCCACACTGCTTGACATGCTGCTGCTCTAGCTGCCACATATTCAGCCTCTGCTGTAGACAATGATACAATGGACTGCTTATTAGAAACCCATGAAATGGCTCCTGAACCCATATGAAAAACATAACCGGAAGTGTTTTTCTGATCATCTACACTTCCAGCCCAATCACTATCAGTGTATCCAATTAAATCTGAATGTTCTGAGACATTATATAAAATTCCAAACATTTTGGTACCTTTGACATACCTCAAAATTCTTTTTGCTTCCTGCCAATGTGCCTCCTTTGGCCTCTCCATGAATCTGGAAATTAAACTAACAACATACATAATGTCAGGCCTAGTAGCTGTTAAATACATAAGGCTACCAACAATACTCTTGTACAAACTAGGATCAAAATCCTTGTTGTTGTCCTCTCTGCTGAGTTTTAATCCCATTACTGTGGGAGTGATCGCTGCTTTGCATTCTTGCATGTTAAATCTGCCCAACACTTGATTTACATATCTAGCTTGTGAGATAAAAATTCCTTTTTCATTTTGATCTACTTCTATGCCTAAGAAGTATCTCAAGAAACCCATGTCAGTCATTTCAAATTCCTCTTTCATGACTGATTTAAAATTCTTAATGAGCTGATCATCATTACTTGTGAAAATAACATCATCAACATATGACGACAATTAAAATTTTACCATCTTTTTCTTTGATGTAGACGATGGGTTCTCCCTCACACTTGTCGAATTCATTATCCAATAGATAAGAATCTATTCTGCTGTACCATGCTCTTGGCGCTTGCTTCAGCCCATAAAGAGCTTTCTTCAATTTGCACACTTTGTGCTCTTCACCTTTTTTCTCATAGCCTAGAGGCTGTTCAACATAAACCTCTTCCTTTAACACTCCATTTAGGAATGCTGACTTCACGTCCATTTGGTAGACTTTCCATTTGTTTTGAGCTGCTATGGACAGCACTGCTCTCACGGTTTCCATTCTTGCAACCGGTGCGAAAGTCTCCTCATAATCTCTTCCATACTGCTGTTTGTACCCTTTGACAACCAACCTTGCCTTGTGTCTTTCTATTTTACCTTCAGCATTGCTCTTAGTCTTGTAGACCCATTTGACTCCAATGACTTCTTTGCCTTTTGGTAGCTCAACCAAATCCCATGTTTTGTTTCTCTCTATGGCATTCATATCCTCATCCATAGCTTCTATCCATTTCCTATCTTTAATTGCATCCTCGAAATGAATAGGATCATCAACATGACAATAAAAGGCAAATAAGGAATTCATTCCTTCATTATAAATATCACTTAGATTTCTAAATTTCTTACCTCTTTCATTTGGTGTGCAAGTGCTTGAAGACGCACTTGAATTTCCTCCTTGTTGTGTGCTTGGAGAAGCACTCTCATTTATCCTCAATGGTGTCCCATGCTGTCCTTGTGTTGGCGCTGATGTTTGGGGATCCATTTCAGCCATCTCCTCATCATCTTCATCATGAGACAAACAGTTTTTAACATTCATTGTTTTCTCTATGCTTCCATCCCAAGCTTCCTCCTCAATGAATTGAACATCTCTGCTGACAAAAAACTTCTTGGTGGATGGAATATACAACCTGTAAGCTTTGGATTCCTCACTGTATCCAATGAAGATACATTTCTCCCCTTTGTTGTCCAACTTCCTCCTTAGCTGATCTAGAATGTGTGCATAAGCCACACATCCAAAAACTCTCATGTGGGTGACACCTTGCTTTCTCCCACTCCATGCTTCTTCCGGCACTCTGTTCAACACTCCTTTTGTAGGACACCTGTTCAAAATTTACACAGCACAATTTACAGCTTCAGCCCAATAATCATTTGGTAAATGCTTTGCCTTCAGCATGCTCCTCGCCATATCCATGATGGTCTTATTCTTCCTTTCAGCAACTCCATTTTGTTGTGGGGTGTATCTAGCTGTAAACTGTTTATGAATTCCATTTTCTCTACAAAATCTTAGGAATTCCTTGGAGATATACTCACCTCCTCTATCAGTTCTCAAAACTTTAATGTGCAACCCGCTTTGGTTTTCCACAAGTGCCTTGAAATTTCTAAATTTTTCAAACACTTCACTTTTGTTTTTAAGGAAATATACCCAAGTTTTTCTTGTAAAATCAACAATGAATGTCAGGAAATATTGGCTGCCTGCTAATGATGGAGCTTGCATTGGTCCACATAAATCTGAGTGGATGATTTCTAAGGGTGTTTTTGCCCTTATGCTTTTACCTGATGGAAAAGTTTCTCTATGTTGTTTCCCCAAAATGCGACCTTCAAAAAGGCTGTCTGGTTTCTCTATCAATGGTAGTCCTCTTACCATTCCTTTCCTACTCAACAAATTTAGGCCTCCAAAATTGAGATGTCCAAATCTCAAGTGCCACAACCAATTTTCATCCTTTGGCACGCTTTGGAAAGCCTCTTGGGTAACTGCTGCAATTTCATTTTTGTTTTTCAAATCTGCCCTGATCCTAAGAGGGAACATCTTGTTCCTTGTCATTTTTACTTCAGCAATGTATCGTTTGCTGGGTGCTATATCCATGATGGTGCACACATCATTCACAAAGAAAACATTGTACCCCTTTTGAACAAGCTGTCCAATACTCAAGAGGTTACATCTCATTCCAGGGACATAGTAGACATCTGTTATGGTTTTCTTTTCTCCTTGCTCTGTAAATATTTTTACCTCTCCTTTTCCCATAACAGAAATTTTGCTATCAGTTCCTAGTGTGACTTCTGATTTCATATTCTGATCTAGAGCAGAAAAGAGGGCTATGTTTCCTGTCATATGGTTGCTGCAACCTGAGTCTAAAAACCATATGTCTTCACTGTTTGTTTCAGCCATGTTACAAGCTAACAACACATTATTTTGGCTGATGTTTTCTCTAGTGACGTTTGCATTTTGTCTATTACACATATCATGTTGCTTCTTCCTACATTCACTGGCATAATGCCCATATTTTTTACAATAATAGCATTGTACATTGGATTTTTCATACCTTTGTCCTTGAGCATGATGTTGTCCTCTTTGTTGGTTGCTGCCTTGGCCTTGGTTCTGATTTGGATTGCTGCCTCTTCCTTGAGCATTTGTTGGGTTGTTCCTTCCACCTCTGTTTTGACTTCTACCTCTTCCTCTCTTGTTTCCTCTGCCTTGACCTCTTCCTCTTCCAAAGGACATCTGGGTCTTGAAGGCTTGCTCTAGAGATGAGTTTTCATTTCTACTCAACCTCTGCTCATGTGTTATCAGTGATGTATGAAGCTCATCAACTGAAAATTTTGAGAGATCCTTTGTCTCTTTAATAGTGGTGACAATTGCATCAAACTTTGAGGGTAAGACCCTCAATATTTTCTCCACAATCCTCCTTTCTTCAATGGTTTCTCCATGAGTCCTCATCTGTGTGACCAAACCAATCACATGTGTGAAGAATGAGTCAATATTATCTGACTCCTTCATGCTCAGATTCTCAAAATCTTTTCTCAGCAATTGTAGTTTTGTTGTCTTCACTCTCTCCATGCCTTGATAGGCTGTCTTGAGGGTTTGCCATGCTTCATTTGCTGTCTTAGCTGCTGCTATCCTTGGAAACACACTCTGGTCTACTGCTAGATACAACAACACACGGGCTTTTGAATCCTTATTCTTATTGCTCTTCAGCAGATCTCTCTCTGCTGGAGTTAATCTATTAAACTCAGTTTCATCTGCTGGTTCTTCAAAACCATCTTCAACTATTTCCCATAAATCTTGAGAGGCAAACAGGGCTGTCATAGTTATTTCCCAATAGTCATAGTTTTTCCCATTAAACTGTGGGAGCTGGGTGTTAAACATACCCATCTCAGTGCTTGTGCTGGCCATTCCTTGCATTCTGATCTATGCCTCTAAATCCTTGATTGTGTGTTTAAAACAACTGACTGCTTCTTCAGCAACAAAAAAAAAAACTTTGTGAAATACCTGAATCCTTTGCCTGAGACTTCACTTTGCTGGAGAAGATTTACTGCTGCAACAAAAGACTCCTCCTTTCAGCTTCTTGAACACTTTCAAAGAGCCTAAGCCTGCTCTGATACCACTGTTGGGGATTTTTCTGGTAAAATCCCAAAAACAAACAATTCAAACACGGAGAGGCAATGCTCTGTTTCCTTTACTCCTGGATCTTTTTGTGCATAGGGAAGCTTTTTAAAAAAATGACTGAAGAACAGAGTATTACACCACCATAAAAGGATTTCTATTCATTAAAATATATGCCTGATACATATTCTTCCTCTTTGCTGAAAGGGATTCACGAAAAAAAATATTCAGTAAAACTCTGTCTCTTTTACAAAATGATTTTCATTCACTGCTGTAAAATAAATTTACATAGATTTACTGCTATAAAAGAGCTTTTACATTTACCACTTCTTGTTTCCAACTGCTGTGCATATCACAATATAAAATTACAAAGAAATACAAAAACTCTCATACTTCTTCTACGCACTGCTGTGCGATATTCTCTTGCAAAAATCAACAAAGTTCAACTCCTGAAAAATACATGCGCTCCACCATCTTCTCTATGCACTCCTGTGCATTAATACATAGTTTTCTTTTTGCTACACCTTCGTTTTACAATGCCCAACAAAAACATTACAACCCGCGAGCTCTTTTCATTTTTCTCATTCTATCTAAAATGAACACACTAAACATATACAAAAGGATTTTCTTTTAAAAACATGGTTGACTTGCCCATACCTCCAGCATAAAAGAAACATTAAGTGCCATAAAAAAAACATAAATATCTGCCTACGCATATGACAATTCATTAATAAAAGGTATGGTCAACGAGACTTAAGTTTTACTCCATGCCATGTAATTAATGCTGGCCGTATGCAACTTGGAACAATCGACGGCGGAGATCGATGGAGTTGATCGAATAGCGGAGAAGAATATCGAGAGCCACTTTAATGTTGAACTTTACCTCCCGAAATGTTACGTATGATGACGTAGAGGGAAGAACATGTGCCCAAATTTGATTGCATCGAGCTCAAATATACGGATACAGCCTTCACGCAAAAGCGGTCCGATATCCCTCAACCGGTTTGTGGTTTTGCTGTGTGGTTTGGACGTTGGTACGGCTGCGTTGAAATTACATATTCAACATTGCAGGAGGACGACAGAGACGAAGCGGAATAAAATGAAGTGAATGCAGGTGCATCACGTGCAACTCGATCCTACTGAGATATACAGACATATCTAATAGATACATCGTGGCATCCTTCCAGTGCTATGCGATGATTAAATCACACTACAAGATCTGTCTTAAATAATTATGCTAAAATAATTATGAATAAATGGGAAATTTATATAACATATTAGGTGGGGTAACTTCTTTGTTATCGTCGTTCAATTTTTCATTTAATATATCAACTCTCCGATCTGCGTATTGCTTATACGCAAAGTTGTTCATGTTCATCACTTCGATGCGAATTATATAATTCTTTGCTAAAAATGTTGAAGAAAATCCACGCAATTGATTCACACCATGTCTCATGCAAAAGTGATGATCTTTGTAAAATGTGAGAGAGGGTAAATAGACATTAATATCAAATGAAACTGTCACTGGTTTATACTTGAGCAGGCTGGTTTACATAAATTTTTAATATATTATGTGTGCGGTATTAAGGTCATTTTACTTCCCTCTTCCCATATTTAACCTTCATAATATTTTGCATATTTTCCTTTCATAATATCGAAGCAAGATGGTGATTAATGTGAAAAAATCCATCTCTACGTTTGAATCAACCTATTTTGAAACATGCTAAGTAATGTTTTAATGTATATGTGTCTCCATTGTTCATGCTTGATACCCATGTCTCATCAAATTTCGTGTTATTAGTACTTGTTACACGAGCATTATAGCTATCGATATATCTTTGACTTTCTATCCATTATTTTCATTAAAAAGCACATTGTTTTTTTTGTTTTTAACCAAAATATTTATTTTAGATAGAAGTTCCAAGATATTAATTTATCTCTCAATTTTTTTAGTTAAAATAATTATATCCTAACTTCTGCATGAAAAATATGTAATCCGTCTTTTTTTCATGAAATAAAATAACAATGAGCTCAATGCATTCTTGTAAAACCCCATACACACCCTCTCTAAAAGGTTCATAGTCATGGCACTAGGAAGTATCATTCATGCATTATTGTAAAACCCCATACACACCCTCTCTACAAGGCTCATAGTCATGGTACTAGGAAGTATCATTCATGATCATCTCAGCGCAAAGCAAAGAAGGACCATAAGGATTAAGGTTTCATTGTCTTATCTTGTCAATGTAGTGCTTTTTACGAAGCATCATGATGGAGTTCTCTTGCATTTCTTCAAGAAGCTAAGTCCTAGATATTAGTCAACATTGTTCAAAGATTCATATTATTATGCCATCAAGTGTCAAGTATGTTAAGCATGTGTTTAATGTGAAAGAAAACATGTAGTTTCCCTATAATTTATGATAATTTATGATAATTGGAGAGTTTTTTAACAATGGGGTTGGATATAATCAAATAAGTTTATTTTCAGTCTTTCAGACAACATCAATATATCCTAAATACCACATACTAGTTCATTCAATGGAGTGAAGTTTTTTCACTAATCAATGACTAGATCATCATCTAGTTTCTCTAACAACAACTCATCACTATGTTTGGAGTGCCAACCTCTTTTTTCTTCGATAATTCTACTTATTTTTCCTCTTTAAAGTTAACCAAGTTCACTTTGGACAAAGGTATTATATTGACACATTATGTTAACTACTACCATCATGGAAACAAAATAGCCAATCTAGTAATAAAAAATGATCTACATCCTGAAATAAACAATAGCTTATCAATAAAGAAACTAGTACAATTCCTTACCGAAGACCCTATGGGTAGATAATGTGACCCCAAAATCCTTTTTAGTAGCATCCCTTTATATTTTATAGAAAAGAAGCCATATTTATGCCAAACATCTTTCTTGCACTTTACTACTTTTAGGATTCTCTACGTCAACATTGCCAATTATGCAAAGACAAATCAAAAGTCTCCTCAAACAAAAAAGGAAAAGAGATAAATCCAAAAAAGAGTTCTCCACACACCAACAAACTATTAAAAAATGGTTTGATAACAAGTTTGCGAGTGAGAAAAATTTTGAAATAGGTGAACTTGTACTAAAATGGGATAAGGTACATGAACAAAATGGTAGACACAAAAATTTTTAGCAATGCTAGCTCGACCCACATAGTATCACAAAAAAATTGGCCTTCGAACATATAGATTGCAACAACTAGAGGGGGTAGCAGAGTCCCTCCCAGTCAATGGCCAAATCCTACAAATGTAATCTTCCTAAGTAAATCATAAGCAACTATCGTGTACATAAATAAATTTACTCCCTTTTTTTTCTATCTTAGTTATGTTTCTTTCAAGCACCATATTTTTTCATCCTTAAATTTCTGTTTTTGTTTGTTTGGCCAAATAAAACATTTTATTTTGATAGAATCCCTCAACAATCTTTTCCCAGGAAATTCTCTTCATGTTTGGCACACTCCTTCATAAAAAATATGGCATGGGTTGAAACCATGGATCCCCATATGAACTTTAGGACTAAGGTACAGCCATTCCAAGTCTTGATCACACTTTGAAGGGATGTTGTGACTAGTACCACATGGGGAACTCCATAGGAAAAGTGAGTTGCACTGAGTGGAATCTAATCTCATCTAACCTAGATAGTTAGTTGATCTTCATAAATGGACTTATTTTGGGTCTAGGTATGGTATTTCTTCTAACCTAAAGCTTATGAAATTCTCAAAATTGATATTAAAGGAGAATTAACAATACATAGGAAAATAATCAAGTCTCAACACAAGAATCATCCCACCTATACTATTAACGTATGAATATGATCCTGCATCCACCTTTTGACCTGTAAACAATAAAGAAAAGCAATTATTTATAGCTACAAAAGAAGTTAAATGCTTGAGAAAGGCTTCCTCAATAGGTTTTACATGTAGGTACCTTTGTAGGGATATGAACGCTCATTAGAAATGAAATAATACCTTTGATTCCAGGGTGTCTTCTTCAATGTTATGGATGCTTGATGAAAATGGAGAAACACAAATGATTCAAAATGACAACCTCGTCTTTTTGTGTCCTGAAAATTTGCATACTCTACAAGTTCAAAGAAACTGTGGATGGGAGGCGAGTTGGTGGCTAATAAATTCCTTTTGGTCTTTCTCTTTATGATGTAATCATCATTCAAGCAAAATGGAGAAGATAGGTAACTCAACATCTCCCAATCTCAATAATGGTATCCATGTTGTTACACCAGATCTCCTAGACATTCCATAGTCAATTCATAGTAATCAAGTAGAAATTCAAGGTTTTTCCAATGCATCACCAATTATTTTTTTAGCATCAACAAATCCCTTTGATTTCATTTTCAAGTGTTTCCATGCTCAAAATAAAAGAAAACTAGAAAGAACAAATAATAAAGGTTTTGGAAAAGCATAGAAATACTTTCGCATGGGACTATACTAACATGAAATGGATCCATCCGCATGTGTTCACTCACCACATCCATATCAAGGAGGACTCCAAGCCCATCTGAAAACTACAACAAGGAATGAATTTTTCTTTGTGGGACATATTCAAAAAAGAGTTGCAAAACTTACTTTCAACTAATTTCATTTACCCCATTTCTAAGAGTCAATGAGTCTCCCCTATTTTCATTGTTCCTATAAAGGATGGATAGTAGAGTATTTGGGTTGATTACAAAGAACTCGAAAAAACCACCCACACACATCAGTTCCCATTATCATTCATCAACTAGGTACTAGATACATTGTCAATAGCCATGTTAGTATGAGGTTTTGAACATGTTACCCTTTCATGCATACCAATAAATTCACATCATCGATACCAAAAAGAACTGTAGACTAGATTGACAAGCATCGCACTAACCATGAAAGCATATTCATGAAGCATGTCAAAAATACATGGTATAATAAATATATCCATCACAATATGACATAGGATCATAAGCATACAAGTCACAATGTGACACATCATGAGAACAAAATGATCATGATCATGATCATATATATATATATATATATATATATATATATATCTATATATATGTAGAGAGAGAGAGAGAGAGAGAGAGAGAGAGAGAGAGAGAGAGAGAGAGAGAGAGAGAGAGAGAGAGAGAGAGAGAATTTCAATACATTGGGGTGTTATCAACCATTAAAAATAATGACAAAAATGATGGGGAGCATCCTAATAATGAGTTCTTCCCCTGGTTCATATACAACAACTATAGAGGAGGTATTGTTAGAGCACCACCTTGTCTCCCACAACTACCAATAGGGGGATGTCGTGTCCCCTCGTGTCCAAGGACCAAAATTAGCCATACTGTCAAAATTGCCACTACTAACATTTGTAAAGCTTTCCACCATTATGATGTGGCATAACAATAACATCTATAATATCCTCATCAAGCATGCCCCATCCATCGTCGACGACACCCTTCGAAAAAATCACCATCCTTTGGCACGCATCCATGTTCCTCACCTCAGGGGCCACTACTTACTCCCACAAAATGCATTTCTCCGCATATATATTTGCCTAAGCCTCCCCAACCTTGGGGGGGCATCAACCCTTAGGTTAAAATGACAATGTTTTTGACATGTCTAGAGCCCCTCTAGCTCCCCTCATCATGGCATACTCACCCAATCTACACTAGTCCTCAAGCATGCTCTATGATGCAAGGATCATCTCACACTATCGATATCTCCCAACCGTGAGGTCCCATGTTTACTAACACAACAAAACTTGGCATCAGCATCATCATATAAAAATAAGCTTAAAAAAAATAATGCAAATATAAAATATTGTAACTCATACCTAAGGGCCCCCATCTCTCTCCTAAGGGAAGACCCATATCTGGGTCGTCGTGGAAATCCCTTCCCTTATAGGGGAACTCCAAACAAATATGTGACATTAATTTCCATCATGAAAAAATAGTATTGGCCTAGCAGTGCCATACCTCTCCCCCCGCATCCCACGGTATCATTATTTCTCCCCCACATCATGATTTGGGGAAAAAGGGGAGGTGTCAAATTTTCTTTGATACAAGGCCAAAATAGAAGAAGTCGCTTAAAGAAGAAACTCATCCCAAAAGTGAAATCTCGTAGCTAACCCCCCATTGTTTGAGTCATCTGAGAAAATAGGCTCCCATGCGGTAGGTGATACCAATCACAAAGGTTCCCCTATGCACCTAGTTTAATGCTCCTATCTAATGACCCATAATTCTATGTGAGGTCGTCATTTTAAATATCCTTGCAATGATGATAGTGGTGACATGAAGCCCCACAGCCTGGATCGATGAAATCTGAACAACCACACTCTCCACAAGATGGTTTGTACACCACTGACCAACTCACTCCTTCAATATCATGACTAATTGTGGTGGATCAATAGGTACCTCATGTCCCTGTAGCTTCATTCTAGTAAAAAGATAGATATATATATCCAATCTAGCCAATCTAGGGAGGTCAATCACTTATATGTTAAACACTCCATGATGGACCTACCACGAGCTCATTGAAAATTGTAGAAGCTCCTCCTGTGACTGAATTAGGTGGTAGTTAAATTACTTGAGTAACCCCCATTGAGCCAAGTCTACCCTCACCTATGAACTATCTATGTCCACAACCCTATCTTTTACATAGTCTCACTCTTCTCAATGGAAAACTATTGGCATTAATAGTAACAATTCTAATGGGAAGATTTATAAATTATTTCCTTCTTTTCTTCACTAAAGGAATTCACCTAGTACTTGTACTATCACCACACTTCTTCCTAGAAAAACTTGTCACAAACATAGACTGCAAGCATCAAAGGATTCCCTTCAAATCAAAATAGGTAAAAACTAAAATTATTATAGTGTTTGAAAATTCCCTTTCTTTCCAAGAGGGCATGAGATTAAAAGGATAATTTTCTAGCTCAAGAATAACCAACATTTTTTTACATTCTACAAGGAAATAATTATGTATGGGATAAAAGTGAATCTGAGTTTTATACTTCTATAGTGATGGGTACTAGAACCATGTTGGGTCAAAACTGAAATTTGAAATCCATAACCTTAGCAAGCCACTGAACACATTGCAAAACAAAAAAGCATAATTAAGTACGAAGACATATAAAACTTTTTTTTGTGAGTGAAATTTCGAAGCTAGTACCAAATTTTGTTAGAAATTGTCTGAGCCTAGTAGATAATGGCTCCCTCTTGTAAAAGATAATGTAGAATATAAATAAAATATCTAGAAAAAATAACTGGATTCTTGACAAGGAATTCTTGCAAATAACTAAGAAAAATCCCTATACAAACTATCCAGTGTACATACTTTAATTTTGTTGCCATCAATCAACACCTTGGTAGGTCATTTTAATAATTTCTCGAGAAGAACCTTTTTTCCATTTTGGTTCGTGAGGAAGGCAACAACCTATGCTATCTGAAAAACCTAGTTATCTCTAGGAAGTAGAAGCATCTTCGTGAATAGAGAGTTATAGAACTAGGGTTCTTGTGAGGTCTTGTGAGTCCTATATGTATCTTCTTACTATTGAATTTATCAACACATAAGGGAATCAACTCTAAAAATTAAAATACTTAAGAAATACAACCAATGTGTAGAATGGATGAAGTCTAGGCTTATTAGTACTCTTCTCTTCTGGATAAATCTATGAATAGCATGAGGAATCCATGTACCACTGGAAATTGCGATACTATCTACCAAGTATATTAATAGTATATTTAGAAAACACCTCCCTTATTATGTTTGACATCTTTGTGTGGTACTTATAGCAATGTTCAATGAATGAATTAACTAAGATCGAGCTTGTTAGAAACTTTGGTATTTTTAATTGTCTTATTAACTTATTTTATTTGACTAAATGCAAGGAAAGGTGGTTCATTAATAATAGATACTAATTTAGTTCGGATATATAACAATATATTAGTAGAATACATGCCTCATTTAATATAATAGAGATCTTTGGTCAGGTGAAGTATGCACTACCCTAAAAATTTATTATGTCTTGATAATAGATGGCATGAATATAACAAATTTTAAATGTAGGATAATATTATCGGATAATGTCAAGAAAGGCCTCTCGGATGTCGATTTAAGAGGAATGATTAAGCATGAAATGAATAAGTTTGGATCCATACTCAATAGATTCATGTATGCTTTGTTAAGAAGGGACATAAATAAGAAAATATTTCCCATGACCTACATAAAAACAAAAGTGGCTAAGTATAGAGAGGGGATGTGAATTCTAGGTTACATAAATGCAAGTGAAAATTGAAGAATACAAGATGCAGGTACAGGATGACTTTGGGAAAAAGAGAGTCTACAACTAGCATAGATGAAAATGAATATTTGTGGTAGATGTGTTGGGTAGTGAATAATGTAGGCAACAACTATATAAAAATGTCTTATGTAACCCACATATGTGAAAAATTGACTAAGTGCTCTAAAAGAAAAAAAATTGGTTGTAGTAAGGGGTTAGAAAGGATAGAATATAATTGATCAATGAATGTTTCTTAGCACTAATTAACAAATAAGGTATGAATTAGATCACTTCAAAGAATTTTCTTCTTAAATTACATACATGAATAAAGATTATAACATCAACCAAGTTCAAAGCCATTTAATATTTATATTCATATTGGATTGAATGTAAAGGAATTAAGTACAAAAGTTATTCATTATAAATTAATGTGAGATAAACTGAGAGATTATTCAAACAAAGAAAAACTTAGATTGAAAAAATATCTTATAGTGCTTTGCTTTGAAAAATAAAAATAATAATAATTGTACTATGGTATTAATGGAAAAACTTACTAAAGGTAGGATAGCTACTCGTTTATGTTGCAAAAACATTCATGGGACCTAAACTGATTTGTGAGTTGCAATTTTGATAGCTCTATTTCAGGTTTAGATTAAGGAGTAATGAAGAAGATGCAACCATAGGTGTCGTTGTGGAAATATCCTTGTAGACATTGGAAAAGAAAAAGCACTGAAGACAAGTCTTGAGTAAGAAGCATACAAAGATGATGCAAGAATAAATAGTACATGGACAAACATAATGCAATGAAAAATGATGTAGTGGTAGTGAGAAGAAGTTGCACCTTGCAAGGAGAATGGAAAGAGGTAAGTGAAGTCTTCACAAATACATTACGGACTTAAATGGATGATTTAGTGGCTTGTGAAACTTACCATGTGCACAAAAAGACACAAACATCAATTAAAACAACAATTGGGTAATTGGGTGCATTAGGAGGTTTATCATGTGGGTTTTCATGCGGAGAGAGTAGTGTACATTACCCGACAATTAATGTAAATCATAATTAACCCACACACTATTATCAAATATTACATCATTGGTCAAGAAATAAGACTTGAATATTTATAACCAATAGCATCAAAGGGCAATCAACATTTTTCCTTTTTATTTTGATTTAAGATCCCTAAAATAAACTTCAACTTTGTGATCAGTCGATCAATTTAATACCCTAGACTAACAACAAGGACTAATATGTTAGGACTAATAATAAATAGTTATATGGTACATGGTGTTTTCGTTTGTAGTTTTAAAGTGATTAACCTAATTGCAAGGACTAATAATAGATAGCTATTTGGTATGTGATAATTTTAGTTGTAGTTTTAAATAAAATAGCAAATTAAAAGAAAACGTGGAATAATACATTAATAAATATCAATAACATTGGTATGGAAAATTAAATTTGAATCTAAAATTTTTGGTTATAATTAAAATTTTTAGTTAAAAAATTATTTATTAATTATAAAATAATTATTTAATTAACTTTTATTAATTATACGATTTAAGATAATTTAAATAAAAATTTTCTTTTATTTGTATTAAATAAAATAGCAAATTAAATACAAATAAAATAGCAAATTAGAGGAAAACGTGGAATAATACATTAATAAATATCAATAACATGTGTATTGAAACTTAAATTTGAATCTTAAAATTTTGGTTATATTTAAAATTGTAAGTTAAAAAATTATATAATTAATATTTATTAATTATAAAATAATTATTTAATTAACTTTTATTAATTATACGATTTAACATAATTTAATTAAAATTTGTATTATAATGTAAAAATATAAGAATCTTTATATTTTCTTAATAGTTGGTTAATTATGTGGATGATATCATTAAAATGTTGATCGTAATAAATTTATCTATTTGGATTTTATAAGAATTTGCATTATAATTTGATTTTACCATAACCATAAGCTGCAACAAATTTTTATAATTAATTTTGAAATTCAAGTTAAGTTTAATGCTTTTCTACTTAATACTTTTGTGCTTAATACCAATTGTTATTCCAATTATATTGTAATAAATTTTGATGGCAAATTTTAAATTGTCATGGATAATTTTGATAGTTAAAAACATATAAAAAAAATTATCTTCATTTTTTTTAACCATAACTAAAAACATTGTTTTGATAAAATATGTTCCTTTTAATGCAATGTTACATCAGCATTACAAAAATTTTCTTGAAGGCTTACTAGAATTCGACTATTCAAAATATGAATAGTAATGTAACCATTGTAAAACCAAAAGAAATAAAAAACAAAAATGAAACTAAACTATAGATCCAAGTACTATAAACACAACAAAATACCCCTAACAACAAAAAAAATCAGGCTTCCATGTAGTCATTACAATTAATTAAGACACACAAGAGTCAATGTGTTCCATGTTAGGAGTAGTTGGAATTAGGCCGTCCATGAGAAAACCATAAGCATTTACAAAATAAATTACATATATATCAGATTGGGTACCCTCTTCAGTAACATGTTCTAGTTCTCTAATTTTCAATCAAAGGTTGTTTATCTCATCTTCAGCCACTTGGAGATTCAACTTATGTTTGATTAAGATATACATCGTATAAGTGATCCTAAAGACTAGCTGGTTGTGTACGAGTTGCAGTTACAACATGGAAACCTATAGATCTAACTTCCTATTCTAAGGGAAGGGAAAAATTATTTATGTCCATAATAGTAGAAGGGGAAGGGTTCCCTAAAGCCTTGACAAAGAGGTGCCTCCAGAGAGACATCTCAAACTGAGTAGTAAAGAGCAAAGACCATGTCCATAGAGAGCATAAAATTTCAAGCAACAAAATGAAAGGTCCATGATGGGAAGAGGTTATAATAGGCCATTTTTACTATCCCTAGTGCTATAAGAAAAAACATCTCCACACCAACCAAATTTCTTTGTCCATGCCTAAAAATAGACTATGTAATAGATAACAACCCTTTGCAAAATGCTTTGAACTCTATCCTTCCCTGCCAAAGCGTTTTGGCATAGGCAACTTCAACAGAAAAACAAACAGAAATTTAGTATACCATCAAATTTTACAAATATAATATATTATACCATTAAATTAACAAAGGATATTGATGTCAAATTCCTACCCTATGCAAATATGAAGTTTGTTAGGGGAACAATAACCTCTAACTAGTATAAATTGTAAGATATTTTGGATACTTCAATTTAATATGTCAATGAAATGGAGGGCCAAGTTACATTAGCGTTACAAAATCTTCTTGAAGGCCTACTAGAATTCAACTATTCAAAATATCAATAGTAATGACACTGTTGTAAAACCAAAAGAAATAAAAAACAAAAATGAAACTACACTGATCCGAATTGGATCCATGAAGAATAACCAAAGCACCATGACTGTATCCAATCGAGATAAAACTTTGAATTCAAGAGCACAGAGATATCAAGAAAACCTCTGAACAGTGGCAGTTTGCATCCAGGGAGGAACGACGAGGACCTCGGTTAAAGAACGCTGATCGAGGCCCATGGAGACCACACAGGAGGCAAAACTAGCACCTGGGAAGCCCAGATCTGGAAAATGAGGCAGTTTCTGATGCACAGGAGGCAAAACCCCTTGAGAAGGAGAGGTCTCGAGTGCTCGGTCGCATGGAAGCTGGGAAAACCGTGGGGAAAAGAGCTAAAGGCTAAAGGCGGGACTCGCGCTCCAAAACCAACAATATTTATCGAGGGCACCCTTGGGCGGTAAGAAAATTTGGAGAAAAATGAGCGACTCCACTCAGTTCCTAATGCGTGGCAGATGGAGGAGAGAGAAAATCGATGCTCATCGCACGCTAATGGTCGAGCAAGTCAACCGCGCGAAATGAGCAAATGGCATCGGATCTGGGGGCTCCAGATCTAACGACTGAGAACGTGCCCAATGAAAGAACCAGATTTAACAGGGGATTAAGCCGCAATGTATAAGGATTTGAGGTCTAATTTGATTGCTGAGGTGGCAGATGAGTCATTTCCCGATATAACCAAAGAACCGAACCGACGAGGAAAATTTGGCACAGTTCATAAGAGGACAAGTGGCACTCCCTGTGAGCCATTAATGATGACGCAGAAGACAGGGAACTCCAAGCAAACAACAGCGGGTGACCCGACAGGGGACGAAAGTTGAATCAAGCAGTCATGAGATCGATTGGCTTTAAAGCCATGAACAGATAGAACAGAGAACAGAGAGAGAGAACAGAAAAAGAAGAAGATGAAGACAGAGAAATGAAGAGACAGTGAAGTAAAGAGCAGAAAGATAGAGAGTCGAGCTGACCTGCAACATAAGGAAACATCAAGCCATCCCCGAGAGGATCTGTCAAGTAACTGAGCACCACATTGGGCTCCTCCCATTGAAGACTAGAGTGGTCAAGAGCTAGTAAGGAAAATAGTCTGTGCACACCTCCTAATAGCCCTGTGCATAACAAGAAAGCATCTTTGACCAAAATGGATGTTAAATTTGATTTACCTATATATGATGGAGAGTTGAACTCAGAAAAGTTGGACAATTGGATTAGACAAATTGATGTTTATTGCAGAGTGCAGAGTGTTGATTCAAACAAGACCAAAATTCAGCTGGCAAGCCTATGCCTTGGGGGCACTGCCTTGGTTTGGTGGGAAGGCAGAACCCAAGTTGATATGAAAAGACATGGTAAGACTATCTCTGTCTGGAGTGAATTTTTTTCTGCAATAAAAAAGCAGTTATATCCATTGGCCTACATGCAACAAGCCATGATGAGTTGGAAAACTCTTCGATAGTTGAAAGGACAAAGTGTGCAAGGGTACACTCAAGAATTTAGGAAGAGAGCATTGCTTCTAGGAATCTCATTAGACTCACCTAAAACTCTTTTGAAGTACATTGGTGGTCTACACAGCTACATGAGGCATACCATCCTCATGTTTAATCCCACTAGTATAGATGAGATATCTGTATAAGCTACTCATCTAGAAGCTAGAGGAAAGAATGGAAATCTAGAAGCTGGGGGACCATCCCAACCCACTGCAAGCAAGAGTAAGGAGAAAAGAAAGCAGAAGTGGAAAGCAAGGAAGGCTAATACTGCACAGAAGAGCAAAGCTTCATGCACTCACTATAAAAAGGATGGGCGTGATGATGAGCATTGTTGGATTCTATATCTGGAGCTGAGACCTAAGAAGTTCGAGGGAAGATGAAAAGAATGATAAATTCATGCAAATAATTCTTACTGATGGTTGTAAAGGAAAATAAACCTAAAAAAACCAATGTATTTGAGGGTCGTAATGCTAAACAACAAGCTGATTTAGAAAAGGTTGTTTCAGAGTATGATATCTTGTTTCAAGAACCTAAAGGTCTGCCACCCATTAAGGAAATAGTACATGATATTATTTTGCAGCAAGATGCTCCATTTCCTAACATTGGAATGTACAGGTTGTCTGCTTTAGAGAATGTTGAAATCAAGAAGCAGGTGCAGGAGTTGCTCGAGAAAGGGTTCATCAGACCTAGCACATCACCATGTGGGTCACCAATCATTTTGGTGAGAAAGAAAGATGGCTCGTGGAGAATGTGCATTGACTACTGAGCACTCAATAAGATAACAATCAAAAATTGTTATCCCCTTCCTCGCATAGATTATCTTTTGGATCAACTGAAAGAAGCTGTTTATTTCACCAAGCTAGACTTGAACAATGGATACCATCAGGTTAGGTTTGCAGAACAAGATGCATGGAAGACTGCTTTAAAAACAAAGTAGGGATTGTATGAGCGGCTGGTTATGTCTTTTGGCTTAACTAATGCTCCTGCTACTTTCATGAGATTAATGAATGAAGTACTCAGACCTTTTCTTGATGATTTTGTTATTGTATATCTGGATGACATTCTGATTTTTAGTAAAATGTGGGAAGAACAATTAAAGCATGTCAAGCAAACATTAGATGTTTTGAAAAGAGAAAAAATTCATGTTAAGCTCTCAAAATGTGAATTTGGCAAAACATATCTAAATTATTTGGGTCATATAGTAGGGGGTGGTGAATTGAAAATAGATCCCTCTAAAGTGGCACTCATTGTAAACTAGCCTAAACCCAAGTCTGCTTCAGAAGTGAGAAGCTTCTTAGGGGTAGCACAGTATTGGAGGAATTTCATTTCTAACCTTTCCTCAATTGCAGCTCCCTTACATGCTTTGACAGGATTGAACAAGGTGTTTCAGTGGGGAGGCAAACATCAAAAAACCTTCGACACCTTGAAAGAAAAGATTAGTACAGCACCTGTACTAGCACTGCCTGATCTGCAAAGACCATTTGAGATCCAAACAGATGCCAGTGACTATGCCATGGCAGCAGTGTTGACATAGTATGGTAAACCCATATGTTATCATTCTGAGACTTTTAATCCTACAGTAGTTAACTATCGTACATATGATAAAGAATTGTATGCATTAGTTCAGAGTGTGAAAAGGTGGAAACATTACTTAATGGGTAAAGAGACAGTAATACATACTGATCATCAACCACTTCAATATCTACACTCCCGAACTAAGTTGCATCAATCAAGACACTACAGATGGATGGGTTTTCTACAACAGATTCATTTAGTCATCAGATATAAAAAGGGCATACATAATGAAGTTGTAGACATGTTATCTAGACCCATTATAAATGCATCTATTATACTTAAGCATAATTTTGTGCTACATGAAAGCTACATTGAACAATATGCTCAAGATATAGACTTTAAAGATGTATGTGCAACTTTGTGTCAAGGAAAACGAGTAGAAGAATTCGATTATCATGTAAAGGACCAAATCTTATACCATTGTGGGAAAGTCTGATTTCCACAAGCTAAGAGAGTAAAGATAATTAGAGAAGCACACACTTCTATGATATCATGTCATTTTGGGATAAGTAAAAGGGTTGCATAGCTGCAAAGATTTTTTTTATTGGCCAAAAATGAATGAGACAGTTTCTAGATATGTAAGAGGGTGTACTATGTGTGCTAAAAGCAAGCTCAGCGATAGAAAACTAGGCTTGTACACTCCACTACCAGTTCCTTCTCACCCTTGGGAAAGTGTTTCCATAGATTTTGTTGGAGGACTGCTTAAATCTAGGAAAGGTCATGATTATCTATATGTTGTTGTGGATAGGTTTAGAAAAATGTGTATTTTGATACCTTGTAATAAATAGATTACAACTAAACAAACTGCAAACTTTTTCTTTGAACATGTATGGGTTCATTTTGGACTACCCACTTCCATTGTATCTAATCGAGACACCCAATTCGTGGGGAAGTTTTGGTCCAGTCTGTGGGAACTGATGGACACCAAACTGAAGAAAAGCACAGCTTTTCATCCACAAACTGATGGCCAGACACAAGTAGTTAACAGGACAGTGATCCAGTTACTCAGAGGATATTGCAGCAAACATCCTAAGCTTTGGGATGAACACTTGTGTTATGTGCAGCATGCTTACAACAGAGCAAAACATTCTTCTACCTAGAGATCTCCTTTTGAGACCTGTTTTTGTTTCGCACCAAGGTATCCTTTGGATTTTGTCTTCGGTAAAGATACCACAGTTGAGGGACACAGTGATGTGGACAAGGAAAATAGGTTCATTGAACAAATCCGGGAGATCCACTAGGCAATACAGGAACAGTTGGAAAAGGGCCAAGCCAAATACAAGGCAAGGCATGAAAAGCATCGAATGGAGCATAGTTTCCAAGTTGGTGACCAAGTCTGGCTGTATATCAGCAAAGACAGAATGCAAGGTGAAGTTAAGAAGCTAAAGCCTATCAGGTATGGACCTTTTAGGATACTTGAGAAGATTGGTGAGAATGCTTTTCACCTTGATCTACCAGCTTACGTGCACATCTACTCAGTCATAAATGCAGATTGCTTAAGATTGTTTGAACCCTTTCTAATTGAGGATCCTAAAGAGTAGAGTCAATTGCCTTCTATTGATGACCTGCTACTTGAGTATCTTAATGAATTGCAGGAAGACATAGTTCTGGACAGGAAGGTGAGGACGACGCGCAGGGGAGATGTTGAGTACCTCAAAATTGGGCTCAAGGGTTCAAAGCCGGGTAGTGCAAAGTGGATAGAGATTGGACAAGTGAGATATTTGTACCCTCACTTAGTCGATGCTTGAAAACCAACTTTTGGTGGTCCAAAAGATTTTTCAGCGGGAAGGCCGTGATCCGAATTGGATCCATGAAGAATAACCAAAGCACCATGACTGTATCAAATCAGGATAAAACATCAAATTCAAGAGCACAGAGAGATCAAGAAAACATCTGAATAGTGGAAGTTGGCAGCTAGCGAGGAACGACGAGGACCTCGGTCAAATCACGTTGACCGAGGCCCATGGAGACTACACATGAGGAAAAACTAGCACCTGGGAAGCCCGATTCGGGAAAAGGAGGCAGTTTCTGATGTGCAGGAGGCAAAACCCCTCGAGAAGGAGAGGCCCTGAGCTCTCGGTCACATGGAAGCCGAGAAAACCGTGGGGAAAAGCACTAAAGGCTAAAGGTGGGACCCACACTCCAAAACTGACGATATTTATTGGGGGCACCCTTAGGCGGTAAGCAGATTTGGAGAAAAATGAGCGATTCCACTCAACGCCTGATGTGTGGCAGACGGAGGAGAGAGAAAACCACCACTCGTCACGTGCTAATGGTCGAGCAAGTCAACTGCGTGAAATGAGTGACTGGCGTCAGATCTGGGGGATACAGATCTAACGGCTGAGAATGCGCCCAATGAAAGAACCGGATTTAACAGTGGATTAAGCTGTGATGTATAAGGATTTGAGGTATGATTTGACCGCTGAGGCGGTGGACAAGTCATCTCCCGACATAACCAAAGAACCGAAGCGACGAGGAAAAGCTGGCACAATTCATAAGAGGACAAGTGGCCACTCCCTGTGAGCCATTGATGATGATGTAGAAGACAGGGAACTCTAAGCAAACAGCAGCAGGCAACTGGACGGGGGACGAAAGCGGAATCTAGCAGTCATGAGATCAATTGGCTTTAAAGCCATGAATAGACAGAATAGAGAACAAAGAGAGAGAATGGAAAAAGAATAAGGCAAAGACAAAGAAAAGAAGAGACAGTGAAGCAAAGAGAAAAAAGACAGAGAGCCAAGCTAACCTGCAGCATAAGGCAGCATCGAGCCATCCTTGAGAGGATCTGTTGGAGAACTTAGCACCACATTGGGATCCTCCCACTGAAGACCAGAGAGGTCAAGAGCTAGTAAGGAAAAGAGTCTGTGCACTCTAGTAGCTTGGGGAATCCAAGAACCACCCTGCCAAGCAATTTTGTTTCAGGAGACTCAGATTGAGCTTCTCATTGTAATTCTCTACTTTAAAGACACCATAAAAGAAGGCCACCACTGAAAGCTGGACCGAAGGCGTAGCCGTGGAGGATAAGGTTAACTCTTTATTAATTGTTGTGTTCTTGTATTTGCTTACTGTGTTTTTCTGTTGTTTTCTATATTTCCAGTGTTTGTGTATTTTGCAATCTGATTGATCCATTGCCTAAAATAACATAGACACACACCAGCACATGAGTCTGTAATACCTTCATTCGTTAATTAATTAACTGAGGTTACTCAAGGGTGATTTTCAGATCATAAACTATAGATCCAAGTAGTATAAACACAATAGAATACCCCTACAACAGAGAAAATGGGGCTTCCATGTAGTCATTTCAATTAATTAAGACACACGAGAGTCAATGTGTTCCATGTTAGGAGTAGTTCGAATTAGGCCTTCCATGAGAAAATCATAAGCATTTACAAAATCAATTACAGACATATTAGATTGGGTACCAACTTCAATGACATGTTGCAGTTCTCTAATTTCCAATCATGGTTGTTTATCTCATCTCTGGCCACTTGGATATTCAACTTATGTTTGATTAAGATATACATAGTAGAAGTGATCCTAAAGACTAGTTGGTTGTGTACTAGTTGCAGTTACAACATGGAAACCTCGAGACCTTAACTTCCTATTGTAAGGGAAGGGAAAATATATTTATGTTCATACTAGTTGAAGGGCACGGGTTCCCTAAATCCTTGACAAAGAGGTGCCTCCAGAGAGACATCTCAAACTGAGTAGTGAAGACCAGAGACCATGTCTATAGAGAGTATAAAATGTCGAGAAAAAAATGAAAGGTCCATGATGGGAATAGGTTATAATAGGCCTTTTTACTATCCGTAGTGCTATAAGAAAAAACATCTCCACACCAATCAAATTTCCTTGTCCATGCCTAAAGAGAGACTATGTAATAGATAACAAACCTTTGCAAAATGCTTTGAACTCTATCCTTCCTTGCCAAAGCGTTTCGGCATAGGCAGCTTCAACATAAAAACAAACAGAAATTTAGTATACCATAAAATTTTACAAATATAATATATTATACAATTAAATTAACAAAGGATATTGATTCGAAATTCCTACCCTATGCAGATATGAAGTTTGTTTGGGAAACAACAACTTCCAACTAGTATAAATTGTAAGATATTTTGCATACTTCAATTTAATATGTCAATGAAATGGAGGGCCAAGTAAAACTATATCCAATATTATTGGGATACCTTCGCTTGTATCTGGACTTTTATATGCTCTTAATATAAATCATGAAGCTTTTTCTTTCTGAAAAAAATACAAAGTTGGGGAGGACGTGAAGGAATTCCCTCCCAATGACCAAAATGTGGTCATTCTCCATAGCTAACTATTTGATGTTGTAATTAGTCAATAATATAATGAATTGAACATCTTTGTATTAAGTAATCCTTGCTGCATAAATGCCATCCCTTTGTAGTTGTATTCTCACAATTGTTGGACAAAGTGGTACTACCCAACAAAAATCATTTCACTAGTTATGTAGATTTTGTCAAATATTTCTATGAATTCCGTTTAAAAGAATTAATTAAAAATTATTAAAATGACATATTTAAATTGTTAAATTTGAATAAATTAAGTGTTTCAAAAATGATTTATAATTCCAAATCTATATATATATATATATATAATAATAATAATAATAATAAAATAACAATTTCATTTAAAAAAAATTCTGAAATTATTAACGAAAACCTAAGTTTCACCCATCATAATATATCAGGTTCAAAGAAAAAGATAATAAGCTGAATAAGAAGGTGTAAATAGATTTCCAAGAACAATAGCATTGTGATAAAGAAGTTATTATTACAATATATCATGTTCAAAGGCAAGGATGATGAACTCAATAACAATGTGTAAATAGATTTCCTAAAAACAGTAACATTCTAATAGAGAAGTAATTATTATAATATATCATGTTCAAAGACACAGCCAATAAGCTCCATAACAATGTGTAAATATATTTCCTGAAAACAGTAACATTGTGGTGAAGAAGTTATGAGCTTTATTCAAAAGTTTTAAATGGAATTTTAAAATGTAAATTTTAGGGTAGGTAAGAAGTAAAAAAATAAAAAAATGGTCATTTTCAGTTTTTTAAGCAAAACTTGCGAGACGGATTTGTCGGCTCCATATTTGCCGTTTATAACGACTTTAGTTGTTTTTGCCGTTTATAACGACTTTAGTAGTTGGAAAAGTCTCTTTTGAATGGAATTGTGGATTCCGTATTTGCCGTTTATAACGATTTTAGTGGGAGAAGGCAACTATGGAGTCCATATTTGCCGTTTATATATATTTGAGTGGTTGGAGACGTCAACGTCGATTGGTGGATTCGGTGGACAGTGCCGTAATAACAAAATGAGTTTTGTCAGACTTTTCCGGAAAGCAAAACCAATTTTATTCTGTGCTCTTTTGACTTGTGCATTAAAGTTCCCGTATTTGTATCCACAAACATCGGTGTGTAATAGTTGACATAGAGATAGAGATACAGTATACTCTTTCCGAACATGACTTCCATTTGAATATATTATTTATGTAGTAATTCCTCTTTTCAAATTTCAGTGAGCTTTTTCACAATTTCTATCAGATTTGTACACAAATTGGTGAAAGTCGAAGTTTAAATGACTGAATTGTGACGTCGAATTGCTCGACATCTCTAAATTACAAATTTTATTAATAAAATTGGGATTTTCATTATCAAATTTCCCATATAAGATGCATAAAAAAATTTAAAATTTTCGTCGGAATCTGGAGTTCTGAATACGGTTAACACATCATGTAGCCGCAAACCTTGAACCTAGACAGAAATGATAAAACCAGAAATTTGCGCATACAAACCGCCAATCAAAGCCTGCCAACTTCCAATCCAATCTTTAAATAAAATCATCTGTACCGAACACAATACGCTCAGCCAATTCTTCCTGGTGTGAACACAAACTTGATACAATGGCCCACATCATACATGATCTCCGGAATCATGGATAGTGTTCTCAAACGGCCATAACTTTCTCATCATCTCCATCAACTTCCTGCTCTTTTGGCCTTTGTCTTGCCTATATAAACCCTCGACTCCTCTCTCCCTTACCATATCCTCATCCTTTGCCTTTCTATTGGATTCGTAGAGATGGCAGGCACTATTCATCATCGTCTTCCTCTTTTCCTTCTCATCGCTTTTTCCATGATTTGCTCATACGCTTACTCTGAAATCCCACATCCTCCAAGTGCTCATCCGCCCTTCCATCACAATGACAAGCCTTTTCCAGGGCATAATCCTTCTTTACCCCCGCATCCTCCAACTGCTCACCCGCCCTTCCATCACAATGATAAGCCTTTTCCAGGGCATAATCCTTCGTTACCTCCACGCTCACACGACAAGCCTTCTCCTATCCCTATTCGTAAACCTCCGCGACACCACTTGAAGCCACCTTCGTCTCCCCCACATCCTCTGGATTTTGCCCATCCTCTGGATTTTGCCCATCCTCCTCTGGTTGGGATACATCAGCCGGTACATAATGGACTCCACCCATCTCCACCGGGTAAACCCCATTATCCCATTAAACCTCCCTCACACTCTCCCCACTTCTACAAATCTCCACCCCCTTATATTCGCCATGGTGGCATCCACACCACCCCTCCTCCCATTCATCACTAATACAGTAAGTTCTCTGGGTTCCTCTACTTCTACACGCCAAACACTCATATCTCTCTCACGCTTTCTGCAACTTTTATGTTGCATGGTATATCTAATGGTAAACTTTTGTTTATTATATTGCAGGACGATGACAGAGACGCAGCGTGTGTACATTATATAGAATAAAATGGAGTGAATGTAGGTGCATGACATGCGGCTCGATTCTACTGAGATATATAGACATATTTGATAGATAGATCGTGGCATCCTTCCAGTGCTATGCTAAGATCAGATCAGACTGCAGATCTGTCTTAAATAATTATGCTAAAATATTATGTATAAATGGGAAACTTATAGAGCTTATAAGGTGTGGTAACTGCATTGTTATGATCGTTCAGTTTTTCATTTAATATATGACTTATGCAATATACCCACGATCGTTCATGTTATTCACTTCCTGTGCAAATTATATCATGCATTGTTAAAACTGTTGAAGAGAAACCTGGCAATCGTTTCACAATATACCTCATGCGAAAGTGATCAGCTTATATAGAATAAAACGGAGTGAATGTAGGTGCATGACATGCGGCTCGATTCTACAGAGATATATAGACATATTTGATAGACAGATCGTGGCATCCTTCCAGTGCTATGCTAAGATCAGATCAGACTGCAGATCTGTCTTAAATAATTATGCGAAAATACTATGTATAAATGGGAAACTTATATAGCATATAAGGTGTGGTAACTGCACTGTTATGATCGTTCAGTTTTTCATTTAATATATGAGTTATGCAATATACCCACAATCGTTCATGTTATTCACTTCCGTGCAAATTATATCATGCATTGCTAAAACTGCTGAAGAGAATCCAGGCAATCGTTTCACAACATATCTCATGCGAAAGTGATCATCTTATATAAAGTGTGAGAGGGTAGATTAACAGTAATATCAAATGACACCATGACTGGTTGATACTTGAACAGGTTGGGCTTAAATTTAAGCGCTTACTATTTTTGGTGATTGCATTTATTTTTAATATATGATGTGTGCGGTGTGAAGGTCATTTTGCCTCTCTCCTCCCCTCCTTTTTCTATAATATCCAAGCAAGATTGTGAATAATGTGATTAAGAAAATACATATACACGTTTGAATCAACCCATTTTGAAAAGCTGAATAATGTGTTTTTAACCATAGTTACCCAATTTGGTCGAATTAATGGAAAAAAATCGAAAATACAGCAGTTCGGTTCGGTTTGCGAACTATTTCGTTAATTCGAAATTCGGTACTTACAAAAGAGCATAACAGTTTTCCGCACAGCCAATTCAGTTTACAGAGTTTTCCGCGTCCACAGCCGATTCAGTTCACGGGAGATAACAGCTAACAGAAGTTTTCCATATTTCCATCCGCAATTCGGTACGTCATGCTCAGTTTACAAAAGAGCATAACAGTTTTCCGCACAGCCAATTCAGTTTACAGAGTTTTCAGCGTCCACAGCCGATTCAGTTCACGGGAGATAACAGCTAACAGAAGTTTTCCAGATTTCCATCCGCAGTTCACAGGAGATTGTTGGAAGAATCACCGCACCTCTATAGAATCCGTAATTTCCACCCTGGGGATCCTAGTTACTGGCTTGTAATGTTTACCAACACCTGCGGGTTTTGGTGTAACGGCAAACCTCCACATGGTATCAAAGCTTGGACCCAGGTTCGATTCCCCCAAGTTGCGTTTGAGGGGGGTGTTGGAAGAATCACTGCACCTCTATAGAATCCGTAATTTCCACCCTGGGGATCCTAGTTACTGGCTTGTAATGTTTACCAACACCTTCAGGTTTTGGTGTAACGGCAAACCTCCACAGAGATAACAGCTAACAGAAGTTTTCCTCTATAGAATCCGTAATTTCCACCCTGGGGATCCTAGTTACTGGCTTGTAATTTCAAAAACCCTTTCGCCTTCATAAAACTGCATACAGTTAACTCTGTTCAAATCGCATCCATACAACTAACCGTTAAAATCAGATTCAACTTTCCATTAACGAACTTAGATTTGATGGACATCAGAGCAACTTTCCGAGAGCGGTTAGATGGCAGGTTAAGTCTTAATGAATGGTAAATTTCATCGATGAGGTTTTAGGGAGTATATTTTTTATCAAGGTTGTTATTGGTTGGTTTTTTAATCTCTAAGTTTCCAAGACCTGTGAGATGACACGTTAATATAAGTCTTAATGAATGGTAAAGTCTGCTTTTCTAGCAAGGTTGTTAATAGTTGGTTTTTTAATTGATTGGATTTTAGGAAGTATTTTTTTAAGTAAGGTTGTTAATAAAATCTCTTAAAAAGTTAAGGAGAGTGATAAATAGATTATTTACGACACTTAATATAACAAAAATATGTGTTATATATTTATTAAATTTAAATACAAGAAAATTTGAGTAAATATTAAATTATAATATTTAAAGTTTGTATTATATAGAATAATAAATGTTGTTAATAATTACAGAAAAGAATTTGATTTGATTAGATTAATGGTATTAGAAAATAATAGACATTTGTATATTTTAAAATTTCAAAATATTAGAAAAACAATATATTTAAATATTTGTAGATATTTACTGTCAAGTTTTTTCAGTATTAAATTTTAAGCAATCGAATTATTTTCGTATCGAATCGAATTCGAACTTGGTAACTATGTTTTTAAGTATGTCTCTATTTTTCATGCTTGTATTATTTATATTTATGGTTATGCTTAATATACCTATGCATAGTTCTATGTACATGAAAGGAAAGAGGGTGTGTACATGAAAGGAAAGAGGGTGAATGGTTCTGGAATAGTTGAAAGAGCCCATTATTTGATCTACTTGTTTGTATTATTTATATTTATGGTTATGGTTAATTATGTGTATGCAGAGTTATATGTACATGAAAGTAAAGAGAGTAAATGGTTATGAAATAGTTCAAAGAGCCCATTATTTGATATACTCCTTTCCAATAGCAAGAGGCACATAGCTTCAACAAGTTCTATGGATGTTGAAGACCTAAAAATTCGAAGTTGTAAAGTAACCTAAATTTTTAAAATAACCTTCTATTGCATTTCAAAATTTCCTTACACCATAGCACTTACTATATTACAATATCCATAGCGCTTACTATAATTCAATATTTCTCTAGTATAGGAAGAGGATTGTGAAATCATTAATGTTTAGTTAAATCCTCACGTCACTTAATTTATTTCCTTTCAGAAACTATGGTCATAAATTTGCAGTTACTTCTTTCATAAGGTTGCTTAGATTGTTTTTGGTGCATTTCCACTTAAAAGGTCTATTTTGAATATTAAATAAATTTTTTACTTTGATATTTAGCGTACAAATCATTAAAAAAATTGGATATAAATGAGTGGGTTTATATAAATAAATTATTTATAAAAGTAGATGTTGTAATAGAGGTTAATTATTGTTTAATAAATTTAACAATATATAATAATTAATTAGTATAGATCTATTTTAAGTATAGATTTAATATGAGTAAAGAGGGATCAAATATGTTCACCCACAAAAATTTTCAAAGTGCAAAATTCAATATGTACTTTTGTGATGTTTAAATTGTATTTTTGAATGTTATATACTGTATATAGAGAACCTTCAACTGTTTTAATATTAACACCACTTCAAATGTTTTTATCATAGGAGGTTATTTTTTTTCATGATATATACATAATTTTTAAAAAAATATATAATATATAAATAGTTCGCATTAAAATATTTTACATAACATGTACATATTTTTTTAAATTATAAAGTTAAAATTATTTTTGGATTTAGAGTATTTTATTTTTATTTTTAGAGGGACACAATTGAGGACAGAAATATTTACACATCCCCTCTTACGAGGGTGTAGAATTAGCCTCTTGACTCAATAAAATTGTATATACCAACATAGATTCATCTTAAATACGGATCTAACATGAGGAGAGAGGGATCCTATTTCTTGATGTGCAATTTTTTTTATAAATAGACATTATTTAAATATTTTGTATAATTTTTTTTTATTATTATTTTTTTTAATTTCAACTTTGATGACAGAAGGACATCCTTACATGTCATATTGGCTTGTAGAATGAGCCTCTCGGCTCAATAATATATGAGTACATTTTCTTTAAAAAAATCATTCATCCAATAACAAGAAATAATATCATTTTAATCATCAAAAACATTAAAAAAACCAGTGATACAAAGAACTAAAAACTAGACATCAGATTTATATTATTGAAAATAATAATTTATTTATATTTATTTATATCTTAGACAAGAGTTAATGAAAAAAACAAGAAAAGAATAGATATTCACATCACTATTGTTTCTAAAATCTCATGCCTAGCATGTTAGCTATAAGGACCTACGGTCTGGGTCACCTTCACCGTATGAAGTGCTTGCGAGAAACATGAGAAAAATGTGAAGTGAACGAGCCAAGAAACGAGTTTATAAGGTGTTGGGTGAGTTGAGGGGGGGCGGTACCACGAGTTGGGCAGGCCGACCCTCCTCTTGGGCGAGAAAACACATTGTGAATGAGTCGGCTTAGGCGTTGGGCATGGGTCAGTTGGGTGACACAACTTGCCACCCACCCATATATATTAGCGTGTGTTTGTAGAGGCAAAGGGATCATTCGATCATCACAAGTTCGATCAAAGGAGTTCTACAGTGCGTGGATGAGCCCGCACGATGGTCAGAACTAGGGTGAAAAACTCGTGCAGAAAAGTCAAGTGAGAAACTCGGGTGAGAAACTTGGGTGAAAATCTCGTGCAAGAAACTCGTGCAGAAAACTCGGGCGAGGTCATCAGGCAGAACTTGGGTGAGGTCATTCAGGCAGGACTCGGGCGAGGTCGTTTAGGCAGAACTCGAGCGAGATCGTCGGGTAGGAAACTCGGGCGAGGTCATTTGGGTGAACTAGGTGAGGTTGTTTGGGTAAGCCAAGTGAGGTCATCAGTGACCCAAGTGAAGTCGTTCGGGCGAGTCGGGTGAGGTTGTCGAGCGACCCAAGTGAAGTCGTTCGGGTGAGCCAGGTGAACTCGTGTGGCGACTCGGGTGAGGTCGTTTGGGCGAACCGGGTGAAGTTGTGTGGCAACCTGGGTGAAGTCATGTGGTGACTCGGGTGAAGTTGTTCGGGTGAATGAGTTTGGGTGAACGGGTGGATGTGTAGACGGGCAACCGGGTGAGGGCGCGTCGTGCATGTCGAAACGAAGGTTGGAACCAGAGGTCGTGAACGAAGAGTTGGGCAGGTAGGACTGTGTGTGGTCCACCAAATGGAGGTTGGGCAGGATAGCACGATTTGGGCACTTGTTGGACAAACGGAGAGCGAGTCAGGTGAAGATGTGTGATGAGGTGAACGAAGGGTTGGTGAGTTGTGCGGTGACTGTGGAGAGGTGCTGACAAGCTAGGCAACCGAGTTTGCTGAAAGTTGGTTAAGTGTAAATGTGGGGTTTCCTAAGATTTAGCTTATACTTTGTAAAAGTGGAAAATCATATATATTAATATCAGGCAGACTCATATTACAGGGAGTTGCCCCTCCCTTTATACTGTTGTGCAATTGTATATGTGTTAATTGATGTTAATGATGAATATGTATGGGTTGTCATCTGTATAAAGGACAAAGATAATACTTGGTAATGAAAAGTAAACTAAGTATGGAATGTTACACATAGTCTACAATTGTAAGTATTGCTGAAAAGAAAATGGTTCGTAGTGCCACACCTCGCTATAGTGTGGTTGGAAGAGTACCGCTAGTGTAAGGGCATGATAGGTGGTATCAAAGCTGGTGAACTAAATTAAGGAGCTGATTCTATGAAGACTAAAGACTTGAAATGGAGTTCAAGTTTTGCAGGTGACAGGTGGACTATCAGGGTGATTCAAGTGAATGGCAAAACAGGTATAGCAGAGGTGAAGCCTTGTGCTTGGGCCAAGCTAAACGACAAGATATGGCAAGTTTGGAAGAATGCGAAGGGAAGCTCTTGCTTACCTTATACAGGTTGAAGTGGTTGAAGTCTTGGAAAGGAATGTTGAAGACGAACTTCTTCAACTTGGTTAGAAAATGGAGTAGGACGAAGTTGTAGATTGTGTTGATAAGGAAGTAGAAGTCATGATGATTGAGGATGTTGCAGATGTGACAATGATGGAGGATGAACTTGAGATTGATCAAGTTGGGCCAGGATCGTGCAGTTTGCAGATATGGGTGGATGAGGATACTCACGTAGAGGAGCCTCATGATGACAAAGTAAGTATTGATACTTTTGTTTCACTTGAGCATTTGGTAGATGAACCATATGTAGGGAAGAGCAAAGTCAGTTTGTCGATGCAAGGGAGCATCTTACCATGGATGTCTATGATGAGACCTTGTATGGAGAATCAAGGATTGTTGATTGTTGCAGGACTCCTTGGGGTTGTTTGTGACCTTATGGTAGAAGGTACAAGGGCCCGTGACAAGGGATTCCTAAACATGATGATCATTGTGGAGGAATGGGTCATGCTTTAGCCACATGGAGGATTGGCTAAGTGCCCGACATGACTCATGGACAGGTTGGAGGGCACACACTTGAGTTGATGATACTTTGGTGGACTTCTCATGGCCAAGACCAAGAGATAGTCTTAGTGGAACCTTTAGTTGGGGAGCTATGATGGAGAGACTCATGTGAATGATGATATGGTTGGGTGACCGAGTTCACTAAACCAGAGATTGCAGCTTGGATGAGGATGACTGATTGTTGTGATGGGTCTACTTAGTTGGACACCATGGGCAACTTAGTCATGGACATTAGGTTGGGGACATGGAGCTTGGAAGTCTTATGCAGGGACATTATGTAGGAGCACTTGTAGAGGTGTCACTTATGGGCATCCAATGAGGAGTGCCAAGGTAGGATGTTGTGCAGGTGGATTTGCTGGTGTGACATGGAGATGTTTTACTTATGAGCTGATGGACAGGTTGTGCGCCTATGTACCACAAGGCCATGGACTTGGATGGAGTTGTGAGTAGACTATGGAGCATTCCTACTACATGGAGAGCTAAGGCACCTTGCAAAGACCTTTGGGCCAAGACTTGTATGCTTGCTAGAGTGTTGGTTGGAGATGACTCATGGAGCTCATGATGACATGAGGTTGTGGCTTTTGGGGACTTCATATATGGTGGACTTGGATGATCTGATGCATTGAGGAGCTGAAGTCAGAGACTTTGATGTAGAATGGGATGCATACTTTCGAGTACATGTATGGGTGTGGCTTGGAAGAGTGACTTGATGTGGAGGATCGATATGAGACACTTTGGAGTGATGTAGTTACGACGATGATGATGCCTTGGTGGCAACACTTGGGCATGGGTTGAGCCGAGACTTAACCACTTTTGACACATGGGAGCTAATTGATCTATGATCATGGGTAGCACATGGATAGATGAGACTTGAGGGATGGCACATTGCAGAGATGATGGAGGATACTTCATGGACCTAGATGTGGCACATCGAGAGTCGGGGTTGATGAGGAGATCTCTTCACTTTGAGGAGATGGATGTTTTGAAAATGGATGATGATGTTGTAATAGATGCGGCTGATTTCATGCAACACATTGACACCAAACGTCATGGATAGTATGTTGTAGATGAGATGAGGACTACTTCGTGGACCTGAGCATGGACTACTTATATGGAGATGGATTCTCGATCGAGTTGAAGGTGTAATGGGATTTATGAGAAACGATTGATGACAGCATAAGGATGTGCATTCTTATGATTTGAGCGGACAGTTGGATTGGCCACATGACTAGTTCAATTCGTGAGGGGATCCAGTGTGCAGAGATGTGTTAGCATTATGTTGGAGTATCATGACAGCAGTTCACACGATGATGACACATGATGAGGTCGACACGATATGTTGCAATGGGCATGTAGCTTGGGATGGAGGGGCCAACCTTCCACGATGGAGAGTAGCATGTGGAGGTTGTGATGAGATGGTTGATGATCATGGATTGAGATGATTTTTCTATGTATGACATACCAATGGAGTATATGCCTTGGTATGGATATCTTGGTGACAGATGGTTGTCGGGATGAGATATTGTCGAGGATGACAATGACTTCAAGTGGGGGAGGATGTAAGGACCTGCAGTCTGGTTCACCTTCACCATGTGAAGTGCATGTGAGAAACATGAGAAAAATGCGAAGTGAACGAGCCAAGAAATGAGTTTATAAGGTGTTCGGCGAGTTTAGGGGGCGGTCCCACGAGTTGGGCGGGCCAAACCTCGTCTTGGGTGAGGCAACACATTGTGAATGAGTTGGCTTGGGCGTTGGGCATGGGTCGGCCAGTGACACAACCTGCCACCTACCCGTATATATTGGCGTGCATTTGTGGAGGCAAAGGGATCATTCGATCATCACAAGTTCGATCAAAGGAGTTCTACAGTGCATGGATGAGCCCACACGATGGGCAGAACTTGGGTGAAAAACTCGTTCAGAAAAGTCGGGTGAGAAACTCGAGCGAAAAACTCATGCAGGAAACTCGTGCAGAAAACTCAGGCAAGGTCATCAGGCAGAACTCGGGCAAGGCCATTCAGGTAGGACTCAAGCGAGGTCATTCAGGCAAAACTCGGGTGAGGTCATCAGCCAGGAAACTTGGGCGAGGTCATTCGGGCAAACCAGGTGAGGTTGTTCAGGTGAGCTGGGTGAGGTTGTCAGTGACCCAGGTGAAGTCATTCGGGCGAGCTGGGTGAGGTCATCGGGCAACTCAGGTGAAGTCGTTCGGGCGAGCGGGGTGAAGTCGTGTGGCGACCCGAGTGAGGTCATTTGGGCGAACTTGGCAAAGTTGTGTGGAAACCTAGGTGAAGTCGTGTGGTGACTCGGGTGAATTTGTTCGGGTGAATGAGTTTGAGTGAACGGGTGGACATGTGGACAGGTGGCTAGGTGAGGGCACGCCATGCACGCCGAAACGAAGGTTGGAACAAGAGGTCGTGAACGAAGAGTTGGGTAGGCGGGACTGTGTGTGGTCCACTGAATGGAGGTCGGTCAAGATAACATGATTTGGGTGCTTGTTGGACAAATGGAGAATGAGTCAGGTGAAGACCTGCAACGAGGTGAATGAAGGGTTTGTGAGTTGTTCGGCGACCCTGTAGAGGTGCTGACGAGCTAGGCAACCGAGTTTGCTGAAAGTTGGAAATTTGGTTAAGTGTAAATTTGGGGTTTCCCAAGATTTAGCTTATACTTTTTAAAAGTGGAAAATTATATATATTGATATTGGGCTGACTCATATTGCAGGGAGTTTCCCCTCCCTTTATACTATTGTGCAATTGTATATGTGTTAATTATTGTTAATGATGAATATGTATGGGTTTTCATCTGTATAAAGGACAAAGATAATACTTGGTAATGAAAAATAAACTAAGTATGTAATGTTAGGCGTAGTCTACAATTGTAAGTATTGATGAAAAGAAAATGGTTGGTAGTGTCGCACCTCTCTATAGTGCAGTTGGAAGAGTATCGCCAGTGTAGGGGCGTGACACTAGCTTTCTTCCACACCAACTAAGCAATAGCATTTATTAATGAAGTCCCATAATATATATGGTTTTCCATTACTATTAAATTATTTAAAATTATACATTGGAGACATACAACATGTCTATAATATCGTTTCTAAGACTCATTCCCAACATGCTAGCTTTTATTTGCACATATTTAGCAATGACATTTATTAATGGATTTCTCTAGTATAATTGATTAATGTCATTGAAGAAATACTCTAGCTCTACAATGACTCTTAGTAGTCCCTTTCATAGGAAACATGAACTATTGTAATTGGTTTGTGTTGAAATCTGAGTCATATGTAGAATGAACATTGAAACCGTTCATTACTAACTAGTCAATGAATTTGAGGTCTTATTTGCACTTTTTTCAAGCATAAGAGGTTCATAATTTAGGTTTAAAAGGAATTTGAATTTCAGAATTCCTGTCAATCTGGATTAGTGTTAGTGTTGTTGTAGCATTAGGTATCTAAAATTAAATACCTCAGTTCTTAGGTGGTTCTTCAGTGAAGGGTAATCCAAAACTTCTAACCTCTGGGACACGTGACTTCACTGACTCTACCCAAAATCTTGTAAACCCTGGTACATGTGCCTTCCTACCTATTCTACTACTAAATGACTTCCTATTTTGCTTCACAAGTTTCTTTCACTACTTCAAAAATTCCTATATCAGAGCCTATCAAGAGTCGACCTTCATAAGAGTTTTGCGGATTTCAAAAGCAAGTCAAACGTTGAATGCTTATGATCACTAAATTTTAAAACCCAAGTCCATCATGTTGTTGTTGACATTGAATAAAAATGATATCACTCTTTGTGACAAATTCATTTTGCATGCATATCATTGATGAGTAAGTCATATTAGTAGGTTGTTTTTGAAAGAATATGAGTAACCAGTAAATCATATCAGTAGGTTGTTTACTACTATGATTTACACAATTTTGCAATAATACTTTGGTTTACTACCAACACTCGAAACACTTGGCTCATGAGGGAACATGTTGCATTCTCTAGTTTTTTCTCTTCTTTCTTAGTTTCATAGTTCCGAGTTAAGTTATTCTAAGCAAAGAGAAGAGAGTCTCAGTCCTTCTACAAATCTTAATTCTGTCAGTTTCAGGTAGCGCTGATTGAAAACAGATGTATAAGAAAATATATATGTAAGAGTCACTTAATTTACCTTACCTCACCCTTGTTTGAGTTGTTTGTTAAAAGAACCAATGACTCGTTTTGTTATGTTCTATTTGACTTTCACTGCAGAGAAACCCTCATTTTGTTCTGTTTTATTTGACTTCCACTATAGATAACTTGGTTGTGAAAGAAAGAAGGACGAAGGATTTATAGTATTTTCCTAGTTTCACCTTGATTGATCATTGCTTACACTCAAAATAGGTTCATTTACATTAGTAATCTATTTAAGGAAGAGAACCATTCTTCTTCTCTCATGACCAAATTAGTAGAGCCAACTTGGGAGGAAAATAACCAACCATATTTAGATTATAATTAGATATACAAGAATATACTTTAGATATACTGATAAATGAAAGATGATTGAATCCCCCTTCCAAACGTAACCCTGGGGAAACACCAGTCCCAGCAGGCCAACCAGTTCCAAATCACGAACAAATATTTCACTGTGAATAGGCCTATCCTTTCAATAATGTTAAAGCACCTAACCTTAACAACGATGCCCAACCAATGAATCGCATCATGTGAATAATAAAATAACTTCAATAAATGCCAATTTTGATTACAAAAAATCCATTTGAGTACTCACGATGAGTTCTCTGTCTCATGTTCAATTAGGGATATGCCGGTCGGGACAATCCTCCCACAACATCCATTGCATGACACCTAAAATAATATTTTCCAAAAATAGGTTATGGATTCATATTCATTGGTAATTCATTATTTTCTCATGGAGGCACTCAGAAAGAGGCGTAGGAAAACTAAGGACCTAGTCACTTTGGTATGTGTTGGATTGGTGAGAATTTCTAGTGCTGGCTGGGCTAGTAAAGCTAACGGAGAATTACCTTTCCTTATCCCTCCCTTCCAAGTGAGAAAGCTTAAATGGACTCTATTATGACTAAGAAGAACAAAGAAAAAATGATGGACTCTACTAGCAGTAAAAAATAAGACAAGTAGATTTGTAAGTGACACTTGCAATCCATGTAGGTGTGTTAGCGTGTTGCAATTTCAGCTACAATTAAAACTTAATTCGAGAGTTTTCAACATTGTTTAATTCCAATACCCATTATAATTTTTATTTTTGTCCAAGTGTCTATCTTAAGAACTCGGTGTAAGTGTATGGTTAATTTTAAGAACATGTACCTCTCCTCTACTAATGAGGATGGAAGAACCGACATATATCAAATTAATGCTTTTTACTAGGATTCAACCCATATTTCTTCGAAGGCATCATTTATATAGGTACATGCATGAGAGAGAAGATATTTTAACACACTTAACCAATTTCTATTATCTAGTAGGTTTGTTGCTTACATTTTAGGCTTATGACATCAATTCTATCAATTTTCCGATATAATAGGATTTGTTGTTGTCATTTACATAAAGACCATCATCTTGGCACAGATAGGAAAGGGTTCACAGTAAACTAACAAATCAATGCTCCTAAGTATCAGTCAAGTTGAAGGTAAAGCCTCGTATCAAAGAACCAAGGTGAAGGACACAACTTCCTGTTTTGCTTCACAGTAGTCCCAAGGTGAGGATGGGTAATATTGGTTCATGTTTTTCAAATAAAATTAGATTTGTTCGATTTTCCAAATTGCAGAAAAGGCTGAAGATTTCCAAAATTGCAAGGTGGAATTAAGTTGAATTTAGGATAAACTCTCCTTAGTATGCTTGGTTAGGTACTTGAGTATTGATGCATCCTTGGCAGAGCTAACATGCTCACAACTTAGCCAACGTTTCCTTAGAAACCATAGCAACTAGTGTAGAGTTGGAAAATCTCCCAGTGATGAGGAGGGTTTGTAAACCATCGACTTGGTTTCGTAGACTATTGATTTTTCTACATTAAAATCAAACAAGTTAAAGTCTTTCCCATGATTCAATTCTCTCTACATAGATGTTCTCTAATAATGTTGATTTGTCCTCAAAGTGTGCTTCTCTTGTACTGTTATAAACACCCTAGAAATTGTAATCCTTAAAAAAGTTTCTTCCTAAATAAGTTATTTATTTTTTAGTGATTTTTTCTTCACAGCCTTCGTTTCTTTATTCCTAGCCAGCAGTCCCCTACAAACAATGAAAGCTCAACATGCCCATGCCTTTTATAGCTAGCTTCACTGAATGTTATTGTTAACCCCTCTAATGACACTACCCATCCTTGACGCAATGGTCAATCATCATAGTAGTTAGGTTGGAGCATTTCAATAATTCAAACAATCATTATAGAAAACACCTTAATAGCATAATTTTGGATCAACATAAGACAACCTTGATTTTGGAATTCAGACCAGCTTTTCATTGAATAAATGCATTTCAGTTGGATCAAGAATGTGGAATATACATTTTTTCAAACTGTTTTGGTATATCTCTCTTGATTTGTTCTGTTGTGAATATAATCCATTTTTTTCAATGAATATAACATAAAGTTTCTTAAGAAAGTACTCAGTGATTTGGTCAAATGATGATTGTTTCTATCTCGGAATATGGTAGCAGAAAAATGAAATAATTGATTTAGAAAACGTTAAATGACAAGAGGAAACAACAAGATTCCATCTATAGTTATTATTATGTCCATGTTCTTTGTTTTGTGATACATATTTGTAGTGCTTCCATAGATACAACTGCAAGAATTACCTTTGTAGAGTCACATGCATGCTAAGAAATGGATTTCCATTTTTGTGTTATCAAAACAATCCTTTTGCTATTCATTTATTGTTTGTCAAACTAATATTTTCTATGTGTTTGTGTAAAGAGAGTAAAGAAAAGAGAGGAGGTCCAACTCCATTGTTTTAATTGGAAACATTGTTAATGTAAGTTCTAGTTCTGATTTCCATGTCTGATTGTTAATGATTTTTTATTATCCAAATGCATGATCATTGCTTCCTTTGATTTTTTATTATCTAAAAATGGTTGTTTATAAAAGACTAGTTGAAATGTCAAATCTATATATATCCATCATATAGAGGGTTTGGATGTTTTACCAGCACAAGATATCCCTTAATGGGATTTTGAGATGTTCAATTTAGCCTTCTGATTTAGGGGTAGAACAATAGCTCGCATGAACCAATAGATTGACAAGTTCCTGAAATCAAATTTTATATACTTTATACAATTTGTATTCTTCTGGATTTGAATTTGCACCTTATCATGAATTTTATTTTGTGTGATAAATAATCCCACAAAGCCTTGAGCTTAGAATAATTCTAGGAAACATCCTTAAATATTCCCCCTAGGATCAACCTAGAGCTTAACGGGTCCCACAAGCCTAGACTTTCCCTCTTATACTTACGATTCCCCTTCAACACCTTATGCCACTAACAGGCATTCACAGTTGGTGTTATTTTTTTGGCAATAGTCTTTGTAAGAGAATTAGGAAATCAAAAATTAATGGAAGCTTGCCAAAGAATGAAGCCTAAAGGGACCACCTTCCCATGTGCTAGCATAATTCTGAGGTGACAATACTCAATTTGAGCAACATTTTCAAGAAAATATGCATCAACAAACTATAAGCCCTCAAATGCTAAAAAATAAATAATTGAAACTTACATAGGAAGGCTAAGGCAAGTGGAAAAATATGTGACACTGGAGAATATCCATCCCTTCTAAATCGTGCCTCATAAGAGAGGCTTTTGTTGCAACTGGATCTGTTGATACTAGCTCTCCATCTCAAATTGGTTTTCACCATAATGTGTCCTTTTAAGTTCGCATTGAAATCACCCAACACCCTTCTAAGGATTTATACTTTGGCCATAATGCAAAAGACCTTATTATATCTATAACAATAACAAACATAACAGAAAAAGGACATTATAAACATTTTTCATAACAAAAACATACTACCACCAAACACACTCTTTGGTCAAATCCATGGTAGCCTAAATTGTTCGGTTCATTTTGCTATAAGGTGTTTGAAAGAGTTGAATGTTTTCTCCACACTATTGATAATAGTCTAGTTAACATACAATTCTTACTCATTTGCAGTGGGAGCATGTTCATATTCATAAAAACCCATTTAGCTTTTAGATACTGCTAAAAGTTTACTACATAAACCTCTATTTTCACCCCTCCACTTTCATTTGATGCAAGTGTAGGCATCAGTAATTAAATCTTTGTCAATCTTAGAAATATTGCACTAAATTTTGAATTTCCATGTTTAATTCTATGTTGCAGTAATATGTTGTTGACCTTGTAATCCTCGGCTAGTGATTTTTTATAAACATAACACTGACTAAATTTTATTTCCTTGTAATGATTATTTCTTCCCTTACTCTTCATGGTGGAATGATTATTTGAAGAAGCTGAAAGAAAACAAGATACTTATTTAGATATGTATCAGAACAACTAGAAAATCAAGGCATGAACACACCTTACAGATAGTTCCACAACACATTTTTAGTTTCCATTTTTTTCCCATTAAACCTTTAATCATCTTAACCAGTCCTTAGTGTACAACAATAGAAACCATACAATTTCTTGCTTCAATATTCTATCCAAGAAATCACATCTAAATTTCATCCTTGTGTTTTGAAATTTGGTTTGGAGTAGTGAAAACCCTCATCCACTAGTCCTGCATGTAACCATGCAAACAAAATATAAAGCAACATACCCTCATTTTGGAACTTGCAACAACTTTTCATTGAATAAATGCATTTTAGGTGGCTAAAGAACGTGGAATACACATTTTTTCAAACTATTTTTGTAGATCTCTCTTGATTCGTTATGTTGTCAATTTAATCCTTTCTTTTTCAATTAATATAATAGAAATTTTATCAAGCAAGTACTTAGCGATAAGAAGGTACTCAATGATTTGGTCAAATGAGAAAAAAATTATTTTTTTGTCCATATCAAAGTCCATTTCATTGTTTCTCCATCTCTTCCGAGCATTGTTGCTTCAATTGAGAGCCAAGAAACATGTATTGATGCATCCCTGCAAATAGCATAATTATTCTGTGTTCATAAAATCTATAGTGATCCTCCACGAGGGAAAAATTTAGGGGCTAATATTCGCAAGTGGGATAATTTTCCATGTTGTTTCAAAAAAAACGAATTGTTAATTTACATTTTTTCTAAATCTTATTCGCCAAATTTTATAGTATAAAATTGGTTTGCCTTAAAAATCACCACAATTGTAAATAGAGACTATATTAAATTATTAGAAACTTGAATACTTTTACAAAAACATTGCCAAACATTTTACAAATTGCATATCATGTACTAGCGAGATTTTCCAAAGTTTCGAAACTTTAAAATAAATTTCCATCCTTAAAATTTTCCCTATCCTCCATTGTCCAAGCTAACTAAATGCATTTTGTATAATCCCTCACAAAGGATTTGTACTGTTGGACTAGGTTAACCAGGTTTGTTATTACCATGATTAGTTTATGTGATTCAGGACAAGTTGGACTTTACATGTACCAGGATTTAGCGAATAGTTCTTTGAACACACCAAAGAAATTACGATGATCTAGTAGGTTTTATGCTTACACTTTAGGCTTAGGACTTCATTTCTATCATTTTTTCCCCATAATAGGAATTAATGCTCACAGTCTTAGCCACTCCACACTTTCTATAAAGAAGATTAGGGGAAAGAATAGATGGTGAAACATGTAATCTAGATAAGTTGAACTCAGAGATTTTTTTTGAGTCCAGCTTTTGGTTGTTCACAATGGCATGTATTGTACTTGAAAATTTTGCAACCAGTGATTTATGTTCTTGGAGTTTTTGGCTATTCATGTTTGACATCTACTAGAGCATACTCATGAAGGTAAAATATGGTAAATGTGTTCAAGTTGCCCTTGAGATGCACCAAGTAATGTTGCCACTAGTGATCGTGTCATGGATTCTAGCCCTTAAAGGTTGAGCTCAACATAGCAAACCAAGGTGAAGGCAATGTGTTATAAGTAGATTTCGAGAAAAAAATCCTGTGCTTGAGCTCAACTAAGTCACTTCAAGTATGAGAGGGACTTGTTGCTTTGCATCTCGTCTTGTTAAATATGGACACACTATTATATTTCATCTCTTGCGGCATGGTCCACTTAAGTTGATAAATGGAAAATATAATCGATGAAGGAATAATAACTTTTGTGTGACTATCTTCCAACAATTAATTTTAAATAGTTTAAAAAACTAAAAGTAAAAATAAATTTTAATAAAATTTTAAAAATAGATAAATGAGAAATATATGATATATATATGAAATTATACACTATTACTTAGACAAATGTATATATAAATATCTATTTTGATATTAATATTAAAAATAAGTATTAGTCTATAAAGGAGATGGTCACAAGGTTTTCTATTACGACACTGTGTGTTGTAAAAGTCATAGGCTTTCAACCTAGTGGGAAAAAATCTACCCATATTAAGGGTCGTGTGGCTCAGGCTGGGTGTGATCCTTGGGTGATATATATATATATATATATATATATATATATATATATATATATATATATATATATATATATATATATATATAAAATCAAATCCTACAATTTGAAGATTCAAAATCTCTATCTTTGTAAATTTTGCAAGCAACTAACTTAAAATTGTATTGAGAAATTTAGTGGTTAGCACTCAACTAGAAAATCATTTTTCTCATTATGTTTGCGAAATCCATCTTAAAGAAACAATGTGCTTCAAATCCATCTTAAAGGAACAATGTGCTTCATATATAAACACCATATTTCACAATTTTGAGAAACATTTCATATACTTCAGCAAAATGATGTATACGACAACCACGAATTGCAGCAATAACATCTAGACTTTTCACTAGTTGTTCAAATTTAGTTTCCAACACAGAGAAAAATAATTTGAAAGTATGAAATAGAAAAAAATTAACAAACTTAAACATTAAGGATTAACACCAATGTAACAAAAAAAGAATTAGAGGGAATTCCAGCCTAAAAGTGCCCATGAAATTTTTATGTACATAATATGCAAACCAATCAAAATCCTTTAAATTTAAAGAGAGGCAAATGTAAATATTTTTGAAAAAAAAAAACTCATTTTTTTAAATTATACTTTTGGCTTATGCCCTTATAGGTTTACTTAAATATCATGTGTAGATAGCCATTGGATGCAGAATTGAATTCCACATCCAACGAGTACCATTATTGATACTTTTGAGAATACCCACATTGATAAAATTTGAAGACACGTTAAAAAAAATGAGTTGAACATGGTTTTTAATATATCTTCAATTTTTATCAATGTTGGTATTCTCAAAAGTATTCATAATGGGTACTCATTGGATGGATAATTTAATTCTGCATGCAACGAGTGTATACACTTGAAATTTGAGTAAATTTATAAGGAGATAAGCCAAAAATACAATAAAAATATGTAATTCTTTTCCCTCGAAAATTCATAACTCTTGTTTTATTATTTTATTATTTTTCCTTATGAAGCAACTTTTAGGTTGAAATTTCCTCTAATGCAATCACTAATTTATACAAAAAATACGAAAACTCTTAAACCGTTACCACAACTAGATCTCATCACTATCTTGTGATATACATTTCATCCTTGAATAATTATGACCCTATATTTCCTCCCTGAGAGTTACAATCTCTTATAATAACTAGAATTCATCATTGAATTGTGTTATACTTTTCATAACTAAATAATTATGACCATGTATTTCCTCGAGAGTTACAAATACAAATAAGGAGACAAAGTATATACGCCATTAAGTTAACAATTTGTAGACCATATATTTACTTCAGAAGAGTTAGAAGTACAAATGAGGAGACAAAGTATATACACCATTAACTTAATTTGTAATATATCTCATATATTGGTAAAAACCTAAGTTCGCAACTTTCAATCTATAACTCAAAATCTAACACAGCTTACTAGACAAATAAGGTTTTAGAACGCATTATTCATTTCAGTGTTTTTTTATCCAAGAGCGCAGTTACTGGAAAAATAAGATTTTAAACCACATTATTCATTTCGTTATTTTTATCCATGAGAAACATTTGTTATTCCATATCAAACTAGAGTTACTATTTTCATACCTTCCACCAATTTTATGGGAGCACTAACCCATATGATAATAAAAATATGAAAATGTTTGCATTGTTTGTCACTATGTCAGTTATCGTGGCAAACATTACAAAAATCATATCGATAGGGACATGGAATGCCAAATGAATATTACCCCCATGGGGCAACTGATAAGATTAACCCCATGGGGTAACTGATAAGATTTTTTAATGAAAAATAAAATTATTTACACAGCTTGAGGAGGAGGTGGCATTTATCCCGTGGTTGATAGAGATGTTTATTAAAAAGAATATTTTACAAAAACAAAACGGTAAATATTATGTACAAATGATCAGTAGCATCATAATCTAATATCAACAAATGAACCCAATATGAGTTTATGGGGTTTTTTCTTGTTAAGCGATGACACAAGAGAACCTCCTCTAAATAATGCATGTTCTTCAAATTATGAGCATCAATAACTTCCTGCATCCACACTTGGAAATATAAAAAATGATTCAAAGAATACTTCAAGACTGCAATGCTTTCTATAATATCCCTAGAACCACGTATTTACACTTTGAATTCAAGAAAAGATTATTAATTTAGTGTGATTTGAATGGTTTCTTCTAGGAATTAGTTACTTATCTACGTATTTACACGTGGCATTCATAAAAATATTATTAACTTAGAGTGATTTGAATGGTTTCCACCAGGAATTAGTTACAAAACATATTGTAAAACTCATGAAAATAAAATACATCTAAATTAAACTCGCCTCAATACATCTAACAACCGAACTGAATCTCTTCACTAGGTCTAGCCTTTTTGCTACACTTCTATGGCATATTTCTCAGACTTTCTCTCTGCACTTGATGTTGTAGCCAACCAATTTCAAAAGTTATTGTCCAATCTTTCCAATTTGGTCTCTTCCAGTTAAGTTCGATGAAAACAGTGAACACAATTTCACATTTTCTTATAATGAATAGAGTCCCTCTCCATGATTGAATGGCAATCAGGGTCTGAGTTTGTGGACGAATTTTTCCAATGGCTTAAATGAGGCTGATAGTGACCGTATTTCACTTAATTGTAGTTGTTTGACCTTTAACATGCATGGTATCATGTTGTTCTGCAAGTCATGAAACCGTCCAAATGCCCTAGACTGAGAGAGAGACGTTCGCCATAATGAAAGTGTATAGTGAATGGAAGTTGGTGTATGCTAGAGTGAAGATACAGATGGCCAAAAGGTTAGTCAAATATGTTTATTTCGAGGTGTGTTTTACCCATATTAAATTCTGGGAAAAAATCTTTATGAACTATTGTAGGCAAAACATAAGGAATGTTCTTATGCTCAAAGAATAACGGTTGATCTAATTTCTTTTGGAAAAGGAATATATATTTTCATGCATGAAAATAATAGCTATAGTGTTAGATTTCTTGAAAATAAATGTGTTAATATGCATGAAAATAATAGCTATTGCATTACGTTTCTTGAAAATAAATTTGTGACAATGCCACAAGTAGTGTCAAAATCAGTGTCACAATGGTACATTGCATTACAGTTTATTTAATATCACATTCTAACATTGAATTAATTAGCCTTTAATATTCTTGTTTATAATATTAGGTATCATCCTAGCGTTTAATATTGATTGTTTGTGTTTATAAACCTTTGTTTTTATTAATCCTTTGAGTTTATATTATTAATAAATACTTGGATTTATTAATCCCTCCATTTTATAATATTAATAATCCATTGGGTTTATAATTTTAATAATTCCTTGAGTTAATTAATGATAATCGCTTGGATTTATAATATTATTTCCTAGAATTTACTAATCCCTTGGGTTTATGACATTTAAAAACCCTTGTGTTCATAATATTAACAATCCATTGGATTTATTAATCCCTTGGGTTTATTAATTATTTGTGTTTATAATATTATTGGCTTTATCAATCCTTTGGGTTTATAATATTAATTCCATAGGTTTATTAATTCTTTGGGATTATATTATTGATCATCCCTACGGTTTATTAACTCTTTTTGTTTAAAATATTAATAATCCATTAGGTTTATTAATCAAGTATGCTTGATCATGGATAAGTATCGTGGAATGCAACAATTAGTGTCACAATCATTATCAAAATGATACATCACAATATAATTTATTTGATGTCACATTGTGACATTGAATAAATTAGCCTTTAATATTCTCGTTTATAATATTAGGTTTCATCATAGCGTTTAATATTAGTTTCTTGGGTCTTTAAACACTTGGGTTTATTAATCCTTTCAGTTGATAAGATTAATAAACACTTGGGTTTATTAATCCCTTGGGTTTATTAATCCATTCAGTTCATAATATTAATCCATTGGGTTTATTGATCCCTTGGGTTTATACTATTAATAATTCATTAGGTTTATTAATTATTTGGGTTTAAATTATGTATCACTTTGGTTTACTAATTTCTCGGGAATATAATATTAATCCCTTGGATCAATGTAGTGACTTTTACGAAGCATCATGATGGAGTTATTTTACATTTTCCTAGGAGGCTAAGTATAAGATGAATTTTTATCATAACTACACAATGGACCAGCAGGTGAACACATAGTGAGAGAGTTGACCACACAAAAAATCTTAAAAGCTAGATATTATTAGTCAACATTGTTCAAAGATTCATTTTATTATGCCAAGTGTCATGTTTATTAAAGGTGTGCATAATAATCAAAGAACCTATGATAATCGAAGAACCTTCTCAACAATGGGGATTGTTCTTAATCAAAGAAAATTATTTTTACTCTTTGAAACAACATTGATATATCCTAACAACCACAGACTAATTCATTCAATCAAATGAAGTTTTTCCACTAATCAATGACTAGATCATCATCCACTTTTTGTAACAACAACTCATCACTATGTTTGGTGTGTCAACCTCTCTTTTTTTTATAATTCTACTTATTTTTCCTCTTTAAAGTTAACAAAGGTCATTTTGGACAAAGGTATTATATTGAGACATTATGTTAACTACTACCCGCATGGAAATAAAACAATCGACTCTAGTAATAAAAACATGATCTACATCCTGAAATAAACTAAAGTTAGTCAACAAAGAAACTAGCACAATTCATTACTCAACACCCTATGGGTAGATCATGTGGCCCAAAAATCCTATTTAGCAACATCCCTTTATATTTGATAGAAAAAATCCATATTTCTGCCAAACATTTTTTTTTCTCTTTACTACTCTTAGGTTTCTCTAGGTAAACATTGCCAATTATGAAAAGACAAATCAAAGCTCTCCTCAAACCAAAAAAGGAAAGAGCTAAGACAAAAGACAGTTCTCCACACACCATCAAACTATTGTTTAATAACAAGTTTGTGAGTGAGAAATTTTTTGAAATAGTCAAACTTATAGTAAATGGGATAAAATACATGAATAAAAAGGTAGACACACCAAATTTTATAAATACTAGCTCGATCCATATATTATCACAAAAAAATTTGGCCTTAAATGATCCGGATTTAAACAGGAATGCAAAAAAATATAGAGATAACCATATACATAAGGATGCAGCGGAAATAATGCTTCATTTCATTAATGGAAAATACCGAAATATGCTTACAACCAGAAATGGAAATAAACCAGCTAGGGCGATGGTAGCTTATCCCTGAGAAGAGATGTGGTGGCTACATGCCTCTGAACTGTGTTACAATGAGGCTCGAAGGCCTATTTATTGTTGAGAAATAATGGAAAATTATTCACATCCCAAAACCTAACCCTAGAAGATGAAACACAAAATTGTGGGCCCCGTTTGGGTAAATTGGTACCTCAATTTCCCGAGGTCGTAACTTTGGCATGCGATCTCTGTTTGACACGTACAATAGCTCGTTAGAAAGATCTATCCGAGCACTACAACTTTTGCAAGGGAAACATTAGTCCATGGACCCATGTTGCCCCCATATTTCCAAAAATACGTCGTTTAGGGCCTCAAAATGGCTCCAAAAGTTCAGGATTCGAAAAGCTGCTAAAAATAGTAAATTGTGCTACAATTACAGAAACTGAAAAACTGAAAGAGACAGTTGTGCAAGTACAAATGGGATAGGTGGGTGGCCACCAAAATCCACCTGGATCATTGGAACATATATATTGCAACAACTAGAGGGAGTAACAGAGTCCCTCCCAGTCAATGGCCAAATCCTCTAAAGGTAATCTTCCTAATTTGATCCGAAATCAAACAGGAATACAATAGATTACAAATATAATCATAAACACAAAGATGCAACAGAAGAACACTTCATTTCATTAATAGAAAAATACTGAACTATGCTTACAAACAGAACGGAAATAGGATAGATTGGGCGATGGTAGCTTATCTTTGAGAAGAGATGTGGAAGCTACATGCCTTTGAACTAATTTACAAAGAGGCTCAAAGGCCTTTTTATTATAAAGAAATAGGGGAAACCCATAAACAACCAAAACCCTAACCCAAGGAGATGTAACACCAAGAGTTTATGGACCCCGTTAAGGTTAGTTGGGCAGCCAACTTATCGAGGTCATAACTTGGTCATATTATCTTTGTTTGATGTGTATGATACCTCGTTGGAAATATATCTCTGGGGATTATAGCTATTGATGTGATTTCTAAAATAATTTATGGGAAATTTTGCCAAAAAAATGTCGTTTAGGGCCTCAAAACGGATCCATAATTTCAGGACCCGAAAAAACTGCCAAAAATAGTAAATTGTGCTACAATTAAGGAAATAGATGAAACTGACTAGGGGGTGTAGGTGGAATAGGTGGTTTTCCACCATTATCCACCTGGATCATTTCTCCCCCCTTAAGAAGCAATGGTCCTCATTACATGCAAAGCCTCCATGAGGTGAGGAAATTTCTGTTCAAACTGGTCCCTAATGAAGGAGTTGGCATGCTTTGACAACTCAATATAGTTGTATCCTCTATTAGCAAGTGTTCTTGATCTGTGTGTCCATGATCTAATTAGTTGTGACCCATTCCATGCAGTTTGAGTTCAGTTATGCCGGTGTGAGTTGTTCTTCAATGTCAGATGTGTCCAACAATGGTGTAAAGTATAGCAGAAGGAAATCTACATTGAACATTGGGTGCATACCAAGGAACAGTGGGATGTTGAGCTCGAAGGCATTGTCACCGATGACCTTGGTGATGGTGTATGACCCATATCATAGCGGGTGAAGCTTGTGGTGGGCTCCAGTAAGGCGCTCCTTCTACAAAGGAAGCCAAACTTTGTCACCCACCTAGAACTTGTGTGGCACTTGATGTTGATCATGGCACTGCTTGTACTTAGCTTTGGCTCTATTCAATATATCATGGACTTGTTTTCATATGTGTTGTATGCGCTCAATGAAGATTTTATCCCTTTCAGCCTCAGAATGCACATTATATGAATCTACCTGAGTGGCTGCAAATGATATGGACACAATAATGGGACATAATGGCTGAAATCCAAACCCTACCTTAAATGGGTTGTGTCTTGTTGAGTTGTGGAGAGCTCTATTGTAGCTATGTTGGACATAGGGAGGACTTTCATCCCATGTGCATGGATGCTTAAAGTTCTACATACATAGAATGTGTACAATCATCCTGTTGATAACCTTTGTTTGGCCATCAGTTTGGGGATGGAAATTCATGGACTTAGTAATTTTTGTATCCAGCATCGACCAGAGACTTGACCAAAATGCACTTAGGAATCTGTTGTCCAAATCTGGGATAATGGTCTGTGGGACCCCAAAGTGTACCCACACTCACTCAAAGAAGAGCTTAGCAGTGGGCTTTGTTGTGATACTCTTCTTACAGGACGCCATGGTAGCCATCTTAGAGAATCTATTGACGACCACGAAAACGAAATTGTTGTCATACTTAGTAGAAGGAAGGCCCGATATATAATCCATGGAGATGGATTCCCAAGGTCGACTAGGCGTAGGTAGATAAGTATACAAGCCTTGCTTCTTGATGGTTGGTTTGGCAATGGCATAGTCGATGCAAGATCTAATGTACTTCCCAACATCCTGACGAAGTTTTGGCCAATAAAAATACTTTTGCAATATTGCCACTATTTTCTCTACTCTAAAATGTCCAGTGACCCAACTGTCATGTGCCTCCAAAATCATCTTGTAATGCTCATTTTAACGAACACATATGTGTCCCATGTGGCATAACAGTGCATCCTAAAGGTGAAAATTTGGAGCTTTCTTCCCTTCTAGGAGTGTCTGGTATATGTTTCTGAGTTATGGATCGCTCTTGTAAAGATGTGAGCACCCTGATGTCTCGTGCCCATAGGATTTGAGCACAGTGATTAGCACCATGACCGATGATCGCCTGAGATAAGAAACAACATTACTGATGTTTCCTTTCTTATACTTAATGTTCAAATGGAACAATTGTAGATAGATGGACCATTTCTGATGGTGATCATTCTATAACTTCCCTTGTGTCTGTATGAACTATAGAGGTGGGTGGTCTATGTAGATGATTGTTTCCTTCTCCAAAATGTAATGCTTCCATTGACGGTAGACCTGCACAATGGAATAAATATCTTTGTCATAAGTAGGGTACTTTCAGACTGTGCGTAAAAGTTTCTCATAGTGCTAAGCCACTAGATGCCCATGTTGAGTAAGAACCCCACCAATATCATAGTCGGAGGCATATTTCTTAATCTTAAATGGTTGTTGCAGGTCTCGTAATGTGAGCACTGGTGCAGAACAAAGGCGATTCCTCAAATCAGAGAACGCTCGTTGTTAGGTTTCCAACCAAAATAGCTTTGCTTTTACTCCACCCTTAGTGACTTTACTTAATGGCCAAGTGATATGAGAGAACCCCAACAAGAACCTACGATAGAAATTGGCACGACCCAAAAATATGCGAAACTATTTTAGAGTGGTTGGGTCTGGCCAATCCCGAATGACTTGTATCCTGGATGGGTCCACATGTACATAATTCTCATCATAGATGTCCCCCAGATATTGAACCTAGGTTAGGTCAAAGGTGCAGTTCCCTAAGTTAGCACACAACTTTTGTAGTCGAAGGGTTTGAATGACCTATCAAATATGGTGGAGGTGCTCTTCCCAACTCTAGCTGAAGATCAAGATGTCATCTAAATACACCACCATGAATGCATTGGTGATGGCTGCAAGATGTCGTCCATAGGTCTCATGAAGGTTGCATTGGTGTTCATTAATTCGAAGGGCATGACCAACCATTCAAAAAGGCCCTCCTTGGATTTGAAGGTAGTCTTATACACATCTGACGGTTTGATAGGCACCTGGTGATAACCTAACTTCAATTCAATCTTTCTAAAATATTTGTCCCCCTTGAGCTGGTCTAGAAGGTCATCAATTGCGGGATTGGGTACTTATTCTAGGCAGTGATCTTGCTTAGCACATGATAGTGAATACAAAGCTTCAAGGTCCCATCGTTTTTCTATACCAATACAATCAGGCTCCCACAAGGTGATGAGATTGGCCTGATGTCCCATTTTGGCAGTAGTTTCTGAATTTGCATCTTGATCTCATCGTTCTCCAGAACAGAGAATCGATAGATCAGTCCATTGGGCAGTGGTGTGACCGAGGTCATATCGATGGAGTGCTTGACCTGACAGTGTAGATGTACCCATGTGGGTGAGGTAAAAATATCCTTATACTCCTCCATGACCTTTTCCATCTACTACTGGTGTGTAGAGGAGCCCTACCTGGAAGTTGTGGCCACAATCTTCTTCTTGCCTTGGGGGCAAGTCATAAGGAAAACAAATTTCCTGGTCTCGAAAATGATCTTACCTCATTGCTTTGTAGTGATCAAATAGATGGCGGCAGGGGGGTCTACCTCCTATATCCTATACAACGTATTAGCCAAAGTAATAATCAAAACACGAGGTCTAGACTCATATATAGCATGTTGCTTCCACAAGTATGGTTGTCCTAATAATACATCAGAAAATTCAAGAGGAGAAATGTCACGCAGTACCTAATTCGTGAAGGGCTTGATGTTGTAGGGAAGGCATCACTATTGCGAATATCTCATCCTGAGTGAAGTTACCCAATGGTGTACAGTTGTGGATGTGTTATAGTCTTTATGCCCAACCACTTCAGTACTTCTGCTAAAATGAGGTTTTTTCAGCTCCCACTGTCGAAAATGAACTGTAGCAAAGAACCCTTCACCCACATCTATGAGTGGAAGAGGTGTTCCCCCTCCTATGGATCTTCAGGCTCAATTTTCTGCATCTTTTTGGTGGCCATGGTGGCACTAGGCTCCGCATCAATGATCTACTTCCTTTTGTTAGTCCCCTTATCAAGTTTTGATTCAGAGTCAGAACTTGAGTCTAATTTGGAAGCCTTCAGCTCGGCCACGATTGACTTCTTAGCCCAACACTCACTTGTATTGTGTGTGGAGCTCTTGTGGAACTCACACCATTTTCCCGTTTCCTTCTTTGTCTTCATGATTTTGTTCTTTGCTTGCGGCTTTGGTGGGCTGTTTTGGGTCCCCCGCCTTGGCTTGGTCCCTTGTTATGTGGTTTGGGGTGCCTTTTCCTTGCTTTGGATTCACAAATCCAAATTCCACCTTCTTTTGTTTAAACTTCTTTTAAATCTTTACAGTGTACCGATGTGTTGTGCCAAGTGATGAAATGTTTAGGAACTGGGTCTCATCTGAGATGTATTTTTGTTGACAGTTGCGGTACTTGAGCACCAAATGCCACTCAGTATCCTTGATACCCAGCTTCATGTGAAGGGTATGGAAATTAATTGTGAACTTTGGCACATCTTGGTCCCTTCCTTGTTGTAGCTTGGTCCAATTTATATATTTATCTTCATAGCTCCCAACAGGGTAATACTATTCCTTGATGGCATCACGGAAAGAATTCCAAGTGGGTGCAACTGAAAACATTGAGGGTTCACTCTTGTCCTTTTGTTCACAGTAGGTTTCCCACCAATCCTTGACGTCTGGGGAGGCTTTGAGAAGTGTGAATGTAATATTTTCCCGATTGGAAAAGTCATGAACTAAAAAATATCCTTCCAATAGATTTAACCATTTATCTATGACGTCTACATCTATGAGGCCTTCAAATGTGGAAATATCGAAGTTAACTTGTACCTTAAAAGGAGTGGCACCTCCAGAGTGGATGTTCGATGAATATGTGTCACATGTGGGTGGGCGTCGAAGGATTTGGGGAAAGTTATCCATCATTGCGTCACTCTATCACTTGAGGGCTTCCTCATGAAACATTTTGAAAGGATATCCTGCCCCCTCATCTTTCTTTTCTTCCACCATGGGAGGTCATTGGGTTTTTGAGGTTGATCATGCAATGGTTCAACTAGATCAAACCCTAACTACTTATACCTTGACCTCATTGGGGACATGTAAAGAAAAACAAGGAAAGAGCAGACTGCTCTGATAGCACTAATCTGAACTTAAACAGGAATGCAACAACTTACAGATATAATCATAAACACAGAGATGCAACATAAGAACACTTCATTTCATTAATAGAAAAATACTGAACTATGCTTGCAAGCATAATGGAAATAAGATAGCTCGGGCGATGGAAGCTTATCTCTGAGAAGAGATGTGGTGGCAACATGTTGTTGAACTGAGTTATAAAGAGACTCAAGGGCCTTTTTATTATTGAACAATAAGAGAAAATCCTAAACAACGAAAACCGTAACTCGAGGAGATGTAACACCATGATCTTATGGGCCCCGTTGGGGTTAATTAGGGAGCCAACTTCCCAGGGATGTAACTTGGTCATATTATCTATGTTTTACGTGTATGATACATGATTGGAAAGATCTCTCTGAGGACTACGACTACTAATGTGATTGTATTAGCAATCACTGGGAAATTTTGCCAAAAAAAACCGTTTAGGTCCTCAAAATGGCTCTGGATGGTCAAGACCTGAAAAAAATTCTAAAAATAGTAAAAAGTGCTACAATTAAGGAAACGAATAAAACTCACTCGGGGGTCTAGGTGGAATAAGTGGGTGGCCACCAATATCCACCTAGGTCATTCCTCCCGCTTAAGAAGCAATGTTCCCCATTGCGTGCAGAGCCTCCATGAGGTAAGGAAATTTATGTTAAACCTAGTCCTTAGTGAACCACTTGCTCTGGTGATGGAGTTGGCCTGTTTTGAAAACGCGATATAGCTTTATCCTATGTTGTCAAGTGTTCTTGATCTCTATGTCCATGATCTGATAATTTGTGGCCTATTCCATGCAGTTTAGGTTGATCCTCGTTCGTGTGAGTTGTTCTACAATGTAAAATGTGTCCAATAATGATGGAAAGTATGGCCTAAGGCAATCTACATTGAACATTCGATGTAGACCAAGCAAGGGTTGGATACTGAGCTCGAAATCATTATCACCGACGACCTTGGTGATGGTGTATAGCCCATAACGGAGCGGGCGAAGCTTGCGGTGTTGTCCAGCAAGGCTATCCTTTTGCAAATGAAGCCCAACTTTGTCACCCACTTGGAACTTGTGTGGCACTCGATGTTGATCACGGCGCTGCTTGTAATTAGCATTGGCTCTATCCAATATATCATGGACCTGTCGGTGGATGTGTTTTATGTGCTCAATGAATTTGTTAGCTCTTTCAGCTTCAGACTACACATGATCTGAGTCTACCTAAGTGGCAGTAAATGGTATGGCCACTTCAATGGGGCATAATGGCTTAAATCCTAACGCTGCCTGAAAGGGGCTATGGCATGTTGAGCTGTGGAGAGCTCTTTTTGTAGTTGTGTTGGACACAAGGGAGAATTTCATCCCATGTGCGTGGATGCTTTGAGTTGTACATATGCAGAATGTGTACGATCATCCTGTTGAAATCCCTTGTTTGGCCATTAATTTGGGGATGGAAATTTGTGGACTTAGTAAGTTTTATATCCAACATCGCCCAGAAACTTCACCAAAACACACGTAGGAATCTGTTGTCCCAACCTGAGATAATGGACTGTGGGATACCAAAGTGTACCCACACTCACTCAAAGAAGAGCTTAGCAGTGGCCTCTATTGTGATACTCTTCTTGCAGGCTGCCACGATGGTCATCTTAGATAATCTATCGACTACCATGAAAATGCAATCATTGTCGTACTTAGTAGAAGGAAGGCTCGACCTATAATCCATGGAGATATATTCCCAAGGCCAACTAGTAGTAGGTAGAGTAGTATACATGCCTTGCTTCTTGATGGTTGATTTGGAAATGGCGTATGTGGTTCAGGATCTAATGTACTTCCCAACATCCTCATGAAGTTTCATCCAATAAAATTACTTCTACAATATCGCCATTGTTTTCTCTACTCCAAAATGTCTAGTGACCCAACTATAGTGCACCTCCCAAATCCTCTTGTAACGCTCACTGGAAGGAACACATATGTGTCCCAAGTGGAATAACAATGCATCCTGAAGGTGAAAATTTGGAACTTTCTTCCCTTCCAGGACTGTCTGGTATATGCTGTCGAATTCTGGATCACTCTTGTAAATATGCAACCACCCCAATGTCTCGTGGCCATAGGAGTCGAGCACAGTGATTAGCGGAATGACCGATGGTCGATTGAGGCAATCAACAACATTATTGGTGCTGCCCCTCTTATAATTAATGTTCAAATGGAACTGTTACAGATATGTGGACCATTTCTGATAGCAACCATTCTGCAACTTCCCGACCATTTCTGATAGCAACCATTCTGCAACTTCCCTTGTCTCTATATGAACTATAGAGGTCATTGGTCTATAGGGATGAGTGTTTCCTTCCTTCCTTCCTTAGAATGTAACACTTCCATGGACGGTATTCCTTCACAATGGAATACATTTCTTTGTCGTAAGCGGGGTACTTAGGGACTGTGTCTAAAAGTGTCTCACTGTGGTAAGCCATGGGATGCCCATGTTGAGTAAGAACCGCACCAATAGCATAGTTGGAGGCATATGTCTCAATCTCAAATGGTTGTTGCAGTTCTGGTAATGTGAACAATGGTGGAGAAAAGAGACGATTGTGCAACTCAAAGAACACTTGTTGTCCGATTTCCAACCAAAAGAACTTTTCTTTCACTCTGCCCTTCATGACTTGACTTAAAGACCAAGTGATATGGGAGAACCCAACACGAAGCTACGGTAGAAATTGGCAAGACCCAAAAATATGCGGAGCTTTGTTAGAGTGGTTGGGGCTGGCCAATCCCGAATGACTTGTATCCATGGAAAATTTTAGGGGCTAATGTTCGCCCAGTGGGCTAATTTTCCATGATTTTTCCAAAAAAAAGATTCGCCAATTTCAAATTTTATAAAAGACGATTCGCCCAAATTTTAGAATATAAAATTATTTTACCTTAAAAATCGCCAACATTATAGAGAGACTATATATAAAATAATTATAAATTTGATTAATTTTACAAATATATCAATAAACATTTATAATTTGCATATTAGGGATTAGTGAGATTCGCCAATGTTTTAAACTTCAAGAAAATTTTCCATCCTTAAAATTTTCCTTGCTTGTATCTTGGATGGGTCCACATGTACACCCTGATCATCAATGATTTACCCCGTATATTGAACCTGGGTCAAGCCAAAGGTGCATTTATTGAAGTTAGCTGAGAGCTAGTGTTGTTGAAGGTTTTGAAGGACCTATTGAATATGGTGGAGGTGCTCTTCCCATCTCTGGCTGAAGATTAAGATGTCATCTAAATACACCACCAATAATGTATTGGGGAAGGGCTGTAATATGTCATCCATCAATCTCATGAAGGTTGTAGGGGCATTCATCAATCCGAACAGCATGACCAACCATTCAGGAAGGCCCTTCTTTGATTTGAAGGAAACCTTCCACACATCAAAGGGTTCAATAGACACCTAGTGATAGCCTAACTTTAAGTCAATATTTCTGAAATATTTTCCCCCCTTGAGCTGGTCCAAAAGGTCATCAATCTGTGGGATTAGGTACCTATTCCAGACAACAATCTTGTTCAGTACCCGATAGTCAATACAAAGCCTCTAGGTCCCATCCTTCTTTTGCACCAATATAATCAGGCTCCCACAATGTGATGAGATTTGCTTGATGCACTCTTTCTATAGTAGTTCCTTAATCTACCTCTTGATCTCATCATTCTCCATAATAGAGCATCGATAGATCAGTCCATTGCGCAGCGGTGTGCTCGGGGTCAGATCGATGCAGTGCTTGTTCTGATAGTGCAGAGGTACCCCTGTGGGTGAGGCAAAATTATCCCTGGACTCCTCCATGATCTTCCTCATCTATTGATAGTGTGTAGAGGAGCCTTTCCTAGATGTCATGGCCACAACCTTCTTCTTGCCTTGGGGGCAAATCATAAGGAAAACAAATTTCCTGGCCTGGGAAATGATCTTACTACATTGCTTTGTAGTGATCAAAGAGATGGTGGTAGGCAGGGCTACATCTAGTATCTTGTACAACGTATTAGCCAAAGAAATAATTACAGAGTGAGGTTTAGACACATATACAACATGTCGCTTCCACAGGTATGGTTGTCCTAACAATACATCAGAAACTTCAAGAGGAGAAACATCACACAGTTCCTCATCCGTGAAGGCTTTGATGCTATAGGGAAGGTAGTACTGTTGGTTGATGCGAAGATCTTGTCTTTGGTGAAGCCACTCGATGGTGTACAATTGTGGATGTGATGTAGTCTTTAGGCCCAACCACTTCACAACTTCTACTGAAATGAGGTTCTTTTGGATCCTGGTGTTGAAAATGAATTGTAGAGGAGAACCCTTCACCCACATCTATGAGTGAAAGAGGCATTCCACCTCTGTTGGATCATCAGGCTAAATTTTTTGGATCTTTATGGTAGCCACAGTGGCACTAGAATACACATCAATGATCTGCTTCACTTTGTCAATCCGCTTATCGGGTTCTGATTCAGAGTCGAAACCTATGTATGATTTGGAAGCCTTATTATCGGCCACCAGTGACTGCTTGAACCGACACTCACTTGTATTGTGAGTGGAGCTCTTACGGAACTCACACCATTTTCCCGTGTCCTTATTCGTCTTCATGCTATTGTTCTTTTCTTATGGATTTGGCATGATGCCTCCGGTAGCCCCGGCTTGGCTTTGTCCCTTGTTATATGGTTTGGGGGAACCTTTTCCTTGCTTCAGATTCACAGCTCTAAAGTCCTACTTCTTTTGTTTAAACTTCTCCTCAATCTTTACAGCATACCGATACGTCATGCTAAGAAAGGAAATGTCCAGGAACTCCATCTCATCCTCGATGTATTTTTATAGACAGTCGTGGTACTTGAGCACCAAATATCACTTAGTATCCTTGATACCCAGCTTCGTGCAAAGGATATCGAAAGTATTTGTGAAATATGACACATCTTGGTCCCTTCCCTATCGTAGCATGGCCCACTTTATGTATTTATCTTCATAGCTCCTAACAGGTTAATATTGTTCCTTGATGGAACAGTACCCTCCTAAAAAGGGAAAAAATAGGCCAAGTCTACCCAACAAATGGAAAAACCCATCATGTAAATCATGAAAACATCCACTTAAAGAAATAACCTCCAAGTCAACTTTCACCAGCTGACTAAAATCATTATTTTTCTCATTTTCCCATTCTTACTCATTTGTCCTGGAATTTTCAAAAGGGTTCTTCTATTGGCACTGACTCCTAGAGCCTACAGGTTTTTAAGTATTTATCTAGTATTTCAATTTATTCACATGATCTCAGATTTGACTTTAATTATTAAATCTTGATATTTGATATTCATGCATCACCCATGGTCGATGAAAATTTTGAATTTTATATCTGAATGGATGATGAGGGCAATAGATAGTAGATACAATCATTGGATCACAATTATATCATGTACATTGTATGATATACTGTTATCTTTGGATATGTTAAATTTGCATTATATTCAGTGTATTTTCATTAAATCAGTGTAATATCACATGTATAATCTAAAAAAGAAAACATTTTCTTGAAAATCTATAGTTTATTCTTTCTGGTGCAAAGCCCTTTCCAAGTTGATTCACAAGTCTTTACCAAGTCCTGAGTTGAGTTCTACTCTCAGAAAAAATGATTCATGTCCTAAGTCAAGCGTGGCAACTGTGGCTCCCCCCATCAAAATAATTCATGAATTAATAACAAAATTTATATGTTGTGATCTTTTTCCATTAGCTGCTAAGATTGCCTCAATTCCAATTAAGTGTATTTAATAATTTTCTAAATTGCAGAGCCTATTATTCTTTCAATGCTCACTGCCCATCATGGCCTTATTTGAATTAGACTATATTTCATTGAAGTTATCAAAACCAAATTTATAGGGGAAATGCTTCCTCCATTTGATATTTTGCAATAAGATTCTAAGCATGCCCTAGTTCCAATTAAGTATATCTAATAATTTTCTAAATTGCAGAGAAAGTTGTTCTTTTGATTACCTAAAAAAAATTGTAACGTGGAATTATTCCTCATGAGAACCAGGTTTAGGAATCCATCCACACTCTTAAAATTCTACACATTACAAAATTTTATATTAAAGTTGTCATTTTTATTACCAAATTTTATCATATAATCCTACACAAAAACATTCTTTTACTTCCATTAACATCAAATCAAGAAAGAGGAAACCATTTGTTTGGAAAGACTCGGGAGTCTCAAATATAGTTAACACAGTGATCATATATGTGGCTTATTGACATTGGAAATTAATACAGTAGCCCTCATTAGTGAAAACCTTGAACCTAGACACATATGATAAAAGGCATAAATTTTTGCAACCAAACCCCCAATCAAAATCTACCAACTTCCAATCCAATCTTTATATAAAATCATCTCTACCAAATACAAAACATCCAACTAACCCCTGTTGGTGCGAACACAACTTGAAGAATGGTCACCTACAATTCATTCCAGAAGTTGCAGTTAGTTCGTTCCTTTGTGGATCCAATGGCCCACGTCATAATACATGATCTCCGGTGTCATGGATTGTATTGTAAAATAGCCAAAACTATTTCATCATCTCCAACAACTTGCTACTCTCATGCGAAATTGTTCTATCTATATAAACCCTTGGCTCCTCTCTCCCCTATAATATTCTCATCCCGTGCATTTCATAGAGATGGCAGGCACTATTCATCATCGTCTTCCTCTTTTCCTTCTCATGTCTTTTTCCATAATTTTGTCATATGCTTACTATGACATCCAACATCCTCAAACTACTCACCCACCTTTCCATCACAATGATAAGCCTTTTCCAAGGCATAATCCTTCGTTACCCCCACAATCACACATCAATCATTCTCCTATCCCTATTTGTAATCCCTCACAACACCACATGAAGGCACCTACTTCTCCCCCACATCCTCTGGATTTTGCCTACCTTTCATCACTAATTTCCAAATCCCATCCTCCACTAATTGAGAAGCATCACTCCCACAAGCCGTTACATGATGGATGCCACCCTTCCCTAACGGGTAAACCCCATTATCCCATTAAACCTCCCTCACACTATCCCCACTTCTACAAATCTCCACCCACTTATATTCGCCATGGTTGCATCCACACAAACGCTCCTCCCATTCATCACTAATACAGTAAGGTCTCTGGTCTTGTAAGGTCCCACCTTACCAACCATCATTAGTATAGAGAAGTAAAGGTCACATTGAATACTATTACTCAATTTTTATTTTTATTTTTGTTTTACTCATAATATCACTAACTTAGCTATCATGTAATCATGTTCCTTCAACTATTTCAATGTAAGAATATTACATAAGAAGTCAAGGATAACTTTTTCTTAAGACCAATTCCAAAACACATTTCCTTTCGAGTTTAAAAGATCATAACATGTGCTCTTTTTATACTTATAAATGAGCTCTAAGTAAGAGTGAAAATAAATTCTACCATAATTCCATGTGCGAACATTAAGCTAGATCAACCTATTTGAATTCCTATATTATGCTAAATACGATTAATTTATTGACTCTTGATATCAAAACCACAAAAGTATTATACTTCATTTACAGAAATCACATATAAGTGTATGAATAATAACCTACCTATAGCAAGGTAACTAAGGGAAGAATATGTCTCTATTCATCAATAAATCTAATAAACATGATATGTTTATGAAATAGAATCACAAAATATATTTACCCAACAACATTTCCAAATTCATAAATTAAAATTCTCAATCCCAATTATTAAGGCAATGCTGCAATCATGAGAATTATATAATGAATGTTGAAAAAAACGCAACTATTGTTACTAATTCAGAAGCATGTTATTCTTCAAAAAGTGTCATGTAAAATAATGAAACTGCATAAATTGGGCACAAGTAGTTGTTTTCTACAATAATTGAAGCACAAGAATGCACCCATGAACACATGTAGCTCAGACAAAACTTATTATGCTCACTTGAACAAAATCCTACAGAAAGTCACTATAAAATTGATTCCAACAACCCCCTCTTTTAATGAAAAATTTAGATAATAAAAGTAACAGCAATCATATTCTCTATTCACACTTTAGCAAATTATTAAATTAATTTTCACATTCATACCCGAAACTTGCAGACATAAGAAGCTACATCCATCAAATAGTCTATTCATAAATTTCTAGCACATAAAAACTACAGTAAGTAGGACTTTTACTCTAACAATTTATATGCACAAAAACTACAACCATTCATGTCTTTTGACAAACACTTTGCTTGACGGTAAGTAGGAATTTTACTCTAACAATTTATATGCACAAACACTACATCCATTCATTTATTTTAACAAACACTTTGCAAACATTCAATCTACATCCATTGAGGCATTTTGACAAACACTTTGCAAGCATGCTATCTACAACCATTGAGGCATTTTGCCAAACACTTGGCAACAATGAATTTGAGATTCTTCCTCAACCTATTCAACTCAAAAAATTCAGAAATTGAAACTTCAAATGTTGGCATCTTAAAACATGGACTAAGCAATCTTAGCTTTTCATCAAAAACTCGAAAACGGACGCATATAATTGACATCAACAATCTATAAAATCGCCCTTATTTTTTATCCAGGTTCTGCAAAGTACTTTCTTGGAATCAAATGGGGGTTTAAATGGACTAATGGCACAGATACCCCCTGATGTTTAGCGGAAAGGTAACCCAACGTTATAGTGATGTGATTTATTAAAACAACAACAACAAAAAAAACATTCCTACTATCTCATTTATCACTTTTTCAAACACTTAGTGTGAAAACTTCATCTACAGCTGTACATGGAGAAAAAGAAACTCAAATTTATGATAATATGGTATTTTAGTCAACTCATAGGAACCTGCAATGGACAAAAGTTCATTATAAAAAGAACTTAAAACTTTGGCAACACATTATGGTTTTAATCACCCTGCATGTACATTCTGAGTTACAGTTGCCATTCATTATTGGTTAGCTCGTAAATAAATCTGCAAATATCTCATAAGCATTCACAAGTAGTAGTTTCTAATGAATTTTAAAGTTCTACAACACTTTTAAATTAATAATAAACTAAAATTTCAAGAATGCTTATGAACATACCTGGCAGTGTATTTATACAATTCCAAAGAGATGGGAATATGCTCCAGCTACAATGAGATTGTGCTCCTGCTCCATTATCCTTACCAACTCATTGTGAACCATCCAGTTTTCCTCGCAACACCACTCATGGTCAGCTCCACCAGGTAGAGTTACATAGTAATTTAGTTTAAGAATTCCAAAATCATTTCGAAATAAATTGGCTACTCTCCAAGTCTCTCATTGTCATAATAGTTTTCAAATCTCTCCAAATCTTGGTATCACAATGCACCTCCCTCTTCCATAAGTGAGAATATACGAGACACATATATAGGAGGAGCAACAAATTCTTGTCATAAAGGAGGAGTAATATGCATTCATTGTATTCCATTTAGAGGAGTGCAACTCATGCCATTAAGGAGTGGTATGCATGCCTTAGTTAAGGATAGTGTAACCTATGCATTAAAGAGAGCATAAGAGGAATCTTTTGTGACATGTCTTTAATGAGTTGAAGAGGAATATGCCATTCTTTGATGAGTGCATAAAATAGAATGTAATTTATTATTAAAAGAGAGAGATTTACATAGAGCCATGAGAGTCATCAAGGAGAGAGGTGTGAAGTGATTGAGGGGATGAAGGTGAATTGTAATTCTCTTTCAATAATAATATCATAGTCCCATAAAAGATAATAATAATATTAATAATATTTAATATTAATTCAAGATTGAATGATTAGGATTGATTAATGATAATTTAAGTGATTTTTCTTCAGCTATACTTGATTGCCAATTTAAGTAAGGTGATTTACTATTTTTGGAAAGTCATGCTTGAGATGCTAGACATGAATTTCTATTTTTAGAAAGTCACTCTAGGATTGTTAGAAAAGAGGTTTTATTAAGGAAATTCATCCTTGAACTTCCCATGAGTGGTATTTTTCTTCCAGAGAATAGGGATTCCTTACCCCTATTGCATGCATCTCCGTGCCTTAGTAGATTGACGACCATGCACCTTTATCTACTCTAAAGATCTAAGGTTCCACACCTTGATCTTTTTAAATATTCAGGACTCCACGCCCTAAAATTTTTATTATAGATACAAGACTCCACGTCTTTATCTTTCATGGATTTAGGACTATGCTCCCTAATTTCCATGGCTTCTCATCTACTTTTCTTTGAAACTCCACGCTTCACATTAAGGTATTGATTGTGAGCTTATACCTATCTAATGGTTCGTTGGTAAGGCCTTGTTCCAAGACCTTCACACATCACAATCTCATAGATAAAAGGAATCAATGAATTGCATAATTAACTTATTCACATTTTACCAAAGATTGTGCATGACTTCCACAACCATTTTGGTTCTAGATAAATGACTTCTGTAGCCATTTAAAATTTGAACATCCTTGTTTGAAAATAACCACGTTCCATATCACATCCTTCTCAATACAATATTAAGCATATAAAATCATAAAAGTCATGTATCATGACTTCCATAGTCATTTACAATTTGAGCATCCTTGTTTGCAAATAACTATGTACATGCCACATCTTGCTCATTACAAGATTAAACATATATAATCATATAAATCATCTATCATCCATAAATCATAATTAACCATATGTTCCACATAACTATGATCATACATGGATCTATACATAACTATGATCATACATGGATCTATATGTCTCAATCCTGAATCAACATCCATGTCATGCACCTATTGCCAAGCTAAGATACCAAAAGGGAAAACATCGCTAATATGTTCTGAACCAAAATCAATTCTTATACACACAACTATAGATATTATCTTAAGCACACAAGAACTAGGTGACCCAAACTAGGTCTATAGCATATAAGCATGTACATAATTTTCTCACGCATAATATTATATCATTATATCAAAATCACCCTCTCTAATTGTCATCAAATCTATCTCACCAAGAAGGGACACTACATACTCCCCCTCTTGGGCTAAACTTGGCCCAAAGCTTTTCCTATAGTCATAAGACACTTCGTTATTTTTTATTCTCCTATCACTAAGATGTTAACATTATGTATATGTATTTGATATATTTTTCTTCATGCCAAACCATAGTTTAATGTTTTCTAAATTGGAAGCAACTCCATGAAAACTGAAACATACCATTCTTAATCAAGTAGAAAATATATCCATGCCATATTAGGCATGTTTCTATATAAAATGCCAAATATTTCTATATCAAAACCAACCATACAATTTATAGTACCATATCAAAATACTATTTTATGTAATTGATATGACATCTAATTAATATATCTATAATATTTTGATATTCTACATGTTCTCTTTCATTGTCTACATGAATCCTACATGTGGCATCTTCTTGGTCCTATAGTAGGTTGAGCTTGCCAAGCTATAAATAGCTCACACATTGGTTGTAAAAAACAATAATGGTCCATCCCATCTGACAATCAAATTTGCATACAAGAAGCATAAAATCATCCACATACAATTGCCAGTGAAACTATGCAACAAAACATGATTTCATATATAAAACCCACTCTTACATCTCACTTAATTTATGTCTTCTCAATCCAAGTCTACCTTTTTCATTCCGTAAGGCATTCTTGCAATCAAAATCTTTAGGATCTACCTATAGTTTTTACTAAATGCTTAATCTTTAGGAAAAAATACAATTTTAGGTTTAAGACACCAATTTTGTTTTTTAGCTAACAATCTAAGGTTCCATACAATCCTCATTGACCCACTTTTGTATTATAGACCATTCCTTTAATTCCCATAATCTTCATTATTATTCACTTCTCTTACTTGAGAATCAATTATGAATGATTTAGTTAGAAGATATTCATTCCAAAAATAATTAAATATATCTTTTCAAAAGTGTATTGTAATCAAGAACAACTTTTGAAATTATACAAATATAATATCTATATTATTGAATCTATCTTAATAACTATAAGTCAACTTGTTTTTCCACTGTAAAATCACTCGTAATTTCTATTCAATAATTAACCAATCCATTTGGTTTCACATCTTATTCCTTACTATTAATACGTACACACAAACAAAAAAACAAGTATGAAAACCACACATTTCTCAAATTATGAAGAATCTCGTTGATTTGAAATAAGCTTTAGACTATCATAAAGAAATTTCTAGCCTAAGGATAAGTTTTTTTTTTTTTTTTTTTTTTTTTTTTTACTTCCTCTCAAAAGATTTTAACCTTTTACATTATTACTAACTACTCGTACAACTATACATCCAAGAACAAATGTCCTAATTCCTTCAATCTCTTCCATTCCACATATAATACAGTCATCTTAGGCTTCTAAATCATGCAAGAATTCCAATTCATCAAAATGTGATCTCACTCTCCTTCAATTTCTCCCTCCAAAAATATCACTTCTTCTAAACAATAACTCAACTAAACTTTTCATTAATCACATACCTTTTTCTTTAAGCTCAAATAAAACAAAGTTCTCACCACATAAAATGTTTATCTTATAAACATGTTATTCTCTTAACAATTTACAAGCTAATCAAATTCCAAGAAAGCGGTTCATCAAGTTCATAAACAATATGAATTTTTACTCGATCACCTAACTAGCAATAGTTTAAAGAAATTCATGACTTAAATTCTCATAATTTCTCTAAGTAATTTGGTTAAATAGAATTCGACCAATATTCAACTGACAAAATATTTAAAGAGACTATTATGGGTTTCCTATACCTAATTTTTCTTGAGTCAATAGAAAGGATATTTCATCAACTTATCACAATAATATTTTTCTACATTTCAATCATTTGAAAAACATTTTAATTCTACCTAAATCCAACACATACAAAATAATAAAAATACTAGAGGATAGATACCTAGTTCACACTTGACTCCATATATAAAAACCAATTATTCCAAACATTCTAAACCACCTAATGGTGTTTAGTATACCAATATTAGTATCTTCATTTGTAATAAAAGTGCAATAATGGATTCAAATCTCAAGCAAATTCATGTTACGAATCTCTATCCATTTAACTTTAATTGCACATAATCAATCCTCCTTAAACATGTCTGAGATTTCATCAAAATATTTTTCTTCATTCTAATTGGAATAATTACTTACCTCATAGATATATGTTAGTTGGATTCCACACCCACACCTTACCTCATTACTTAGCTCATAGATATACGTTAGTATGGATTCCACACCCATACATCAGCTCATATATATATATATATATATATATATATATATATATATATATATATATATATATATATATATATATATATATATATATGTGCTACTATGGATTGCACACGCATACATAACTTAGGGAAAACATAACCTTCAAGTGCTCCTTCAAATGGCTTCCACAACCCTTCATGCACCAGTAATTTAAGCCTCTTGTTTATTAGGAAGATCATACCTCAACCTAGTATTTGAGTAATTTCAAGTTATTTGATGCATAAAGTCAACCCAAACTACAAAAAGTCATGTAAAAGAAATCATAGGAATTCCATTATTACTCATTAAGAATTCATTCCCAAATCATATTTTAACACATCAAATTAATGCATATACATTAATCTTGAATCTTCATTCGCATTTAAAAGAGGCATCCTTCAAGTTAACTTCTATTAACTTTCCATTAGTGTAGGGAAGAAAAGAGTCAAAATTAACATGACGAACTCAATCATCATGTTAATTGAATATTGGCCTTACACTTGACACACATTCCCAAAGAATACACACCAATGCCATCATGCTATAGTTGAGATTAGGCTAATATTTTTCTTGGTAGATACAATTTCAACTAGTAGAGATGGCTAGTAGGCCCATATGACATTGATAATGATGCATTAAACATATATGCAACCATGCATCCACTCCGCATATCTCACTCACCCATTGAAAATCAAATCATTCACATGCTTGGATTTAACCCCAACTTCTCAAGCACATCCTTTCCCTACATGTCTTTAAGTCCTTTATCATATTTCTTATAATTTGTCTTTAAAAAAATATAAAGGAATATAAGAAGCCATTCTTTTTCTTTCACGAGTTTCTAAATCACATAATAATAATAATATCCTTTATGCAACCAATATGCTTCCAAGTCAATATACACAATTATTCAACATGCATGCAAAATAACCATTCATGCATCAACCTACAAGCAAGCATGTTGGCCGATTAGGCCCTAGTGTTTTAACTTGACTCTGACCATATGTAAGGTCCCACCTTACCAACCATCAATAGTATAGAGAAGTAAAGGTCTCATTGAATATTATTACTCAATTTTTATTTTTATTTTTGTTTTACTCATAATATCACTAACTTAGCTATCATGTAATCATGTTCCTTCAACTATTTCAATGTAAGAATATTACATAAGAAGTCAGGGATAACTTTCTCTTAAGACCAATTCCAAAACACATTTCCTTTCAAGTTTAAAAGATCATAACATGTGCTCTTTTCATACTTATAAATGAGCTCTAAGTAAGAGTGGAAATAAATTCTACCATAATTCCATGTGCGAACATTAAGCTAGATCAACCTATTTGATTTCCTAGATTATGCTAAATAAGCTTAATTTACTGACTCTTGATATCATAACCAAAAAATTATTATACTTCTTTTACAAAAATCACATATAAGTGTACAAGTATTAACCTACCTATAGCAAGGTAACTGAGGGAAGAATATGTCTCTCTTCATCAACAAATCTAGTAAATATGATATGTTTATGAAATAGAATCACAAAATATATTGACCCAACAACATTTCCAAATTAATCAATTAAAATTCTCAATCCCAATTATTACGGCAATGTTGCAATCATGAGAATTATGTAATGAATGTTGAAACAAAAGCAACTGTTGTTACTAATTTAGAAGTGTGTTATGCTTCAAAAAGTGTCATATAAAATAATGAAACTGCATAAATTGGGCACAAGTAGTTGTTTTCTATAGTTGTTTAAGCACAAGAATGCACCCATGAACACATGCAGCTCAAACAAAACTTATTATGCTCATAAGCACAAAATCCTATAGAAAGTCACTATAAAATTGTTTTCAACAACCCACCTTTTTAATGAAAGATTTAGATAATAAAAGTAACAACAATCATATTCTCTATTCACACTTCAACAAATTATTAAATCAATTTTCATGTTCATACTAGAAACTTGCAGACATAAGAAGCTACATCCATCAAATAGTCTATTCATAAATTTCTAGTACATAAAAGCTACGGTAAGTAGGACTTTTACTCTAACAATTTATATGTACAAAAACTACAACCATTCATGTCTTTTGACAAACACTTTGTATGATGGTAAGTAGGAATTTTACTCTAACAATTTATATGCACAAAAACTACAACCATTCATGTCTTTTGACAAACACTTTGCAAACATGCAATCTACAACCATTGAGGCATTTTGACAAACACTTTGCAAGCATGCAATCTACAACCATTGAGGCATTTTTCCAAACACTTGGAAACAATGAATTTGAGATTATTCTTCAACCTATTCAACTCAGAAAATTTAGAAATTGAAACTTCAAATGTTGGCATCTTAAAACAGGGACTAAAAAATCTTAGTTTTTCATCAAAAACTCGAAAACAAACACATATAATTAACAGCAACAATCTGTAAAATCGCCCCAGTTTTCAGTATGGGTTCTATAGAGTAATTTTTTGGAATCAAATGGGGGATTAAATGGCCAAATGGCACGGATACCCCCTGATGTTGTAATAGAACATTCTAGGTATGCGATTTATTAAAACAACAACAACAAAAACATTCCTACTATCTCATTTATCACTTTGTCAAACACTTAGTGTGAAAACTTCATCTACATCTGTACATGGAGAAACAAAACTCAAATTTATGTTAATATGGTATTTTAGTCAACTCATAGCAACCTGCAATGGAAAAAAATTCATTATAAAAAGAACTTAAAACTTTGGCAACACATTATGGTTTTAATCCCCTTGCATGTACATTCTCAACTACAGCTTCCATTCATTATTGGTTTTCTCCTAAATAAATCTCTAAATATCTCATAAACATTGAAAAGTAGTAATTTCCAATTAATTTTGAAGTTCTACAACACTTTTAAATTAATAATAAACTAAAATTTCAAAAATGCTTATGAAAATACCTGGCAGTGTATTTATACAATTCTAGAAAGACAGGAATATGCTCCAGCTCCAATGAGATTATGCTCCTGCTCCAATATCGTTACCAACTCATTGTGAACCATCCAATTTTCCTCCCAACCGTATCCAGGGAGAACTTCTCCCCCTAGAACCCCCAAGCTATAAGAGCTCACAAACAATACCAAAATCTAGCAGTAGAGAGATATCCAAGGCAAGCTGAGGAAGATAAGTTTCGCTTCCTCCCAACACCACTCATGGTCAGCTCCACTAGGTAGAGCTACATAGTAATGTAGATTAGGAATTTCAAAATCATTTTGAAAGCAATTGGCTACTCTCCAAGTCTCTCACTCTCATAATATTTTTCAAATCACTCCAAATCTTGGTATCACAATGCACCTCCCTCCCTCCTAAGTGAGAATACATGAGACACATATATAGGAGGAGAAAGAAATTCTTGTCTAGAGGAGTAATATTCATTCATTGTATTCCATTTAGAGGAGTGTAACTCATGCCATTAAGGAGAGGTATGCATGCCTTAGTTAAGGATAGTGTAACTTATGCATTAAAAAGAGCATAAGAGGAATCTTTTATGACATGTATTTAATGATATGAAGAGGAATATGCCATTCTTTGATGAGTGCATAAAATAGAGTGTAATGTATTATTAAAAGAGAGAGATTTACATAGAGTCGTGAGAGTCATCAAGGAGAGAGGTATGAAGTGATTGAGGGGATGAAGGTGAATTGTAATTCTATTTTAATAATAATATCATAATCTCATAAAAGATAATAATAATATTAATAATATTGAGGATTAATTCAAGATTGAACGATTAGGATTGATGATTGATAAGTTAAGTGATTTTCCTTCAACTATACTTGATTGCCAATTTATGTAAGGTGATATACTATTTTTGGAAAGTCATGCTTGAGATGTTAGACATAGCTTTCTACTTTTAGAAAGTCACTCTAGGATTGTTAGAGAAGAGGTTTTATTAAGGAAATCCATCCTTGAGCTTCCCATGAGTGGTATTTTTCTTCTAAAGAATAAGGATTCCGTACCCCTATTGCATGCATCTTCGTGCCTTAGTAGATTGAGGACTTCATGCCCTAATCTACTCTAAATATCTAAGATTCCACACCTTGATCTTTTTAAGTATTCAGGACTCCGCGCCCTAAACATTTTATTATAGATACAAGACTCCATGTCTTTATCTTACATGGATTTAAGACACCGCGCCCTAATTTCCATGACCTCTCATCTACTTTGCTTTGAAACTCCACGCTTCACCTTAAGGTACTGATTGTGAGCTCATACCCATCTGATGGTTCGTTCTTAAGGCATTGTTCCAGGACTTGCACACATCACAATCTCATAGATCAAAGGAATCGATGAATTTCATAATTAACTTATTCATATTTTACCAAAGATTGTGCATGACTTCCACAACCATTTTCGTTCTAGATAAATTACTTCCACAGCCATTTAAAAGTTCAACATCCTTGTTTGAAAATAACTATGTTCCATATCACATCCTGCTCAATACAAGATTAAGCATATAAAATCATAAAACTCATGTATATTTAATTCCATAGTCATTTATAATTTGAGCATCCTTGTTTGCAAATAACTATGTACCTGCCACATCTTGCTCATTACAAGATTAAACATATATAATCATATCAATCATGTATCATCCATAAATAATAATTAACCATATGTTCCACATAACCATGATCATACATGGATCTATGTGTCTCAATCCTGCATCAACATCCATGTCATACACATATTGCCAAACTAGGATACAAAAAGAGAAAAAATCGATAATATGTTCTTAGCCAAAACAAATTCTTATACACACAACCATAGATATTATCTTAAGCACACAACAACTAGGTGACCCAAACTAGGTCTGTAGCATATAATCATGTACATAATTTCTCACAAATAATATTATATCATTACATCAAAATCACCCTCTCTAACTGTCATCAAAGCTATCTTACCAAGAAGGGACACTACAGGGCTCCTCTACTTCTACACACCCAACACTCATATCGTCGTCACACATCATGCAACTTTTATTGCATGGTATATCTAATGAAAAACTTTTGTTTATTTTATTGCAGTAGGACGAGAGAGACGCAACATGTGTATATTATATAGAATAAAATGAAGTGAATGTAGGTGCATGACATGTGGCTCGAGTATATTGAGATATATAGACATATTTGATAGACATATCAGCGCATCCTTCCAATGCTATGCTAAGATCAAAACAGACTGAACTATAATATCTGTCTTAAATAATAATGCTAAAATAATTATGAATAAATGGGAAATTTATATAGCATATAAGGTGGGGTAAATGCATTTTTATGGTTGTTCAATTTTTCATTTAATATATCAATTATCCGATCTACGTATTTCCTATACTCAAAGTCATTCATGTTCATCGCTTCGTTGAGAATTATATAATGCTTTGGTAAAAAAGTTGAAGACAATCCACACAATGAATTAATGCTTTGCTAAAAATGTTGAAGACAATCCACGCAATTGATTCATGACATGTCTCATACAAAAGTGATGATCTTTATAAAATGTGAGAGAGGTAGAAATTAACATCAAATGAAACCGTCACTATTTTCTACTTGAGCAGGTTGGTTTACATGAATTTTTAATATATTAAACTAAGGTCATTTTTCTTCCCTCCTCCCATATTTAACCTTTATAATATCTTGCATCTTTTCCTTTCATAATATCGAGGCAAGATTGTGATTAATATGAGAAAACCCATGTCTAAGTTTGAATCAACCTATTTTGAAAGATGCTAAGTAATGTTTTAATGTATATGTGTCTCCATTGTTCATGCTTGACACCCATGTCTCATCAAATTTCATGTTATTAGTACTTACCATCATTATAACTATTGATATATCTTTGACTTTGCATCAACTATTTTCATCAAGAAACACATTATTTTTGTTTTTAACCAAAATCTTTATTTTAGATGGAAATTGAAATATATTAATTTATCTCCCAATATTTTTTTTTAAATAATTATATCCCAACTTCTGCATGATAAAGATGTAATCCACCTTGTATTCATGAAATAAAATAAAAATGATCTCAATGCATTATTATAGTAAAATCGCATACACACCCTCTCCAAAAGGTTCATAGTCATGGTACTGTAAAATTCCATACACATGCTCTCCAAAAGGTTCATAGTCATGGTACTGTAAAATTCCATACACACCCTCTCCAAAAGGTTCATAGTCATGGTACTATAAAATCCCATATGCACCCTCTCTGAAAGGTTCATAGTCATGGGATCATCTCAGTGAAAGGAAAAGAATAGACATAAGGATTAAGGCTTCATTGTGTTAGTTTGTCAATGTTATTTTTACAAAGCGTCATGATGGAGTTTTCTTACATTTCCTCAAGAGGCTAAGTCTTACATAACATCATAATTACACAATGGATCAGTAGGTGGACACTTAATGAGATAGTTGACTATATAAACAAAATTTAAAAGTTAGATATTACTAGTCAACATTCTTCAAAGATTCATATTATTATGCCATAAAGTGTCAAGTATGTTAAAGATGTGCTTAATGTAAAAGAAAACATGCGGTTCCACTACAACCTATGATAATCAAAGAACCTTTTCAACAATGGCAGTTTGACATAATCAAAGACATGTATCTTCGATCTTTCAAATAACATCGGTATTTCCTAACAATGCACTAATGTTTTTCCACTAATCAATGACTAGATCATCATCCAGTTGCAGTAACAAAAACTCATCACTATGTTTGGAGTGCCAACCTCTCTTTTTTTCGATAATGGTACTTATTTTTCCTCTTTAAAGTTAACCAAGTTCAGTTTGGAAAAAGGTATTATATTGAGACATTGTGTTAAATATGGCCCTCATGGCAACAAATAGTCAAATCTAGTAATAGAAACATGATTTACATCCTGGAATAAACTATAGTTGATCAATAAAGAAACTAGCAAAATTCCTTACCCAACACCCTATGGGTATACCATGTAACCCCAAAATCCTATTTAGCAACATCACTTTATATTTTATGGAAAAGAAGCCATATTTCCTCCAAACATATTTTTTTGTCTTTACTTTTCTTAGGATTCTCTAAGTCAACATTTCCAATTATGAAAATACAAATCAAAACTCCCTTGAAACCAAAAAATAAAAGAGATAAATCCAAAAAAGTGTTCTCCACACACCAAAAAACTATTAAAAAAATGGTTTGATAACAAATTTGTGAGTGAGAAAAAATTTGAAATAGGTGAACTTGTACTAAAATGGGATAAGATACATGGAGAAAAAGGTAAACACACCAAATTTTAGCAATGTTAGCTCAATCCATATATTATAAAAAAAAAATGGCCTTAGCACATATAGATTGCAACAACTATAGGGGGTATCATAGTATTAGAAAAATAAAGAGAGAGAGAACGTGACTAGACGCACAATGCCAAACACACATTGTATTCATTGATCACATAAAGCAGTTACATATATAATAATTAGATCGCCGACTTCTAGATGATAAGATCTGAAGAAGGTGGATCTATGACTCATAGACAACTCACGCACATAGGGAAATAACTATTTCTAGAATCACACATAGAGACTCATAATGACAACTCAGGAAAATTTGGAAGTCATGGAAGGATTACTTCTAATACCCTCCCTCAATTCTTACATGACAAAACTAGAAAGTACACATTATAACAATGAATAAATCTTTGTCAAATTTATATGGTATGGTCATCCATATCACTCATATCCACTCTTAAATCTCATAGTTTCTGCTCTTTTCTTCACGACACTTTCGAGCTTCCCACTTGATCCCTTTAAGACATAACCGCTTCAGACCATCGTTGATATGCTTTTCAAAATCGATGCTTCTCAACCTCCCGAAGCGCAACAGTCAGTCTCGATACTAAACAATCCTATGGAACTACCACCATCTGTGAATCCACGACCCTCTGCAGCCTTCATTAGTTATCTAGGATATCATTCTAGATAAGAAGGTCTTCAACAAACAAGTCTACAACTTGACCTTCCATAAAATAACCTATACTGAAGCTCCCAGTATAACACCCATCCCTTTTAGGTAAAACTTTTCTAACCTAAACTGAGAAAAGCTAGGACTGATGTGTAACAAGAAGAGTAAATACTTTACGAAATAAATAAAATAATTAATCACTTGGAAAAGTGAGACACCAAGAGATGAGATTCTTGCCAAATCTCATTGGTGAATGGGAAGGGATAATTATTTCATGATAAATCTTCTAGATTAAATTATAGATAATCTTGATGGATTAGAGATAAATATCCATTGAGTTACTTAGAAAAACATAAAAGCTGGAGAGAAAGGAAAGCGTTTATGATGAAAAGCCTCGTGGGAGAGAAAGGAGAGATTTTCTGAGAAAATCCTAGGAAAATGGATACAAACATCCACCTAAAAGCGGGATGTCGCTAAAGGAAACCATATCATGAAAGAGGGTATTAAATACCCATTGAAGAAATCAACAAACACAGTAGATCCATGGCAAGAACTCTCAGCTCTAAGGTGAACTAGAGAAATCTAGTTTTAGGTTAGGTGGAGGTGCTTGGTTTTTCCAAGTGATATTCTTCTAGATAGTCTCGTCTGCATGGGATGTTCTTTATGGTGGCTCCTTACTCTCTAGTTTGTCAATTCATTTAGCACATGAGAGAAATTTCTTAAGTTTCTTTGCTATGAGAATATTGAATAAATTACATGTGACCACTATGCATGAGTAGAATTGCCTATGTTAACTTCGCTTATGAGATGATTATATATGGATGCATGTGAAATTTATTGGACATAAGTGTAAATCAAGTTAAATTTAGTGAAGGGACATGATATGTGGGTTGTAGGAAATAATTGTTATGTTTTCATATCTTTAGACTTACGTGCTATCTCGGTTTTTAAGATGGTGAATAATTATGCATGAGACACTATGTATATCATTATGTTACAAGGCTTGAAATTGTATATCCTATGGCTCAGGTTATCTAGGCTACGCGTTATGCATTATGGAGTGAATTTCATCCATTGAGGCTTGTTTAACTATGATTCATATTGCATAAGATATATGTCAGCATTCTCTCGACTATGACTGTAGGATTATGGCAACGATATATGGAAATGCTAGCTATAGTGTAATTAGGCTAACATTCCCATTAATGCTTGTATTCATTCATCAAAGTACTGAAATTCTAAATGCAAATTTCATCATGTTGAATGCCCATGATTGATTGTTTCCTCTAAGTTGTAATGTATGCACAGGAAATGTTGAAGGGTTGATTCTTGATGTACTAAATTAGTGTGTTAATGGAACCTAAAGGTCCACTTCATGAATCAAGTAAATCATAGTAGGTATTTAGTGGTATGGTGCCCAAGGGGTATGTGACAAATGGTATCAGAGCATTAAGTTCAAATATTGTGGCCGTAGGGCCACTCACCCTTGTACAATGTGACCTTAAGTTTGGACTGTGTCATGTCTATAGATATATAAAACATTACAGAGCTGTGAGGTGGGGTTTTATATCAGTCGGAATAATTGATAATCATGTGTCATTGAATATATGAATAAGAATAGATGTATGTAAAATAGATGAAAGAATCAAAGACTTCAATAGCCCACACAACATTTTGCATTGAGTCATGAAGTCAAGTGATAGCTATAGAGCATGTAAACTTCAATTTCATATGCAAACATGCCATTTTCACACACATTTATTTCAACATTCAAGTGGTAGAGGTCCTTCAGAGTGGGAATCTCATTGTTTCCATGATCCATCAAGTCCTCATAAAAATTCCTCATTTATTTTGACTCTACAAATAAACATAGCGGAGATTGCGGAGAGTAGGTGGAATAATGAGAAAAGTAGTAGAACATCTCATGCAACAAACGAACAAGTCTCTGAAAAATGGCCATAGACCGTATTCGTGCATGTCATAGATGTTAGAAAGTCAACTGAGTAGGTTATACAGTAGTTGAAACGTACTGGGGCTTTACAAACACAATGACCGAGGACCCTCATTGTGCCCTGCTCCATCTGAAGCTGACTATCCATGGTAGGGAAGTGCAGCTACATATGGTGGTCTCCGTCTCCACTCACTAGTGTCTCTCACATCCAACTTTGAAAAATTATTTCCTCCTTTTACCCACCTTTGGGGAGGACACTGCATAGGCGTGCAATTACCTTATGCTATAAATACATGTATTCATTCTGATTCTCACCCACACCCACAAGTTACAATCTCACTGGTGTTAAAAAGCTCATATGATCGAGGAATGGGTTGGTTCTTGCAACAAGTTCACAACTAGTGTTTCTTAATTTTACATGGCCTCCACAAATATCATTCATTCTTCATCTCCATCCTCACCTTGCACCATATTTTCCTTTCTCGTCATATTAATGGCCACTAGCACACAGAGAGTGGAGAGTACATTTCGCTCGTCATCTTCATCTGTCATTCTTGGTGTGGTGAATGTGTCTGTTTGGTTGTAGGCCAGGACCATGGCTACTATATTTTACAATGTTTCTGACATCCATTGTAACTACTTCTTTGTAAACATTGGATTGAAATATGATGTTGCACATGAGAAGACACAAAAGTACAAAGAAGGGAAGCTCATATTAGAGCGGGCTAAATTGATAGATGTTGACCATGGGTGGGAATGGTACTGTGAGCAATGGTGACGAGCCATGATGCCTAACTTTTGGAAAATTTTCAAGCCATAGTCGGATGCACCATATCTTAACTCCCAATATGTTGACAATGTGGACCAAAATCACACCATGTAAAGTCCATTGTTTATGTACATATTTGTTTTTTCGAGAAATAGATATCAAAGATTCTGGTTCTACATGATGACTTAAAAACCCTGATAATAATAATAATTTTGAACGGGTAAGCTTTTCCATCTAGGAAACAGGCATTTTTTATGTAACAACACTTTCCAACTGGAGGAGAAAGGATAAAACCACTTAGGGATTGTTTTTTCCTTTTGATCTGCATGGTCAATTTCCGGCTTCGTATCGATCGTTGTTCAAGCTACACCCCTGAGCTTATTCGCTGAGTTGCAGCATCATGCTTATCGATTGAGCTGCAACGTCATGATTATCTGATGAAGGCATATCGACTTACACATCGAGACCGACCCATTCCAGAAACAACTCATTTGTTGTGGAATCTTCTATGAAAGATCAGTGGATAATGGTTACGCCATAAATGCATTAAGTTGGATAACGGTTATCTGGTTGTTTCGATAACTCTATTTTTCCTTTCCGCTGAAGATTGGGGTCATGAGGTCATTTTTTAAGAGGGCCTGAAGCCATTACGTTATGAAGTGAGCCATTCTTTGGTAAGAAAGCCATGTAGAATATCTTATCAGATTTGAGTCTCCTGCAATAGGTAGTGCGCTCCACTCAGACAAAGAGATTGATATATTGTGTAACTCAATAATGAAGCGGGGAGTGGCAGTGCATAGCGTAGCTCCCTCATGGATAACCAAACCTGCAAAGGCCTGATTAGATTTTTCAGACACACTAGTATTGCTTTGTTACTAAAATAATCACCCTTTTCCGCGACTAGTGATAAACCATGGTTCGAGTTCTGAAGTTGTGATAAATAGAAATATATTGTCATCATCAATTTAACTCATATGTATTAGCTATGACTAAGTTAATATATAGTACTATTCATTAGTTTTGATTGTGAATGGTCTCATAGCTTATGTATAATTATCAATGTTCCACTTGTTTTGATCCGCTGGCATTTATCAGTCACGCCGTATTCCTACCAGAGTAGAATCTATGTGTAGGTAACATCGTTAAAATTAAATAGACAACACATAATAAATTAAAACATAATGTGACTGCCTAGAACAGATTCGTTGGAGCTCTCCCGTATTTCTTTGTTTTAATGTCATCAGTATAGGTAATTATGGATTTCAACACCTGAATGTTGAATATGTTTTGAGTTGAAATCCAATCACAAATTAGATGAATCGTGGATGACAAAGGAACATGAAGTCCATATGGTACAAAGAATATGCCCTCTTTTTCTCCTTCCATGATAGTTCCATCATATGCACATGATAGGGTTGGAATGCATTTGAGAGAAAAGAGGAGAAATTATCCTATTAGGAAATTATTTTTTTGCGTATAAAAGCATGCTCCCATAAGAATATGAATACCTCCCGAGTTGCTTCATTTACATTAATATTTGAAGGTTGTACCTTACCCTCCTTGTACATGTATGTAAGGCTCATTATGTGCTTACTATGAGCAACAAGTGTATGCATGAAAATATTATGTACTCTCATGCATGAATATCTCCCATGTTTAAAAATAGATTTAAGGTATAATGAAATGGGTATAGTCGGGCTTGATGAGTAAACGAGAAGGTATTTAATCTTTACAATTAGATCAAAATTCTCAAATCTAAGTATTGTGGATAGCTATAGTAGCATTAGAGGGAGAAAGCAACCATGAAAGGTTTATGGAAACAAATAAGTATGTAATGTGGCTATATAACAAAGAACCTTGCAGTGATGTGGTGGAATGGAGAGTAATACAATGAAATAACAACCATCAACATGTTGACTAATTCCCATAAGTAGAAAGAGAAATTTGGTCACTATTTTATTTTACTTAAATATTAAGTGTTGGGAATTATGTTGAAGGTAAATTTTTATTTCATTATGTGTTCCCTGAAGCTTAATTTATTGTTGAATCCCCTTAGGAGCACACAAGAAATCTATACCGTGATGTACAAGTGGTTTAAAATATTTATGATAGACCTTGTTTTAAATAGGTATGGTTATGGTATTAAGAGATTGGATAAGTAATTTTATTGGTGTGGTCATCATGGGTTCTAAATATACATATAAGTGTTGAAAAGATTAATGTGAAATAAAAAAAGTTGAATTCTATGTTTAATTATGAATTGCACAATTGCTGGGAAAGATCATAGTTTAATAGAATGAAGATGATAGTTATAAGAGAATCTTAAGGGAAGAAAAATTGAAATAAAAGTAAATAAATGAAAACCTATATAAATCTTCAGAAATTGATGGTTAATTAGGTAGGTTCCATCCTAGAATAAATTCTAAATGTTTTATTTAAGGATATCTATTCATAAAGGTGCCCAGGAAATATCATGAAGGACAGGTCATTGTATGGGACTATGTATTTTTTTTAAAATGTCTTTCAACTTAATATTTGATTGGTGCATCCACATGTAATGATGTAATCCATTTTGGAATGTGATTTTTCATGTTGGGGAAAATGTTATTAAATGGAACTTAACCTTACCAAATTATTACATTCAACAACATATGCTTATTTCGTTGGACATTCATAGTTTGTACCTAAAAATGTCTTTCAATAAAACAATATCTAAATAATTGTAGCTAATATAAATAAGGAGCACAAATTTTATCTTCAAATCTGGACTGAACCAGGGTGAGATTTGTGAAGAGTATGCACACATGCAATACAACTTACTGTATGCATGAAGACATCATACATTAATAATTGTATTCCCTTCATAAGAAAGTCAATGGGACTGACATCAAAAGTACCTCTAGTATAAATAAATAATGGGAGTGTAAAAACAACTCTTGGTGCTTCTTGGTTAATAGCAGAAAGATGGTATTAAGCTTATGAGCACATTCTTAAAATTTCACTCAAATTTCTAATATGACTTAAAATGTGCAACCTCAAACTCTACAACCTTAATGAACATATCCATCTAGATACATATGTGGTTCTGTTAATATCTCATAGAGAAGAACCTTTCATAAAGATGCTTACATTAGGATCATTAAAGATCTTACAATTATACTTTTTGAGGAAAGTGATAAGGGAATAATGATCAGTGGGTTTCTACTTAGCTGAGTAAAGTATACTTGCAGATTAGACATGATGGTGCTTGATGCATTAGAGCAATTCAGAGAAACCTAATGAATAACAAGAATGGTACACTAGATTCAAAACATGATGGTCTAAATTAATAAGAAAATTCTTGATAAACCCAAAAGGTTTTCGCATAAATACAACTTATGATGATATAAGAATCTTATGCTAGTAATAACATAATACATGCATCAAGAAGGTTCTAAGGATAACCAATCATGCAACAGAAAACATTAGGATGATTCAACCATAGGGATGGCTATGTGGTACTGGTAATCGAGGTTGTTGTGCAAGGATATGGGGATCTAGAAATCTAGTCACTTAAGTCACAATCATACTAGCTGGAATACATATGTTGTACCATTATTCCCTACCAAGAAATATTGGGAATTTTACCTAACAGATTGCATTGATAATGTTGTCTGGGTTGAATAGGACAACATAAGAATTGTTGCATAAACCATGCAGGAATTCATGTTAATAAATTTGATAACTGATCTCTTTGTTTCAGGGGTGACTTAATGTTAAAAGGAGGTGTTAACATGTAAATACCCTAGGATCACACCCTGGTACACATAGTGCCTAAAAACTTAAAGGGTGTGGAATTGAAAACATTGTAACTTTCATTTATAACTCATGAAGGGGAAATGAGTTTATACTTACACTGAATTATTCATGACCAACAAGATTTTGGAAGAGGTTTAAAAAGAGCATGTGACAAGATAAAGTTAAGTATCATAGTCAATAGTGTGCTTTATGATTAAGTGGAAGTCATATTCCATTAAAACCTTGTACAGGTGACAGATCTAATCCCAAACTCAAAGTTATGGGTATGCATGATTAGTTTTATGATACTATATTGTTGACATTGTACTGCAACCATGTGACACAGGAAAATGATTTTCTAAATAAAAGAACTTGAATACTTTGACATAAAAAAAAAGATTCAGTGGTTGCAGAAGTTGAACAGGTCCATGAAATTTCGTATTCTTCTCTTGATAAACTAAGAACAGTTTGATCAACTTACCTAAAGGTAATAGAAATAAATGAAGGAATTTTTGGCATAATACTATCATGGTTGGAAGCATATGGATGAAGTATATGTCATGCGGGGGATGCTATGGACATTGATATGATGTACAATTTGTATAGATGGTATTGTGTACAAGAGGTACATATGGTACTGGTATGGATACATGTATTGTAATATATGACAGGTATAGTTGTGTACACGTGTGTAATACACACTATGTGCAGGTAAACATGAAGACACTGGATGACTACCTAGTATGGAAACTGACTTGGAATGCATGCAGAAGAAAGAAACTAAGTGGTTCAAGGATAAGTATTAGTGTTTTATTTCAGTTTTGTATGCACGTGATTATGAGTCTGGTCTATGTGGATCATAGGTGATCTATAATTTAGGGGTACATATTATTTTGATGTTCATGTTGTGCTGACCTGATATGATATTTTATACATGTTGATTAGTCAAAAGTGCTAGTTTGACTTGTTGTGACTGATGCTGGGGAAGTGTAGGAAGCAAGTGTTCGGCGAGAACAGAAAGGAATTAAAAGAAAGCAGGGGAAGAACATGCATTTCATCAAATATAATGAAAATGAGGAATCATATTTAAATGGCAGGCAACATAACCCACAATCATTCAAATAGTAGTATTGTATATCAAGTTATGATATTAACTGTGGTAAACAACATTGAGTTTCCGCATCTAAAATCTTTGACAAACTTCATTGAAACAAATGTTACAGGTAGAGATGGAAGGAGACGTGCAGCTAGAACTCCTTTGTAAATAATATATAATGAAAGATTTGCATCAGATGGCAAGGCCATGGGAGCCTATAAATTCAGAAACAACTACCTGTGAATGAGGAAAATAATATTGTAATATGCAGTAATACATCGAGGATAGTGTAAATTTAATTAGGGAGTATGTAACACCCCACCCTTGTATGTAAAACTTTGCTAACCTAAGCTGAGAAAAGCTAGGACTGATGTGTAACAAAAAAAGTAAATACTTTATGAAATAAATAAAATAATTAATCACTTGGAAAAGCAAGACGCCAAGAGATGAGATTCTTGCCAAATCCCATTGGTGAATGGGAAGGGATAATTATTTGATGATAAATCTTATAGATTCAATTCTAGATAAGCTTGATGGATTGGAGATAAATATCCATTGAGTTACTTAGAAAAACATAAAATCTTTGTGAGAGATAAAAGAAAGGTTTTATGAGGAAAAGCCTCATGGGAGAGAAAGGCGCACTTTTCTCAGAAAAAGCCTAAGAAAATGGATAAAAACATCCACCTAAAAGTGGGAAACCACTAAAGGAAACCATATCATGAAAGAGGGCATTAAATACCCATTGAAGAGATAAACAGAGGTAGTTAATCCATGGCAAGAACTCTCGACTTAGGGGTGAACTGGAGAAAGTCAGCTCTAGGTTGGGTGGAGGTGATTGGTTTTTCCAAGTGACATTCTTCCATATAGTCTCGTCTGTATGGGATATTCTGTATTTTGGCTCCTTACTCTCTAGGTTTTCAATTCATTTAGCACATGAGAGAAGTTTATTGAGTTGTCTTTGCTATCATAATATTGAATAAATTTCATGTGACCATTATGCATGAGTAGAATTTCCTATGTTAACTTCATTTATGAGATGATTATATATGGATGCATGTCACAATTATTGCACATAAATGTAATCCAAGTTAAATCTGGTGAAAGAACATAATATGTGGGTTTTAGGCAATAATTGTTATGTTGTCATATCTTTAGACTTATTTGAAATCTCGGTTTTTAAGATAGTGAATAATTATGCACGAGACACTATGTATATAATTATGTTCCAAGGCTTGAAATTGTATAACCTATGGTTCAGGTTATCTAGGCTATGCATTATGGATTATGGATTGAATTGCATCCATTGAGGCTCGTTTAACTATGATTAATATTTCATAAGATATATGTTAGTAGTCTCTCGATTATGACTGTAGGATTATGGCCACGATATATGGCAATTCTAGCTACAGTGTAATTAGGCTAACATTCCCATTAATGCTTATATTCATTCATCAAAGTACTGAAATTTTGAATGCATAATTTCATCATGTTGAATGTGTTAGGTCCCTATAATACTAGTGATTCCCCTATTACTATTGTCATTGTAACACTTATTGTTATTATTGTACCCCTATTGTCCCCATATTGTTATTATTGTGCCCCATAGAAGCCCATTATTGTTATTGTTGTGCCCTTATATTATTAGTGTTGTGTCGGCTTTGATTATATTGTGATCCCTTAGACTCCTATATATAGAAAGGAGGTTTAGTCATTTGTATCGTCCAAGAATTTTTCATTTGTGTAATGTAAAGGAATTTTCCCCCTCTAAGAGGCTAATTTTGAAGTCGTTGATTTATATTTTCTATCATTTGTGATCTAGCTCATAATATTTGGTATCAGAGCTTTGAATTCTAGGGTTTTGCTGCTCCAAACAGGTCATCGTGGAATTTTCACAATAAATATTTTTCTATGGTGTTTCAAAAGCTAAAACAAACACCCATTTGATCCAAAATCACGATAATCCTCGGGTCCAAATTTCAAATCTTGTCTCGTTATATGTTAGGATATATTATCTAAGGAAGTTAGGGTTTTTGCAAGATCCTGAATTACATCCCAAACAGGTGATCGCAAGAAAATCATCATAACATTCTCTCTGAGTATTGGATTGAAATTGCGTAAGAAGTTACAGAAAGAGGACAGAATGTAGTTTTCTATGCATCGATGTTAGGTCTGATCGACAATGACACGTGGAACTTTGTACAATTTAGCTCTAATGAAAATTCTATAATCATGCCATCTTGGGAGATTGCGCATAACGCTTCCTTGGAGAATCCAATTCCGATCAAACTAGTGGCATTGGAAAGAGGGCGTAGAGGGATACCACAATTCACAATTTCAGACCTTGGAGATCCACAATTTCAGAGATTCATCAGATTCACATCGAGCATCAACAACAAGTTATCAAACGCTTAAAGGATAACCTCACTTTAGCACATAATAGAATGAAACAACAGGGAGATCAACATCGCAGTGAAAGAGGTTTTGATGTAGGTGACTGGGTATTTCTACGGCTACAACCGTATAAACAAAGCACCCTCAAGCAAGCTAATAAGGATAATAAATTATCACTAAAGTATTATGGTCCATACAAGGTGTTGCAAAAGATTGGTACTATGGCATACAAATTGGAGCTTATTTGAGCTTCCCGAGTGCACCCAATTTTCCATGTTTCATGTTTAAAGAAGGTTATATGTGACAAGCTCCCAGTTCAAACAATTTGTCCAAAACTTGGCGAGGAAGGAAAAATCATATTGGAACTTGAAGCAGTCACAGAAATAAGAACTCGGCAGCTATGAAATCAATCAATTTTGGAGTATCTCATCAAGTGGAAGAACTTACCCGCTAAAGATTCCACATGGGAGGATGAGAATTTTATCCAGAATCATCCAGAACTACTCAAGCGTTGAGGACAACACTTTTTTTAAGGAGAATGGCATCTTAGGTCCCTATAATACAAGTGATTCCCCCATTACTATTGTCATTGTAGCCCTTATTGTTATTATTGTTCCCCTATTATCCACATATTGTTATTAGTGTGCCCCATAGAAGCCCACTATTGTTATTATCTTTCCCTTATATTATTATTGTTATGTCGACTTTGATTATATTGTGACCCCTTAGACTCCTTTATATAGAAAGGAGGTTTAGTCATTTGTATCATCCAAGAATTGTTCATTTGTGTAATGTAAAGGAGGTTTCCCCCTTGATGAGGTTGATTTTGTAGTCATTGATATATATTTTCTATCTTTCGTGAGCTCATTCATAACAGAATGCCCATGATTAATTATTTCCTAAAAGTTTTAATGTATGCATAGGAAATGTTGAAGGGTTGATTCTTGTTGTACTAAATAAGTCTATTAATGGAACCTAAAGGTCCACTTCATGAATCAAGTAAATCATAGTAGGTAGTTAGTGGTGTGGTGCCCAGGGGGTATGTGACACCCGAAGCACAATGGGTCACACCATATTGACCTTATTGAGAACTACCTGTGACTAATTATCTCGGAGCACAACGGGTCACATCAATCTGTTAATTAGCTAGCATGTTCAGTGTGGTTTTGCATCAAATTTATTTTTTCACACCAAAATAGTTTTACATATGTAACAACCACTCAATCACTCTAACAAATACATTTTTTTTTTGTTATATAATTACACAACAAAATAAACAACCTTAATAAGAAGAACCACCATCTTCAAAACACATCTTCACTAGCTAAACTAAATATCAATCACGACAACAAGACCTCTATGACATTGGTTGATTTAAAACCACAGAAATTGAGTGCAGCATGGTCCCTTCACTCCTTCCCAAGATTTGACTGCATCATTGGTCATTGGTGAAATTAATAATCTTCATGGGTGTAAGATTCATCGAGTAACAACGTTTCTCCTCATAGCTGTCCTTGTAGATTATGTGCAACACAACGGCTGGAGTGACTGTGGATAGTCAATTTTTACTAAAAGACTATGTTGATCCACAATAAGGTATCTCCTCTGAAACCCATGCAAAATTCACAAGGTGAAACATGAAGGATGCATCTCATTTGGTCAGATCCATTTAATTGCAAAGAACTCACGTCCATATTTGATTAAATGAATCAAAGTATTTGAATGAAATGGTTTACTTTTTTTAACTTTCTCCATGTGACTTTTATGTATTCCCCTACATCTAGACATCAAATCCAGCACCAAATTCTGTAGCTCATGGTGATCCGTAGGGTCATGAATCTATAGTATCAGAATGTCTAACAACATGATCGCTGAGGTTGATCTTTCAAAGTCACTTATGGTCATGGATATGGAAGTGAGAATCATCATTGATTTTCATTGTCAATCTCACTGCTACATATAAAGAACCTCCTCACCCATCTTCGTCAAGAACAAAAGCCTATGCCATAGATCTGTGGCTATGAATAACTCTTCTCCTCACAGTGACAAATTCCCTCGTGTCAAGGTTTTCAGAGGCTAAAACAGTCGTGAGCTTAATCAAGGTGCAACCAATCCATCCCTAAGCACACCAAATTAGTCGAGATTATGCTATGGAAATAACTAGTCACTTATGCCTCCACTTCTTGGTTTTGTGTCATGCCTTATGGGTAAATTTGGTTCTACAAACCCAAACACTAATTAAGAAAAGGAATAGATCTATACTGCACAGAGGAACACAAAATCTTATAATAGATATGGAAATAAGACATTTAATTAATCTATTTACATGGCATCAATAAGCTCAACACTCTCTCACATTTTCCTGGCCCTCCCTTGAGGGAGTCAATCTAGTCCTTGCTCTGATACCATGTTGGAAAAATAGAGAGAGAGAGCATGATTAGACACACAACACCAAACACACACTTTATTCGTTGATAACATAAAGCATTACATATATAATAATTAGATCACTGACTTCTAGATGATAATATCTGAAGAAGGTGGATCTATGACTTATATACAACGCACACACATAGAGAAATAAATATTTCTAGAATCACACATAGAGATTCATAATGACAACTCACAAAAACTTGGAAGTCATGGAATAATTACTTCCAATACATAGTCCCTCCCAAACCATGGCCAAATCCTCCAAAGATAATCTTCCTAATTACATCACAAGAAACTATCATGACACAAATAAAGTTACTCCCTTTTTTTTCCTGACTAAGTTATGTTTCTTTCAAGCACCATTTTTTTCATGCTTAATTTTTTGTTTTTTTTTTTTTTGTGGCCAAACAAAACATTTTATTTTGATAGAATCATGCCATAATATTTTCCTACGAAATACTTTTCATGTTTGGTACACTTCTTCATGAAAATTATGGCATGGGTTGAAACCATGGATCCCCATGTGAATTTTAGGACCAAGGTACAATCGTTCCAAGTCGTGATCATACTTTCAAGGGATGTTGTCACTAGTACCACATGGGGAACTATATAGGTAAAGTAAGTTGCGATGAATGGACTCTAACCTTATGTAACCTAGAACATCAATTTATCTTTAATACATGGACTTCTTTTGGGTCTAGCTATGGTATTGCCTCTATCTTAAAGCTTGTGAAATTCTAAAAATTGATATTAAACGAGAATTAGAAATACATAGGAAACTAATCAAGGCTCAACACAGGAATCATCCTACCTATACTATAAAGGTATGAATATGATCCGTAATCCATCTTTTGGCCTATAAACAGTAAACACAAGAAAATCTTGATAGCTACAAAAGAATTTAAATGAATGAGAAAGGCTTCCTTAGTAGGTTGGGCATGTAGGTACCTTCTTAAGGATATGGACACTCATTGGAAATGAAGTGATACCTTTGATCCAAGGGTTTCTTCTTTGATGTTACGGATGCTTGTTGGCAATGGAGCAACACAAATGATTCAAAATGACAGCCTCGTCTTTTCGTGTCCTGAAAAATTACATATTCTACAATTTCAAAGAAATAGTGGAAGGGGTTGAGTTGGTGGCTAATAAATTCCTTTTGTAATTTCCCTTTAGGATGTAATCATCATTTAAAAAAAATGGGGAAGACAGGTAACTCAACATCTCTCAATCTTAATAATGGTATCCATGTTGTTACACCAGATATCCTATATGTATAAGATTATTGTAGACATTCCATAGTCAATTCGTAGTAATCAAAAAAGACATTCAAGGTTTCTCCAACGCATCGGTAATTATTTTGTTAGCATCAAAAAATCCTTTTCATTTCATTGTTGAGTGTTTTCATGCTCAAAATAAAAGAAAACTAGAATGAACGAATAATAAAGGCTGTGGAAAATCATAACAATACTTTCGCATGGGACTATACTAACATGAAATGGATCCATCTAAAATTTTCGCTTGCCACATCCATATCACGGAGGACTCCAAACCCATCTGAAAAATAAAAAAAGGAATAAATTTTTCTTTATGAGACATATTCAAAGAAGACTTGAAAAATTATTTTCAACTAATTTCATTTACCACATTTCTAAGAGCCAATAGGTCTCCACGTTTTTCATTGTTCCTATAAAGAATGGAAAGTACATGATTGTGTTGATTCCAGAGAACTCAAAGAACCACCCACAAACACGAGTTCCCACTATCATCCATCAAGTAGGTAATAGATACGTTGGCAAGAATAAAGTACTTATCTTCCCTCGATGGGTTTAGTCAAAACAAATATATTCATATAGCTTTAGAATACCAATACAAGACCATGTTCACTTGTCCTTAGAGGAAATTTGGTTATTTTGTTCTACAATTTGGACTCTATAATGCTCCTGCAACTTTCCAACAAGTTGTAGTTGCAATATTTTATGACTTAATTCATGATTGCATAGAAGATGGCATATTTCTTCTTTAATCATTTCCTTGCATGATTTGGGGTCCCAAATGAGTTAGTGCTAACCGTGGATTTTTTTTTAGAACAAGATATTCCAATATATATTCCATCTCCTTAGATTCAACCATGAATTTACTTCACCATACTACCCCCAACCTAATGGTTAGGTAGAAATCATTAACAAAGCCCACAAAACAATGGTACAATATATGGAAAACAAATATAAAACCAACTAGCACCACATGTTGTTTTCAACCTTATGGGCATATCGCACATTCACCAAAACATCCATGATATTCACTCCTTTCCATCTCATACATGGGTTCAAATTAGTATTCCTAATCAGCTGTGATATCCCCACACTACACACTATAGTTGTGCTACTCCCTGACACTGCTCCCCTTGAGTAACACCTCATACAACTAGAGCATGCTGATGAAAATTGGTGAGATTATCTCTAACATAATGAGGCCACCAGTAAACAATTCAAAAATACCTTCAGTCTCACCATATCTCCTCACACTTTCAACGGCAAAGATATTGTCTTATACTATTATGTCACCAATGAAGTCTTGGCTCCTAGGAAATTTGAAATGTTATGGAAAGGACCTTACATAGTCATACATTATCTCCTCAAATTAACATACAATTGTTTTTAGCCTAATATAACATGTCTCAAAGACCCCATTAATGGGCTCTATCTCAAAAGGTTTCATCCATGAATACCGCATTTGTTACTCCCAACAATGTTTTTTTGTACTTAATTTTCATTTCTTGTGATCTAATACCCCTTACATCATGTTTTATAATATGTATCCATGTCATTTTGTCACATATGGATCACCCACTAGCTTACCTCATTGAGTTTGTTGATGACACTTCTTGATCGTCACAAAACATAGCTTTTTCTACTTGGGCCATTTACTTTCATGATCAAACCCCTCTCGAGAGAAATGGTGTTTTTATTATGTCAAACACCAATAACTAATTCGAATACAATGCCATCATAGGATTATTGTAGTTTTCCACCCACATTAGTTTTCACCACCTCCACATGTTCCTTGACTCTTAGCTCGTAGTTACACAATTGAACCAGAACTTGTAGGATAGCAATGCTTTATTGTTTCATAAATACTTGCATGCCAAGTTGTTGGTATAAGGTTTTGATCATGTTACCCTTTCATGCATACCAAGAAATTCACATCATCAATAGAAAAAAGAACCATATCCTAAACTAACAAGCATCACACTAACCATGAAAACATCTTCATGAAGCATGTAAAACATACATGGTAGTATAAATATCTCCATTACATCATGACATAGCATCATAAGCATACAAGTCACAATGTGACACATCATGAGAACAACATGATCATCATAATCATCATATATATATATATATATATATATATATATATATATATACATACATACAATTTCAATATATTGGGGTGTTATCAACCATTAAAAATAATAACACAAAACTTGGGGAGTCTCCTCATAATGGGTGCTTCCCCTGGTACATATACAACATCTATGGAGGAGCTAGTGCTACAACACTACCTCATCTCCCACTACCACCAACAAGGGGATCTTGCACCCCCTCATAACCCAGGACAAAATTTAGTCATATTGTTAACACAGCCACTACTACCGTCCGTAAATATTTCTACCACTCATGATGTGGCGTAACCACAATATCTATAGTATCCTCATCAATCATTTCCCATCCATCCATGAGTATTTCATTCGAAATACTTTCCATCCTTTGGCACACATCCATGTTACTCACCTCAAGGGCCACTACTCACTCCCATAAAATGCACTACTCCTCATAGATATTTTCCTAATCCTCCCCCTCTTCAAGGGGGTCATCAAACCTTATGTCAAAATTACCATGTTTTCGAGGTCTCTTGAGCCCCTCTAGTTTTCCCTCATCCTAGCATACTCACCTAATCCACACTAGTCCTCTTGCATGCTCTTTGTCGCAAGTATGATCTCATATGATCAATATCTCCCAATCACAAGGTCCCATATATACTAACACAACAAAATTTGGCATCAAAATCATCATATAAAAAAGAAGCTTAGAAAAAAACTAATACAAATATAAAATATCGTAACTCATACCTAAGGGCCCCCATCTCTCACCTAAGGGAAGACCCGTATCTGGGACGTCATGGAAATCCATTCCCCCATAGGGGAACTCCAAGAAAATATGTGACATCGATATCCATCTTGAAAAAATAGTATTTGCCTAACAGTGTCCTACCTCTCCGCCTGCACCCCACGGTATCATTATTTTCCACCATATCATGATTTGGGAAAATGGGGAGCATCACCTATGCTTTGATATGGGGCCGATCAAGGTGCAACCAATCCATCCCTAAGCACACCAGAGTGGTCGAGATTATGTTATGGAGATAACTAGTCACTTATGCCTCCACTTCTTGATTCTTTGTCTTGCCTTATGAGTAAATTTGATTCTACAAACCCAAACACTGATTAAAAAAAGGAATATATCTATACTGCACAGAGGAACACAAAATCTTATAATAGATATGGAAATAAGACATTTAATTAATCTATTTACATAGCATCAATAAGCTCAACACTCTCTCACATTTTCCTGGCCCTCCCTTGAGGGAGTCAAACTAGTCCCTACTCTAATACCATGTTAGAAAAATAGAGAGAGAGAGCATGATTAGACACACAAAACCAAACACACACTTTATTCATTGATCACATAAAGCAGTTAGATATATAATAATTAGATCACTCACTTCTGGATGATAAGATCCGAAGAAGGTGGATCTATGACTTATATACAACTCACACACATAGGGAAATAACTATTTCTAGAATCACACATAGAGACTCATAATGAAAACTCACGAAAACTTGGAAGTCATGGAATAGTCACTTCCAATACATAGTCCCTCCCAAACAATGGCCAAATCCTCCAAATGTAATCTTCCTAATTACATCACAAGAAACTATCATGTACATAAATAAAGTTACTCCCTTTTTTTTCTTGACTAAGTTATGTTTCTTTCAAGCACCATTTTTTTTCATGCTTAATTTTTTGTTTTCCTTTTTTGTGGCCAAACAAAACATTTTATTTTGATAGAATCCTGCAATAATATTTTCCCGGGAAATACTTTTTATGTTTGGTACACTTCTTCATGAAAATTATGGCATGGGTTGAAACCATCGATCCCCATGTGAATTTTAGGACCAAGGTACAGTCATTCCAAGTCTTGATCATACTTTCAAGGGATGTTGTGATTAGTACCACATGGGGAACTCTATAGGAAAAGTAAGTTGCGATGAATGGACTCTAACCTCATGTAACCTAGATAATCAATTTATCTTTAATACATGGACTTCTTTTGGGTCTAGCTATGGTATTTCCTTTATCTTAAAGCTTGTGAAATTCTTAAAATTGATATTAAATGACAATTAGAAATACATAGGAAACTAATCAAGTCTCAAAACAGGAATCATCCGACCTATACTGTAAAGGTATGAATATGATCCCTCATCCATCTTTTGGCCTATAAACAGTAAACACAAGAAATTCTTGATAGCTACAAAAGAAGTTAAATGATTGAGAAAGGCTTCCTTAGTAGGTTGGGCATGTAGGTACCTTCTTAAGGATATGGACACTCATTGGAATGAAGTGATACCTTTGATCATAGGGTTTCTTCTTTGATGTTACGGATGCTTGTTGGCTATGGAGCAACACAAATGATTCAAAATGACAGCCTCGTCTTTTCGTGTCCTGAAAAATTGCATATTCTACAATTTCAAAGAAACAGTGGAAGGGGTTGAGTTGGTGGCTAATAAATTCCTTTTTTAATTTGCCTTTAGGATTGGATCATCATCTAAGAAAAATGGGGAAGACAGGTAACTCAACATCTCTCAGTATTAATAGTGGTATCCATGTTGTTACTCCAGATATCCTATAAAGGCTTTGGAAAATCATAACAATACTTTCGCATGGGACTATACTAACATGAAATGAATCCATCTAAAATTTTCACTCACCACATCCATATCAAGGAGGACACCAAACCCATATGAAAATAAAACAAGGAATGCATTTTTCTTTATGAGACATATTCAAAGAAGAGTTGAAAAAATTATTTTCAACTAATTTCATTTACCACATTTCTAAGAGCCAATGGGTCTCCCCGCTTTTCATTGTTCCTATAAAGAATGGAAAGTACATGATTGTTTTGATTATAGAGAACTCAAAGAACTACCCACAAACACGAGTTCCCACTATCATCCATCAAGTAGGTAATAGATACGTTGGCAAGAATAAAGTACTTATCTTCCCTCGATGGGTTTAGTCAAAATGAATATATTCATATCGCTTTAGAATACCAATACAAGACCATGTTCACCTGCCCTTAGAGGAAATTTGGTTATTGTGTTCTACAATTTGGACTCTATAATGCTCCAACAACTTTCCAACAAGTTGTAATTTGAATATTCTATGACTTAATTCATGATTGCATAGAAGATGGCCTAGTTCTTCTTTAATCATTTCCTTGTATGATTTGGGGTCCCCAATGAGTTAGTGTTAACCATGGATATTTTTTTTAGAACAAGATATTCCAAGATATATTTCATCTCCTTATATTCACCCATGAATTTACTTCACCATACTACCCCCAACCTAATGGTTAGGTAGAAATCATTAACAAAGTCCACAAAACAATGGTACAATATATGGAAAACAAATATAAAACCAACTAGCACCACATGTTATTTTCATCCTTATGGGCATATCACACATTCACCAAAACATCCATGATATTCACTCCTTTCCAACTCATACATGGGTTCAAATTAGTATTCCTAATCGACTATGATATCCCCACACTACACACTATAGTTGTGCTACTCCCTGACACTGCTCCCCTTGAGTAACACCTCATACAACTAGAGCATGTTGATGAAAATTGGTGAGCTTATCTCCAACATAATGAGGCCACTAATAAACAATTCAAAACCACCATCAATCTCACCATATCTCCTCACTCTTTCAACAACGAAGATATTGTCTTACATTGTGATGTCATCAATGAAGTCTTGGCTCCTAGGAAATTTGAAATGCTATAGAAATTACCTTACATAGTCATAATTTATCTCATTAAATTAACATACATTTGTTTTTAGCCTAATAGAACATGTCTCAAAGACCCCATTAATGGAATCTAACTCAAAAGGTTTCATCCATGAATACCACACTTGTTACTCCCAACAATGTTTTTTTGTACTTAATTTTCATTTCTTGTGATCTAATACCCATTACATCATGTTTTATAATATGTATCCATGTCATTGTGTCACATATGGATCACCCACTAGCTTACTTCATTGAGTTTGTTGATGACACTTCTTGATCGTCACAAAACATAGCTTTTTCTACTTGGGCCATTTACTTTCCTGATCAAACCCCTCTCCAAAGAAATGGTGTTTGTATTGGGTCAGACACCAATAACTAAGTCAAATACAATTCCATCATAGGCCTATTGTATTTTTCCACCCACCTTAGTTTTCACCACCTCCACATGTTCCTTGATTCTTAGCTTGCAGTTACACAATTGAACCAGAACTTGAAGGATAGCAATGCTTTCTTGTTTCGTATATATTTGCATGCCAAGTTGTTGGTATAAGGTTTCAATCATGTTACCCTTTCATGCATACCAAGAAATTTACATCATCAATAGAAAAAATAACCATAATCCTAAATTAACAAGCATCACACTAACCATGAAAACATCTTCATGAATCGTGTAAAACATACATGGTATAATAAATATGTCCATTACATCATGACATAGCATCATAAGCATACAAGTCACAATGTGACACATCATGAGAACAACATGATCACGATCATCATAATCATAATATATATATAGATATATATACACACACACACACTCATACAATTTCAATACATTGGGGTGTTATCAACTATTAAAAATAATAATGAAAAACTTGGGGAGTCTCCTCATAATGGGTGCTTCCCCTGGTACATATACAACAATTACGGAGGAGGTAGTGCTACAACACTACCTCATCTCCCACTACCACCAACAAGGGGATCTTGCACCCCCTCATAGCCCAGGACAAAAATTAGTCATATTGTTAACATTGCAAATATTGCCATCAGTAAATATTTCTACCACTCATGATGTCGTGTAACCACAACATCTATAGTATCCTCATCAAGCATTTCCCATCATTCCACGAGTATTTCATTCAAAATACTTTCCATCCTTTAGCACACATCCATGTTACTCACCTCAAGGGCCACTATTCACTCCCATAAAATGCAGTACTCCTCATAGATATTTTCCTAGTCCTCCCCCTCTTCAAGGGGGGCGTCAAACCTTATGTCAAAATTACCATGTTTTCGAGGTCTCTGGAGCCCCTCTAGTTCCCCCTCATCCTAGCATACTTACCTAATCCACACTAGTCCTCATGCATGCTCTTTGTCGCAAGGATGATCTCATATGATTGATATCTCCCAATTGCGAGGTCCCATATTTACTAACACAACAAAATTTGGCATCAACATCATCATATAAAAAAGAAGCTTAAAAAAACTAATGAAAATATAAAATATCGTAACTCATACCTAAGGGCCCCCATCTCTCGCCTAAGGGAAGACCCATATCTAGGTCGTCATGGAAATCCATATCCCCATAGGGGAACTCCAAAAAAATATGTGACATCGATATCCATCATGACAAAATAGTATTGGCCTAACAGTGTCCTACCTCTCCCTCCACACCCCATGGTATCATTATTTTCCACCATATCATGATTTGGGGAAAATGGGGAGGCATCACATGTGCTTTGATATGGGCCCGAAATAGAACAGACGGCTTAAAGAAGACACTACACAAGAGAGTCCCAAATGTGAGATCCCATAGCTAACCCCCCATTGTTCGGGTCATCTATGAAACTACACTCCTATGCAGTAGGTGATACCAATTAAAAAGGCTCCCCTATGCACCTATTCCAATACTCATATCTAACGGCCCATAATCTTATGCGAGACCATCATTTTAAATATCCTCACAATGATGACAGTGGTGACATCAAGCCGCACATCCTGGATTGATGCAATCTGGACCGCCCCATAGTCCACAATATGGGTCTTACACCACTAACCAACTCACTCCTTAAATATCATGACTAATTGTGGTGGATCAACAAGTACCTCATATCCATGTAGCTTCATTATAGTCATAAAATATATATATATATATATATATATATATATATATATATATATATATATATATATATCCACTTCAATGTATCTAGTGAGTTCAATCCCTTATATGTCAAACACTTCATGGTGGACCTACCACATTCTCCATATAAATTGTAGAAGATCCCCCTGTGACCGAATTAGGGGGTAGTTAAAGTACTTGAGTAACCCCCATTGAGCCAAGTCTGCCCGTGCCTATGAACTATCTATGACCACAACCCTTATTTTTGCATAATCTCACTCTCAACAATGGAAAACTATTCACACTAACATTACCAAGTCTAATGGGAAAATGTATAAATTATTTCCTTCTTTTTTTCAATTAACAAAAGCACCTAGTACTTGTACTATCACCACACTTCTTCCTGGAAAAACAGGACAGAAACGTAGATTGCAAGCATTAAAGGCTTCCCTTCAAATAAAAATGGAAAAAAATTAAAATTGTTGTTTTATTTGAAATATTTCCTTTCTTTCCAAGAGGTTCAGGGCTTAATAGGAGAATTTTCTAGCTCAAGACTAACCAACATTTTTTTACATTCTACAAGAAAATAACTATGTATGGGATAAAAGTGAAACTAATTTTTATGCTTCCATAGTGATGGGTACTAGAACCATGTTGGGTCAAAATCGAAATTTGAAATCCATAACCTTGGAAATCCATTGAACATATTGCAAAACAAAAATTCATAATCAAGTACGAAGACATATAAAACTTATTTTTTGAGTGAAATTTCCAAGCTAGTACTAAATTTTGGTAGAAATTGTATGAGCCTATTAGAAAATCGCTTCCTCTTGGAAAATATAATGTAGAATATAAAGAAAATTCTAGAAAAAATAAATGGATTCTTGACCAGAATCCTTGCAAATAACTAAGAAAACTCCATATACAAACTATTCAATGTACATACCTTAATTTTGTTGGCATCAACCAACACCTTGGTAGCTCATTTTAACAATTTCTTGGGAAGAACCTTTCCTCCATTGTGGTTCATGAGGAAGGCATAAACCTATGATATCTTCAAAACTTAGTTAGCTCTAGGAATTAGAAGCATAATCTTGAATAGAGAGTTATAGAACTAGGGTTGTTGTGAGGTATTGTGAGTCCTATATGTATCTTTCTACCATTGAATTTATCAGCATACAAGGGAACCAATTCTAAAAATTCAAAGACTTAAGGAATACACCCAACGTGTAGAATGGATGAAGTCTAGACCTTATTAGTACTCTTATTTTCTAGGTAAATCCAATAGGACCACCAGTAATCCATGTACCACTGGAAATTGTGATACTATCTCCCATGTGTATTAATAGTATCTTTAGAAAGAACCTCCCTTGTTCTCTTTGACATGTTTGTTTGGTACTTGTAGCAATGTTCAATGAATGAATTAACTGAGATCGATCTTATTAGAAACTTTGGTAGTGTTAAGTGTCCTTTTAACTTATTTTATGTGAATAAGTGTAAGGAAAGATGGTTCATCAATAAAAAAAAAATCTAATTTGATTAAAAAATATAACAACATCTCACTAGAATGCGTGCCTCATTTAATGTAATAGAGATATTTGGTTATGTGAAGTATGAATTGTCCTAACAATTCAATATGTCTTGAGAAAAGGTGGCATGAATATAATGAATTTGAAATGTAGGATAGGATTATGGGATAAGTTCAAGCAAGCCTCATGAATGCACAGGTAAGAGGAATGGTTAAGTATGAAACGAATAATTATGCATCCATACGCGAGAGATTCAAGTAGGTTTTATGATGAAGGGACATAAATAAGAAAATATTTCCCATGACCTACATAGAAACAAAAGTGTCTAAGTATAGAAAGGGGATGTGAATTGTAGGTTGGGGAAATGCAGGTGCAAATTGAAGAATACAAGATGCAGGTGGACGATGACTTTGGGGAAAAGGGAGTTTACAACTAGCATAGATGAAAACAAATAACTATTGTAGATGTGTTGGGTATTTAATTATGTAGGCAAGAACTATGTAAAAATGTCTTATGTAACCCACATATGCGAAAATTTCACTGAGTGCTCTAAAATAAATAGATTTGGTTGTAGTAAGGGGTCAAAAAGGATAAAATAGAATTGATCAATGAATGTTGGTTAACACCAATCAACAAAGAAGGTTTGAATTAAAGCCCTTCAAAGAATTTTCTACTTAAATTACATACATGAATGAGGTTTTTAAGATCGACCAAGTTCAAAGCCATTTAATATTTATATTCGTATTAGATTGAACCTAGAGGAATTAAGTAGAAAAGTTATTTATTGTAAATTAATATGAGATGAAATGAGAGATTATTTAGACAAAGAAAACATAGATTGGAAAAAGCTTTTATAGTGCTTTGCGTTAAAAAATAAAAAATAAGAATAATTCTACTATGTTATTAAAGGAAAAACTTACTAAATGTAGGATAGTTATTGATTTATGTTGCAACAACATTCATGGGAAATAAACTAATTTCTAAGTTTCCATTCTATAGCTCTATTTCAGGTTTAGACTAAGGGGCGATGAAGGGATGTAACCATAGATGTTGCTATGGAGATATCCATGTTGGCATTGGAGAAGAAAAGGCGCTGAAGAAGAATTTTGAATAAGAAGCATACAAAGATGGTGCAAGAATAGATGATGCATAGACAAACATAGTGTAATGAAAAATTATGCAACGATTGTGGAAAGAAATAAGTAAAAGCTTAACCAATGCATTAAGGACCTAAATGGATGAGGTAGTGGCTTGTGCAACTTACCATGTGAAAAAAATTGCAAAAATAACAATCAGGTGCATTAAGAGGTTTCTCACATAGTTTTTCATGTGGAGAGAGTAGTGTACATTACCCAACGATTAATGTAAATCATAATTAACCCACACACTATTATCAAGGTACATCATTTGTCAAGGTACATCGTTGGTCGAGCAATAAGTCGTGAATATTTATAACCAATAGCATCACAGCGAAATCAAGATTTTTCCTTTTATTTTGATTTTAGATCCCTAGAACAAACTTCAACCTAGTGATCAATCGATCATTTTAGTACCCTAGACTAACAACAAATAGTTATATGTTACATGATCATTTTTTGTAGTTTTATAGTGATTAATCGATAAATAGTTATATGGGACATGATGGTTCCATTTGTAGTATTAAAGTGATTAATCGATCACTATAGTACTCTGGCCTAATTGCAAGGACTAATAATAAAGGAGTCCTCTAACGAGGTAGAGGAATTGTCCGGACGATCAAAAGTGGCCAGAATCTGGGAAAAAAATTTCAAAAAATCTTGTAGAGACAGTGTTTGAATCATGTTTTTGATGGTGGAAACGGATTCAGCACTGTCAAAAACGTCTAGGACAGCTAAAATTTTGAAGTTTAACAACTATAACTCGGATTTACAAAAATCCTTGCGGATTTTCTCTAAATATGGCCGGAATTTCCATAACTTTCCAGGAAATTCCTCTAGCTAGTTAGACTACAGCGATAATAGATGGTTGTAGTTTAAATAAAATAACACTTTAAACGAAAACGTGGAATAATATGTTAATAAATATAATAACATTTGTATGGAAATTTATATTTGACTCTTAAAAAATTGGTTATAATTAAGACGTGAAGTTAAATAATTATTTTTTATTAATTATATAACTTAATATAATTTGATTAAAATTTGTATTAGAATGTAAAACTATAATAATTTTTATATTTTCTCAATAATTGGTTAATTATGTGGAATAGAGAAAACGAGGCTTCCGTGTAGTCATTACAATTAATTAACACACGTGACATTCAATTTGTTCCATGTTAGGAGTAGTTAGAATTAGGCCTTCCATGAGAAACTCAATGAGGTGTTTTAGTTCTATAATTTGTGATGAGAGGTTGTTTATCTCATTTTCGGTCATTTGGAGATACAACTTATGTTTGACTAAGATATACATAGTAGAAGTGATATTAGAGACTACTTGGTTTTGTACTAGTTGCAGTTACAACATGGCAACTTGGAGATCGTAACTTCTTATTCGAAGGGAGGGGAAATTTTCTTTCTGTTCATTCTGGTAAAAGGGTAAGGGTTCCCTAAAGCCTTGACAAAGAGGTGCCTCCAGAGAGACATCCTAAACTGAGCAGCGAAGAAAAAGGACCATGTATAGAGAGAGTATAAAATGTCGAGCAACAAAATAAAATTTCCACAATGGGAAGAGGTTATACTAGTCATTTTTTACTATCCCTAGTGCTACAAGGAAAAATGTCTCCACGCCAATCAATTTCCTTTTTCCATACCTGGAAAGGGATTATGTAACCAATAACAACCCTTTGCAAAATTCTTTGAACTATATCCTTCCCTACCAAATGGTTTTGGCATAGGAAACTACAATAGAAGAACAAACAAAAATTTGGTATACAATCAAATTGTAAGAATATCATCTATTATACCATCAAATTAACAAAGGATATTGATTTCAAATTCCTACCCTAATTAAATATGAAGTCTGTTAGGGAAATAAAAACTTCCAACTAGTACAAATTATAAAATATTTTGGATACTTCAATTTAATATGTCAATTAAGTGGAGGGTCAAGTAAAATTATATCCAATATTATTAGGATACCTTGTAGCTAATACAAAGTTTGGGAGGAGGTGAAGGAATTCCCTCCCAATTACCACAATATGATCATTCATCATAACTAACTATTTGGCGTTGTAATTAGTCAATAATGTAAGGAGTTGAACGTCTTTGTATTAAATAATTTTTGCTCTCAATGCCACCCCTTAGTAGTTTTATTCTCACAAAAGTTGGACAAAGTGGTGCTAGCAACAGAAAGCATTTCATTGGGATATGTAGAGGGTTTTAGGGGGATATGTATATTTCGTCAAATATTTTTATATGAATTTTGTTTAAAAATTTGAATTAAAAATTATTAAAATGATGTTTAAATTGTTAAATTAGTATAAATTGAGTGTCTCAAAATTTGTTTATAACTCTAAATCTATTTTTATATTTAAAAATACATATTTTAAATAATAATAGAAAATAACAATTTCATTAAAATTTTAACTTTAAATTATTGAAAAAAGAAAAAAACAAAAAAACAAAAAAACATTTCACCCATCATAATATATCATGGTTAAAAGGCCAAGATAATAAACTCATCATAATATATCGTGGTTAAGAGGCAAAGATAATAAACTCAATAAGAAAGTATAAATATATTTCCAAAAACAATAACATTGTCATTAAAAAAAAGTTATTATAATATATTATGTTCAAAGGCAAGGATGATGAACTCAATAACAATGTGTAAATAGATTTCCTAAGAACAGTAACATTATAATAAAGAAGTAATTGTTACAATATATCCCGTTCAAAGGCAAGGCCAATGTGTAAATAGATTTCCTAAAAGAGTAACATTGTGGTGAAGTTATGAGTTTTAAGCATCTTTCAAAAGTTCTAAATGGAATTTTAAAATGTAAATTTTATGGTATCTAAGCAGTAAATAAATAAATAAATGGTCATTTTCAGTTTTTAAGCCAAGCTTAAAAACGGAATTGTGGAGTCCATATCTGCCGTTCATAAAGACTTTAGTTTGGAGAAGTCAATAGTGGAGTTCATATTTGCCGTTAATAAAGACTTTAGTGGTTCGAGAAGTCACTTGTGAACGCAATTGTGGATTCCGTATTTGCCGTTAATAAATCTTTTTTGGAGAAGTAACTTTTGTTGGGTATTTTTCAATGGAGAAATACCAAAACCAATCATGCAAATACCACAGAGCCAATGCTTTGTTTCATTTCTTCCAGGACCTTTGCACAGCGAAGCTATTAAAAACTAAATGACTCAAAACAGTCCATTTCACAGCCATAAAATACATCTATTGCTTAAAAACAAAAACTGTTACACACTTCATCCTCTGCGCAGAGAGGGATTCACTGGAGAAACTCTGTCTCCTCATTTCTGGTCTTCCACTGTTGTGGACATTACAACAACTTCTGTTTTACAATGGGGTAAAAAAATTTTACATCCCCTGCTCCTGATATCTCGCACTGCTGTGCCTTTAACATTTACCACAAAATTACATGCGCCTCTGTTCAGTTTTTACCACACTGTTGTGCGTTCATTACAACAAAAATTCACCACTGCCACCGTGCGCAGGCACAACATTGCTCTTTGTTCTCTGAGCAATTACTCCCGTGCAGCACACCACACTTTTTCCTATTCTCTCTTTACCGCACTGCTGTGCGTTCAATATATGGCACAAAACAAAAACATGCGCATCCTCAGTACCCAGTCACCATACCCAAAAGACTTATTTATTTCGACGACCACACACGCGGGCTTACATAACATATAAAAAACATACATAAAAAAACGTGGCCCATACTAATATTAAAGGCCCACACCTAAACTACGTACATGCACATATAAAAATATAATAACGTGCCCATAACCATTTAAAAGGGGCCTCCACCTAATCCTACGTAAATGCATTAAAGCCATGTCGTTTCCTCCACGGCGGTCAACCACAAAACTTTCAATCCACGCAAACATTAAATTCGCTGCAGGCCCGTGCACCTTCAAAGATCGACGGCTGAGGACGCGCGAGGAGGTCAGACGGCTGACAAGAATATTGGGTGGCCTTACCATGTTGAATGTTAGCACCCGAGAGAATGACGTTTTCTTATGTCATGCGGGTGACACGCGTCGCCTCCATATTATATCGGAGCTCTTTCTCGGAATATTCCGTCGTCGGCAAATCGCTCCGAGAAAATCCGGTGCCGAATTCCGGTCAATCCACCGCGCTGCTGAGCAGGTATCCGGCACTGCTCTGGTTTTGGGTGCGTAGTTGAAATTAGATTTCAACAACTTTGAAGTCCATATTTGCCGTTTATATAGATTTTAGTGGTTGAAGAAGTCAATTTGGATTCGGTGGAGAGTGACCGTATAAAAATACTAACTTTTGTCCGACGTTTCCTGAAAGCAAAACTAATTTTATTCTGTTCTTTTGACTTGTGCATTAAATCCCTAATATTTGTGTCCACAATCGTAGTGTGTAATAGTTGACCTGGAGATAGCGATCAGGGTTGGAATTTCAAAAGAAATGGGCTTGTCAAATTCGATGGTTTTAACATTTTATAACTTGTTTTTATAATTTCAAGCTAATTTTTTTTAGGATTTTATAATTTTTTAGATGGTAAATCACTCTATAATAAATAAGTTACCCGTCAAATTCCAACTCTGATAGCGATATCTTTCCCGAACATGACTTCCATTTGAATAGATTATTTATGTAGTAATTCGTCTTTTTAAATTTCAGTGAGCTTTTTCACAATTTCTATCAGATTTGTAAACGAATTGGTGAAAGTGGATGTTTTTATGACCGAATTGTAACAAGGAATTGCTCGACATTTCTAAATTACAAATTTACTACTAAAATTGGGATTTTCATTATCAAATCTATCATATAACTTCATCGGGAATCTGGAGTTCTGAATATGGTTAAAACTTCAGACATCATCTATAGGCGCAAACCTTGAACCTAGACAGAAATGATAAAAGCAGAAATTAGCGCAAACAAACCGCCAATCAAAGCCTGCCAACTTCCAATCCTATCTTTACATAAAATCATCTCTACCGAACACAATACGCTCACGCAATCCTTCCTGGTGTGAACACAAACTTGAAAAGCAGGCGCACCTACCATATGTTGGTCGTTCCTTTGTGGATCCAGTGGCCCACATCATACAGCTCTCCGGAATCATGGATTTTATTGTCAAACGGCCACAACTTTCTCATCATCTCCATCAACTTCCTACTCTCTTTGGCCGTTGTCTTGTCTATATAAACCATCGACTCCTCTCTCCCTTCACCATATTCTCATCCTTTGCATTTCTTTTGGATTTCGTAGAGATGGCAGGCACTATTCATCATAGTCTTCCTCTTTTACTTCTCATCGCGTTTTCCATAGTTTGCTCATACGCTTACTCTGAAATCCCACATCCTCCAACTGCCCACCCGTCCTTCCACCACAATGATAAGCCTTTTCGAGGGCATAATCCTTCTTTACCACCACAGTCACACGACAAGCCCTTTCCTATCCCTAATCGTAAACCTCCAAGACACCACATGAAGCCACCTACTTCTCCCCCACATCCTCTGGATTTTGCCCACCCTTCATCGTTGATTTCCAAAACCCATCCTCCTCTGGTTGGGATACATCAGCCCCCCAAGCCGGTACATGATGGAAGCCACCCTTCTCTACCGGGTAAACCCCATTATCCCATCAAACCTCCCTCACACTCTCCCCACTTCTACAAATCTCCACCCCCTCATATTAGCCATGCTGGCATCCACACCGCCCCTCCTCCCATTCATCACTAATACAATAAGTTCTCTGGGCTTGTCTACTTCTACACACCAAACACTCGTAACTCTCTCACGCATTCTGCAACTTTTATGTTGCATGGTATATCAAATGCAAAGCTTTCGTTTATTGTATTGCGGGAGGCTTTCATTTATTGTATTGCAGGAGGACGACAGAGACTCAGCGTGTGTTCATTATATAGAAAAAAACGGAGTGAATGTAGGTGCATGCCATGCAGCTCGATTCTACTGAGATATATAGGTGAATGACTTATTTGATAGACAGATCGTGACATCCTTCCAGTGCTATGATTAGATCAGATCAGACTGCAGATGTGTCTTATATATTTATGCTAAAATATTATGTATAAAATGGGAAATTTATATAGCATATATGGTGTGGTAACTGCATTGTAATGATCGTTCAGTTTTTCTTTTAATATATGAGTTATTCAAATCAGAGAACGAAATCCACACTGAAAGCTTGATCAGTTCATTAGTAAACATGGCAATTTATACACATTTCTAGCTACGGATGAACAATAACTGCATTGGATGACATTGACACTAGCCGACTATTGAACAGTGATCGGCGCCATCTGAACAATGAGCGGCGTCATTCGTGATTAATCCCTGACACCTCCCTTTAATCACGATCTACATGTTAACTTGCCTGCTGGTCTAAGTCTCAGCTAGGCTTACAACATAATTTGGATTTTCTACAACGCACAACTTACTTCTACACATTTCAAATTTAGGCTTTTCAAGAGGCTTGGTGAATATGTCAGCTACATTTTCATTTGTATTACAATATGATAAGTCAATTTCTTTTGATTGCAATTTTTCTCTTACAAAATTATATTGTGTGTCAATATGTTTTGTCCTTGCATGATATATAGGATTGTTTGCCAATTTGACAGTGCTTTGATTGTCACATCTAATTACTGTAGGTGCTTGTTGTGTTTCTCCAACATCTTCAAGTATCCTTCTAAGCCATATTGCTTCACAGGTAGCACTGCATAATGCTTTATACTCAGCTTTAGTGGATGAAAATGAAAGAGTTGGTTGTTTCTTATTGCTCCATGATATTGGTCCTGAACCAATATTGAACACATATCCAGTAGTAGTTTCCTATCATCTAGATTTTCGGCCCAGTCAGAATCAGAATAACCTGCCAATTCAACATCAAATTCATTAGTATACATAATACCAAAATTAAGTGTTCCTTTCAGATATCGAAGAACTTTCTTTGTTGCTTTCCAGTGGCTTTCACAAGACTTAGCCATGAACTGACTAAGTATGCTGACAAAATATACTATATCTGGCCTGGTAGTGGTGAGATAGTTCAGACTTCCCACCAGTTAACGCTATATAGTTCCATTCACCTCTTTGGTTCCATCATCACTGCACAATTTGACATTATGTTCTAAAGGAGTAGATGTTGCCTTGCATTCAATCATATTGAACCTTTTAAGGATTTCACTTGTATATTTTCTTTGTGTGATTAGTGTCTTACCAGATTCCCTCCAAACTTCAAGACCTAAACAGTAATGCAATTCACCAAGATCCTTCATCTCAAATACATGTGACAACTGATTTTTAATTTCTTCAATCAACTTGCATGCATTTCCTATTATGACCTATTATGATAAGAGCATCAACATATACATATATTAAAGCAACATTCTTGGCTTCATCTTCCTTGATGTACAAGTTAGGATTATTTTTGCTTCTCATAAAAGAAATAATCAATTTTCACATACCATGATCTTGGTGCTTGTTTCAAACCATATAAAGCTTTCTTTAACCTGCAAACTAGATGCTCTTGTCCCTGTTTTACAAACCCTTCAGGCTGAACCAAATAAACTTCTTCTTTTAACTCACCATTCAAAAATGCAGATTTGACATCTAACTGATACATTTTCCAATTATATTTTGTAGTTAATTCAATCATGATTCTAATTGTGTTCAACTTAGCTACAGGTGCAAAAGTATCTTCATAATCAATTCCCTCCTTTTGTGAATATCCTTTTACAACCAATCTAGCTTTATGTTTATTAATACTTCCATCAACATTAAACTTGGATTTATAAAGCCATTTGCATCCTATGGGAACTTTGTTTTTAGGCAATTCTGTTAATTCCCATGTGTCATTCTTCATTATAGAGTTATATTCTTCATTCATTGCATCTCTCCATTCCTCATATTCTTTAGCTTCCTCATAGCTTGAAAGTTCTACAACATTCATAACAAGAGACATTAATGCATAAACTTTATACCTTATAGGTACCTGACTTTGACGTGATTACCTTCTTGGAGTTTTACTGCTTTCATCTTTCTTTCTACTTTGCGGAGTCTCCTCTCCTCTTCTTGGAGTGTCATGACTGCTTGATGCTCCTTGCTCTTGAACTTGTACATGTTCCTGTGCTTGTTCCTGTTCTTATTCAACAATTGTATCTAATTTGACATAATAATCAGTATCATGCCATCCACCAGTATTATTCATTCTATCACCTTCATTTGCATTCTCATGAAACACCACATCCCTACTTGCAAGCAGTCTATGAGTACTGGGATCAAACACCTTGTATGCTTTCTGATCATCACAATAACCAATAAATATGCACTTAATTGACTTTTCATCAAGTTTTCTTCTTTCATCTTTTGGAATATGAGTAAATGCCTTGCAACCAAAAACTTGTAAATGACTCACTTTTGGTTTGTACCCATAAAATGCTTCAAAAGGTGTTTTAAGCTCTAAACTTTTGGTTAGACTCCTACTTTTCAAATAAACAACAGTATTAATAGCTTTAGCCCAAAAACCATTAGAAATATTTTTACCTTGAAGCATACTACGTGCACATTCAATTAGTGTTTTGTTTTTCCTCTTAGCAACTCCATTTTGCTGAGGTGTATGTGGCACTATAAATTTTTGCAGAATCCCATTGCTTTTACAATATTGATTAAATTCTCTTGATTTGTATTCTCCCCCCTCATCAAATCTCAAAATTTTAATGTAATTACTAGTTTGTTTTTCCACCATACTCTTAAACTCTTTAAAGTACTCAAAAACATCACTCTTCTTTCTTATGAAATAAACCCATGTATACCTAGATCTATCATCCACAAAAATAAGAAAATACCATGCTCTACCAATATATCTAGTTTGCATAGGTCCACATACATCAATATGAATTAATTCAAGTATTTCCTTTTGCCTTTTTTCTTTATGTATAGGAAATTCGTCCCTATGTTGTTTGCCAAGTACACATGCTTCACATTCAATATGATCATTCTTCAAGACAGGAAGACCTTCAACCATTGTGTTCTTTTGAAGTAGCATTAAATCTTTGTGATTTAGATGTCCAAACCTTTGGTACCATAACTCTATTGTTGATATTATTGTAGATGCCAATGCTTGATGACTTTTCGTGGTCACATCCAACTTATACAAGCCTCCAACTCTAGTACCTGTGGCAATAACCTTATACTGACCTTGAATGTCTTTCACTACACACTGTGATTTAAAAAATTCCACCTTCAAATCTTGGTTAGCAATAGTAGAAATAGAAATTAAATTCTTTTTGATACCAAGGACATACATCACATTATGGATCTGTTTCTCTTGTCCATTGGACAAATTCACACCTATTACTCCATACCCTTGAACTTTAAGTGATCTGTTATCTTCTAGATAAACATATGTTCCATCAATGTTTCCATAATATTCATCAAACCACTCATTATTACAAGACATATGGAGTGTTGCACCAGAATCAATGAACCAAGCATTCACATCATCATTTTCCACAGACAATGCAGCATTAGAAATAAACAATTTAATATTTTTAAATATATCACTGATTGAGGTGTCTTTGTCTGCAAAATTTCCATTATGCCTTTTGTTTCTTTGCCTAGACTCATTATATTTCTTTTTATAGCAATCCATAGAATTATGCCCAAGTTTTCCACAATAATAACAATCATCATTTCTCTTATCATGGATTGGAAATTTAGACTGTGTCATACCTTTCTTTTTTTCTTGAAACTTGCCTCCTTTGTTATTGTCCCATGGCTTACCTCTGTATAGATATTTTCCCTTGGCTACCAACACCAAATCTGAACTACTAAAGCCAAATTTAAGCTCTTCATCTTCTCCTCCTCTTGTAGAAGAATTCTTGTCAATTCATCAAAGGTAGGGGGCTTCTCTCTAGCTGAAAGACTTGAAACAAACATTTGATAATCTTGCACTAAGCCATTTAATGTGATGGTGACTAAGTCAGTACTAGACACCTTTTCACCGATATCTCCTAACTTATCACTTAAATATTTGATACGAGTTATGAAATTGCTTATATTTTCATTTGCTTCCACTTTTAGAGATAAAAGCATAGTCTTCAAAAACATGATCTGGTTTGTATTTGTTGTTTCATACAAACCCTTCAGCATATCCCATGTTTTTTTTTATGTCTTGTAATCTCTAATGTGAGGAATAATGTTGTCTTTTACGGACATATGCAACAACACCTTTTCTTTCGTCTCCCTTCTCTCCCAGTCTAGAATAGACGCTGCAACAGTGGGTTTGGGTTCATCCCCACTCACAATGGACCACAAATTATAACTTTCTAAAATAGTCAGCAACTTGAATTTCCAATTCACATAATTTCCTCCGTCAAGTTTGGTATTCAAATAAGTATCAGGCAACAAATTTGACATGATGGAAAAAAACTTTATCCAATCAACAAAATGCTACCAAATCTAAATCCAAATGCACCCAAATTCACCAAATCCTAGAAAAATTTCACCACACATGCACCATAAAAATCTTTACTAACTCCTTTTCACTATAAAATTTCTTTTCACCACTTAAAACAAAAGTGAATATTTAAAAAAAAACTTATATCTCCGTAAATAAAAACAAACTCAAACATTGAGTTGCCTTCCAACAACGATTTTTGTTTTAATAATAACGTCAAACTTTTAAAGTAAAACAAGGAATGCACCGTGGAAAAAAATATGAAAGGCACCGTGAATTTCTGCCACAGTAAAACAAGGAATGCACTAATGGACTTGTTCAATGCAGTCGACCCTCCACATCTTAATGGTCAGTTTTGTGGGTAGCAAGAGAAAATTGTAACTCGATGAGCCAACAATTGGCTGAGCACACAGCTCCACAACTCGATGAGCACACATCTCCACCACACGCAGATAATTGCAACTCCTGTTGAAAATTGCAACTCGCTGAGCACACAGCTCCACAACACTCCACCACACACAAATAACTCCACCTGCATTGAACTCCACTGTTTCTCTACACAGCAGCGACTCTTAAGCGAGAATCTTCACAATTGTTCATGGCTCCACGGTTACAGAGCCCTCATGACTCCTCAACGCCTTCTTCCTTACACGGAGCTCAACTCAATGCACAGCTCTGTCTCCTCATAGCTCACCTAAGCTCTGATAACAAATCAGAGAACAAAATCCACACTAAAAGCTTGATCAGTTCATTACTAAACATGGCAATTTATACACATTTCTAGTTATGGATGAAAAATAATTGTGTCGGATGACATTGACACTAGCCGACTATTGAACAGTGATCGGCGCCTTCTGAACTGTGAGCGGTGCCGTTCATAATTAACACCTAACAATTCACTTTTGTTGCAATTTATATCATGCATTGCTAAAACTGCTGAAGAGAATCCACGCAATTATTTCACAACATATCTCTTGCGAAAGTGATTATCTTATATAAAGTGTGAGAGGGTAGATTAACTTTAATATCAAATGCCACCATAACTGGTTGATACTTGAACAGGTTGGTTTTACATTTAAGCGCCTACTAAATTTGGTGATTACATGTATTTTTAATATATGATGTGTGCGTCGTTAAGGTCATTTTGCCTCCTTCCTCCCCTCTTTTCCTTTTATAATATCCAAGCAAGATTGTGAGTAATGATATAAAAAAAATACACATACACGTTTGAATCAACCTATTTTGAAAAGCACAGCATGATTGTGAGTATTGTGATAAAAAAATACATATACATGTTTGAATCAACCTATTTTGAAAAGCGCTCAAGATTGACATGTTTTTAAGTATGTGTCTCCATTTTTCATGTCTGTATTATTTATATCTATGGTTATGCTTAATATGTGTATGCAGATTTTTATGTACATGAAATGGAAGAGGGTAAATGGTTATGAAATAGTTGAAAGAGCCCATTATTTTATATACTCGTTTCCAATAGCAACAGACAGTTCTATGTATGTTGAAGACCTAAAAATTCAAAGTTGTGAAGTAACCTAAATTTTTAATGTAACCTTCCCTTGCATTTCAAAAGTTCCTTACACCATAGCACTTACTATAATTCAATATTTCTTGATGCAGGTCTACCCTGCAAAACCTAGAATCTTTTCCCATCTCATTCTTATACAAATGCATCTTCAATATCAAGCTCCAAAATTCCCCATTCTGGCAATCCCACAAACACTTTCACATGCGGAAGCATTTAAACATATGCTTAAAATCATAAACACGACAATCTTCACACAAAGGTTCCTTCATGAATGGAAATCTCTTCGAATAATGGTACGAAACCATACAATCCACAATCAACTTTCCATGGGATCAAACCTAAGCTTCACTATAATCCCAATTTAAAAACTTCATGCAGAAGTTTGTCAAACACCACTCAAATGTCAAGAATTTAACAAATCAACTTTGTTTCCATTATTTAAGTGCGCCCTTGCCTTTTTAAAACAAACTTGACATTGGTTAAATAGCCAACCCATTCAACGCCATAATAAACCATCGTTTCAGCTATCAATCTAAATCTTCGACCAAGTTCAACTTAATTAAAGACCAAAGCCCAACATAAAAAACAATATGGCCATTCAATTTACTCAATGCCTTTGAATTCATAATAGGAGATTTCAATTTTCCAATTAAACTCTCGGCAATCGTTATATGTCATTCCATTCAAATTGTATACTTCTCTATGCCTGCAAATCATTAATTGTTCTAACATCGAATTTCAAACCGTTGTTCCTACTTTATGCTTTTCAAACCAAAATTATATTGCTACCAAGTAATATGAAACATGAATCGATCCTATTCAAAATAGACAGAGCCTAAAACAGCTATGCACCCTTTTAATGCAAACAGAGGTTTAAATTAACAATTATCCATCGCTCCTTGATCCCTCATTCGGTTCACATGGATTTACCATTCAAGCCCAAGTTACAGAAATTAAATACACAATTTCTGAATCAATCAATGCAGTTCTAAAACACAGTCTTCATATTAACAATGAAAAATACTTACAAACTTTTTCTTTGCCAGATATTCAACATTTTTGGCCTTTCCAATTGCCTGGAGGCTTACAAGCTTTTGGCTTTCCAAGCCTCACCTCTCTCCCTCTATTCTATTCTACCTCCCTCTTTTGTTTTTCCCAAAAAGAAGTTATACATAAGTCATACCTAACTACTTCTTCCCACACATGAAGCAATTAGTTATACAGTTATAATTCAATCTTTATCTTCATTTAACTAAACTAGACCACTTTTAACTACTTTTCCTTATTGAAATTAACACAAATTTAACAACTACATCTTCCTCAAGTCTTGCATTTAGCCACAAAATGTGACCACCCCATCACATTGTTGGCCGGGTCTAGATGCTCCTGCATCAGACTCTCACGCTTGAAAACATTCATGATCTCCTGATCATGTGCTTTCAAAAAGGAATGAAGAAAAATAAAAATTCCTCCTGGATCCCAGACTTTGTCCTGGAGTTGTCCATATGCTCTGCTCCTCTGTTTAGGCTACATGTCAGCTGCTTCTTGCTTCATTTTCCTTCTCTGGTCACAATAGTTTGGAGCTGAAAACACCGTAATAAGTTTGTCGTTGTGTTCAATTTCATAATCTTCCTCTTTAACTTCATGAGACCTGACCACCTGCGCAAGATTGTTTTCTTGGAAAAACCTTTTGGTCACATCTTCTCCAAAAGAAAAACCAACATCTCGTTTGTTGGGTCCACGCCCTTTATGGAGCTGTGGATCGCTCCACATTATTTCACACATCAGACCCTCTTCAGGTGGCTCTCGAAACCAAACAATGTCTTTGATATCATCCAGTTTTATACCATCAACGCTAAAAAGACTATTACAGACAACAAAAATCTTGTCATTGAGGAAATGAGCCAAACGGATGCAGCAAAACACTTCAGCAAAAAGATCAACCATGTTTTCACTGTACTTGGACTTGACTTCGCCCTCAAAACTATAAATCTGGTTCATACTCCTGCTTTCACAATTTCCTCTTGCAAGATAGAGTTCAGTTGGACACATACACTTGAATACGAATAGCACAAGTATAAATTCAACATGGATGTCATCACAAATAGTGAATCGCTTTCCATTCAAAATGTTGATGTCAACCAGCGATGGCATCGCCTCCAGCAAATCCTTCACTTGCAGCAATATTTGAAATGCACACCTTCTGCATATACTTTCCTGATTCTTGAAGTCATCCATCACTTCCTTTATAAATTCCAATGTTACATGTTCTCCTTCTGTTCTATGTTGTTGTCCCACCTTTATTGAATGAAAATCAATGGAATCAACAATAGAGTGATTCTCAAGACCATTCGTTGAGATGGCCTCAATAAATCTAACCTTTTTTTACTGTTTTTCAGCCTCTTCAATATTTTTGGCAGCATCAGGATCATCTGGACAAATTCTCTTAACTTGCTGAAAATCCTTTAGTACTTGACTGATCACCTTTTCTGATGTTGTCAGCCTTTGCCTTCTGGTCTGCTTCAACATAAGTTTCTTTATGTTCTCAATCTCTGTTTCTAGTCGATCTTCTTGCTGGTCTTCTTCATTAATTCTCCCTTCCTACTTTATTTGGTTGTTGCTGTCCAGCTGCATCTTCCTCTGTTTCACACATTCAGACTGTGTGTCTCCTTTCAACAGTACTTCAACTCCTTGTTCTGGACTTTCTTCTTTCATCAACATCCCACTGTGTTGATTTAACTCCTTCAAAGCATTTTCAAGTTTTTCCTCTGCATCATCTATTCTAATAAGGCTTCCTTGCCCTGGTTCACAGCCGTGAACTTCCTCCCCTGCTTCTGCTTCTTTTACTGCAAACCTCTTGCAGTCTTCATCAGGTACTGGTGCTTTTAACCATTTCTCCAATAACTCTAGCTCCTTCTCCCATACATTAGCTTCTTGATGAGCATGCTTTCTTTTTCTCCTTGATCATGTTGCTGACTTCTCATCATTGTCAACTCTTCTTCCTTGTCTTCACCTTTTGCTAGGTGAATTTCTACTTCATGTCGTCTTCCTTGACGTATTTGTTCTAGGTTGATCAACTCAACATCTCCCATGGTTGGCTCAACCATGCCTATCATCATGACAATGTGATGATCTTCTACTATGTTTTTCAGAAATCATGGTCTCTTCTTCATGAGCTTCTTTGGCAATCTTCATTGGTTGTCCCTTTTCACCTTTATATGTTTCTTCCACTAATATTTTTGAGATCTCACCTTCTATACAATTTCCTCTTCCAGGATTGTCAACTACATTCCACGTGGGTATTGCTGAATCGCTTGAAAAAATGTTGAGGCGCCATTGGGTGGAGAGGAACAACAGCTAGGATCACATGCTTCCTGCCAAGAAATGTCTCCACCAACTACGAGCAACCCTCTACCGCTGTGAAGACAAGATGTCGGCAACTTAACCCTTTTTTCAATTGATTTCATGTCCCCGCCTGCCAATTTTTCAAGGGAATCGGCTTGACACGCGTCCCTAACCATGGGATCAGAACAGGGTTGATCCCTACCTTTGATGGTACTTCTGCCAGGTTTCCGTTGACAAACAAATGGTAAATTAAATGATGACTTGTCTTCTCCCGCCTGTCGAACTAATACTTCCACGTCATTTAAACCCTCTTGGACCTCTTCTGCCTCTCTCAGGCTACTCCTAGAAAGTTGCACATCCTCTGAACTTCCTTCGAGTGGCAACATCGTAGCCAAGATCGCTAACAAGGGTGTATGTAGCAAACAGTCATCAAGTTGTTGTGGAACATCAATTATTTTATTTGCAACCTGTTTCTCTTAATTTCCTTCTAGTCTTCCTGTCAACATTTTAGTTTGTTGATGCAAGTTCTCTTTTGAAATTTTGAGATCCTCATACGATCTCACCTCTTCCTCATCATCATGTACCATCCCTGCACTCATAAATAAATCTTCAGTTTGAAAATCACAAAGTTCAACAGTCTAAATTGTTGGTTTATATATCAGCGCTTCACGCTGACCCTTTTCTTCATTCACAAGAATTTCCTCTTGTACTGTAACAGTTTCAAGTACAAAGCATCACTGCTTTCTTCTTCGGAGTATTTATCTCCTGAAAGATTCTTTTCCATACTTGTGACAGCTTCACAAGATTGCGCATCCTCCTCCATAAAACCTGTAATCACATCACAATTGTCAGCTACAAAATACAAGGTTTTACATTATCCAGCTGATCTGGATTTACCCAAAAGTTCAAGAAATCATCAATGATCTCCTCTTCTGTTTCACCAATTTTTATCGGGAAATATAGTGTCTATGCAGAGCTTCTAGTCCCACTCAGACTGGTAGCTATCTTAGAAAAAAACAAACTACTACTATTTTCGTTTTCCTTTATGAGAAGTAGATAAGAGGGGAAGAAAGGAGACCAACCTCTATCTTGCACTTGGTTCCTTGCTTGATTCCTCTCCCTTCTGATAGATCTTTGCCACTCACTTCCTCGTCTACCCAGCTTCAAAGAGCACTTGTGGAATCAAAGCAGCATAACACTATCCAAGAACAGATATCTACTATCACAAACAATATAGGACCAAATATATATTGACCACACAAATGCATATATCATCAATCATACAAGAATGTGGAGGAAAACTTGAATAGCTTTATTAATATGAAGAATAACAAAGAGGATAACGACCAATTGTTCTGACTCAGTGTCATCCTCTCAGCAAGAAAGCCCTTCTTCACCTCATGAAAAGCTTAGATCACCCAACACTATGATGTTACATCAAGAAACCAGCAGCACTTCCTTGCAAGATACAAAATTCCAGCCTCTGGATCTCTGGGATGAGGGATCCACATATAGATGATTGTAGGGAGGTGAGTCAGCTTCTGAGATTTGATTATTTTCCTCTCTCTGAGTTCTTGATTCCACTTGGATATTGATGATCTCTTACTCATCCCTAGGCGAATTCAGAGAGGCAAGTGTCACACGAGAAGTTTCTAGAAGATTCCATGATCATCCACCTCGCAAATTGACTTTGCCATTTGTCCACTCTCACCCATCGCACCCCATAGAAGGTCTTTTGAGTATGCATCAGACCTCCTGTGTGCATTTAGGTGGGATGCATCGCACTTTGACCATGGAGCAAGTGAGATGGTCCAGTTTTGACCAGTTCTGAGTAGTGTTTCATGGAGAACTTCTAGGAGATAATGTAATCAGCTGACCTTGTTCTTTTAGGGGTTGGAACAACACTTTTAGGGACTTAGGAGCCCTTGGTTTTTGGGGTCACAGTGCCCAAAAATGTCTATAATAGTTGCCTCCTAAAGCATGAGGTCGTTAATCTTTTGATGTCGGGTGAAATGCTTTATCATGAGGATCCCAAGTTTTTTCGAGCTGGAAGGCGACCTGTAATAAGATACAATACAATACATTATCTTCATAATATTTTCATGATCTAGCTGAGGTGGGCATTCCCATACTCAGCTTTATAAATTCATTTTCATGTACATAAGATGGACAATCGTCTGTGTGCAGACTGATGATTCTAGTAGAGCCATCATCCCTTAGGTTGGATGATTTTTAGTGCAGCAATGATGTACATTTGATGTCTTTATTTTCCTGAATATATATCGCAGCCTGGATGGATGAAACTAGATCTGGGGTCTTCAATCTCGTTCGATCTTCACTCAAAGTACAAGTCGATCCATGTGAGAGATGTTTTGGAGTCGAACATGGAAAGACATCGCCTGATTACCAGCCAGTGATGTAAGCTGTTAATAGGCACGAGAGGAATCACCGATAGTGTTGATGACCCTCAAGGTACGACAGTACAATTAACGTGGTGTGAAAAAGGGACTTGGTGTCGAACACCACGCAAAATCCTTCGGTCGAAGGCCATTGATGTAAACCTATCGCCGGAACTAAGAAACTTGCCATTGAGGCATGCAAGCTTCAAAGTACTGAAAGGGTTGTTCCTAGATCGACTTCCTGGATAATGAGCTGATGTCGACAAGAAGTGATCCGTCATAGGAGGGCCTTAATGAATCCCACATCTACGACATGGAATGGAGCAAATGATTTTAATGGAGGTGAAAATGATCTGATGATATAAGGTTCAGGGTGGCAGTCATGAAAGAATGGAGCGTAAATGTATTGCAGTGGATGAGACACAGGTGAATTTTCTGAGCGACTTCTCTTGAACATATCAGCAACACTGACATGATGGATTCGTAGCATTAACCCCAAATGTGGATGGTGTGATGGACCAATGGTGATATGACCAGTGAACGGAACAACCCAACCCGACTCGGATGCGGAGTGAAAGTGTCATGTTCAAGAGCAACTTCCTACCAATAAAGTTTCTTCAAGTTTTCTTCCCAATTTTTCCCCAGTCATTGCTGACCAGTACCTCTTTATTTTTGTCAAGCTTGAGGAGGATAACATATGCTTGTTCCATAATTTTCCCTTCGGGCAAACCCATTGCTATGTTTTAACGAGCCTAGCGATAGTGAAACTCGTTCTTGTCTGTATGGAAAAATTTTGTCACTATTCGTTTTTAACGAGTTTAACGACAAAGATAACTCGGTCCTTTTCAATTTTAGAGAGTCTGAAATGGACGTAAAGAAAACTCTAATAATCCTTTTTCATCTTATAATCCCTTAAGTCCGAAAAAGTATAAAATAATACAAAAGGGGTGAATTTTCGGTAATTTTAACAAGCCGAACAAAACAAGCGCTTGATCTTTTCGTGTAATAATCCCTCAGGTCCAAAAAGATTAAAATCTAAAGGAGGGATAACACTTGCAGTCACTTTAACGAGCTGGAGAGGCCAATTACTCGGAAATCTTTTCATATTTTACGAGTCAGATGAAAAGAGCTTAAAGGAGACTCATTTTTCGAGGAACGAGTGATAAATTCAGGTAGCAACTAATTCCAGGTAAGGTTTGGAATTTTCCAATCACGGCAGTGTCACAAGGATGGCTAACAGGATCACTCATTGCAGTTGTTCCTCAAAAAGGGTAAACAATCAAATGGAGGTGAATGATCAGCCAAAACAGAGTGGAGGTGATGATGAGAACACGACCGAGGCTCAAAGTTTGACGATAATGCATTCACGATGGTTATTTACTGGAAATTGGTTCATTTTTTAATGAATGAGCTTAAACTCTAGGGGAAACATTTGCTCACTACTTATGCTTAATTTTTAACAAGCTTGAACTCCACATAAAAACTGCTCGATACAATGGTCATTGATTACCTTGATTTTACCATTGACAGCTTTGTTCCTTCAAAGGTTGTACTCCCTACTCAATTGCTTCATCAAACTAGTTAGAAACGAATAATATATGCTTGAAAAATGAGTCAAAACACTAATATTCTACTTGAATTACGTGAAAAGTAATTTAAAAGTGGTTTTTACCTCTCATTTTACCATTTCATTTGAACTTTGGTTTGTTGGAACTTTGAAGGTGCTTTCCCCCTTGATTTTCACTAGCTGATTCTGGGAGATTCTGTGGACGACTCTTGGTGCCGTCTGGACCAGGTAAGAGCTAAACCTGAGCTCTTCAATTTCATTCTTTCCTTTTTGAATTCTGAGCATGTTTCCTGGTTTTTTTGAGCCGCTGTGGTTTGAAGAATTCACCATAGCTCCATCGCACCTTTCCTACATAGAAAAGTGTGATGCATACTGGCTTGGCCATTGGCCAGTCTGCATGCATCCCACCTAGTACACTGCTGGGAGTGCGATGGGCAAGGAGGGGAACTTGTGCACAGTTTTTCATGGAATTTTTTTCCTGATTTTCACCAAATCAGGATCCTGACTCTTCTCTTGTTTGTTTTCAGAGATTCATCGGAGAAAAATGCATGTTACATAGTGAGAACGTGAGCATGAAGAAGAGGACATGCTTGCTTTACATGATCTGGGTACGGTAACTACACTACGGAACTGTGGCCTGCTGAAGTTTTTTCGCATCTCTAGCATGAGGTAATAAATCAACTTGTTGCAATATTTTCTCAATCCATGGGATCCTATCGACCAGGTGTTCCAGATTAGGGGAAAATCCATCCCCTTGACTGTTGTGGACATCTATTTTTTGACCAGTTTATCGAGGCGTGGTGCCCCTATCTCATTATCAGGTTCAGCCTGTGGGGGTGAATCCGTGAGAGATTACATTCGCCGGTATTGCAGAGAGGGATCTCAGTCGAGTAAGGATGGCAAGATCAATATCCGAGACCTCACTGACAGGTGCTTGAGGACCATTCTATTCACTTTTGCTACATTGGCTGGTAGTGCAGCTCTTCATGTGGCCAACAGGTCTTATATGCAGTATGCCTTGGAATGCCTTGAACCAAAGGTGTTCAAGTGGTGTGATGCAGTACTCGCTGTGATGAAAGAACAAGTGACCAAGGTAAAAAATGGAAGATTGAAGAACTTTTGTTATGGTTCTATTTTGACTGCTTTTGCCTTGGAAAATATCCCACTGATGCAACCACTGTATATTCCACTTGGTTTACCTCCACCGACTGAGCCACGGATGCAGAGATGGGTTGACTTCATGGCCCGATATGCAGTTTAGTCCCGGATTTCTTTCTTTGATACCTTCTTTCAGTGGTTCAACTGTCAGCAGATGGTTTTTTCCGAGTGTCCATATGTTGGTATGGATTTCCAGGGTGATCCAGATTTGGCACTGCCAGCTGGTGAGCAGTGGGGTGCCATCGGTAAATTCTCTGACCAAATTCCTTTTTATTGCTTTTCATAATTTTCTTATATTTTCTTTACTCAAGACTAATCAAAACTCATGCGCGCATGCAGACATTGGACCAGTCCGACCAGCAGTACGTCCGAGAGCGCCAGCTGCCGCTCTGGCAGGAGAGGCTGTGGGGAGGGCTATCCTTCGCGACCTTGATGTAGTCGAGACTCTTTCATCATTGCAGCATCAGGTCGAGGGCCTCACTCTTGGTATTCCGGATGTGAAGACCAATGAGCTACCTCTTAGGCTACAGCGACATACTACTGGCGTGCCAAATCGATGGACTCAGCTTTTACGCATGATTGCACAAGCGGTGACTTGTTATCATCAGCACCATTAGACTAGGGTGCCCCCTAGCATTTTGAGTTTTGGGTCATCTGAAAAATTTTTTCTTGGTTATAGAACATTATGTGTAAACCACAAATAGTTATATGTATATATATTTGATTTTCAGTGTTTTATTTTGGTTAAGTTACATGATCCTGATGCAAATATTGATGAAATGCTTCTTTTATAAATGTTGCAAATGTCTATCTAACACATAATTTACGAATGAGTCTATTAATGTGTTTAGGTTTCTGTAAATATGCTGATATTGAATAGAATCAAACTGTCTTTCCAAAATATTGACCCTTAGGAACATGCGATAGATAGCTGGATTTCGGACGGAGTAGATACCAGTGAGTTGTAGGATGACGAGCTGTGAGTCTAGCCTGACGACAAGTCGGCGTATGCCATGTGTGATGGCATCAGAGAGGAGTTCTATTAACACGCTATATTCAGTGATGTTATTTGTTGACCGACCAATACATACCCGTCTGAAACTTACTAACTCGCTGCTTGGATCAAAAATGGCCTAAGCCGTAAAAGATAGGTTCTGCGAACTACGACTCACTCCGTCGGCATATCCAACAAATGATTCCAATAGGTTCGACATCTGAAACAAATGTAAAAAATGGATTACCTGACCAAAACAATTACCCTTAGCGAAAACAAAAATTTAACAAAAGCATAGTGGTTACTGCACTGAATCATGTGTAGTAACGCTTAAGATACAACCCGTTACAGGGTTGCGCTAGTGGAATCCAATCATAATCCACTAACTCGTAGGCCCCTTTTGCTAATACACGTTTAACAATATAGGGGCCCATCCACAAAGACTTGAATTTACTTGCTCCCAATTTATCGGATTCCTGATCGTAAAGTAAGACCAAGTCACCTTCTAATAAGACACGGGGTTTGACATTCTTGTCGAACTACACCTTGACTCATTTCTTATGGGCTTCGTTAGCCAAAGCAGCATCACGACGGGTTTCATCCAATTGGATTAGTTCCAAGAAACAAGCCTTCTCTTCTGAAGTTCTGGGGAGAAGGTCGACTGCGAGTTTGAGGGACGAGATTTCACACTGAACTGGTAAGATTGCTTCTAGGCCATACACCAGTTGAAAGGGTGTAAACCCGGTTGCATTCCTTATCGATGTTCGGTATGCCCACAAGGCTGAGTACAGGATCAGGTGCCAACTCCTTTTGTGGACTCCAATCATCCTTTGCAGCATCCACTTCAGGACCTTGTTGATTGCTTCAACTTGTCCATTGGCCTGCGGGTAATATGGAGTAGAGTTGTCGTGGGACAACCCCAATTTGGCAGCCAATTCAACCATCATGTGATTGCGATAATGTGATCCATGATCTGTGACTATCGCCTGTGGAACACCGAATCTGGTGACTACATGCTTGAAAAAGAAAAGGGCAGCCGTTTCGCCAGTGTTGTTTAATGTAAGCATCGCCTCGGCCCATTTGGTAAAATAGTCTACCGCGACTATGATATACCCATGCCCCCCGGTCGAGGTGGGGTTACATGTCATGAAATCTATGCCCCATTTAGCGAATAGCCCAACAACAACTACTGGTTGCAGGAGTGTGGGTGGTCTTCTGGTTTTGCTATTGAAAATTTGACACGCATGGCAACTTTTGACTGCGGTTATGCAATCTTTGAACATTGTTGGCCAGAGGTATCCTGCTCGTAAAAAAAATTGCACCGTAGCGTAACCTGATTGATGCCCCCTACACGCGCCTGAATGGCAATCATTCAGGACTTTTTCAGCCTCCTCATGTGTGAGGCACCTCCTCAGAACTGTATCGACACCACGATGGTAAATCATATCACCGACGATCATGTAGTATTTTGATTGGTATCGAATACATCTTTTTTCTGAGCAAGAGGTATTAGACCTATATTTTTGGGTTTGGAGATAGATGATTATATCTCCATACCATGGGTTGCTTGAAGATATCAGAAACAAAGATTCATCCACGATGGTTTCTTCGAATGTTTCATCGTTGGACGACGATGGGAGATCCCATAGTAATTCCACGAAAACCAAGGATTTCCTCGATTTGGATTTTACAAATTCCAGATCAAACTCTTGAAGAATTGCTATCCATTTTGAATATTTTTCCCCCAGAAACTATTGCAACAATATATAAGTCATGGGGTTGCAATCTGACAAAATCGTAGTTTTTCGAAAGAGGACATAGTGTCGAAATCTTTGTATCGCTTGAACAGCTGCGAGAGCCAGCTTTTCAATGTAGGAATACTTGCTTTCTGTATCATTTAAGTTTCTACTCAAACAATATATAGGATGTTCAATTCCATTGTCTTCTTTAACTAAAACCATTGCGATAGTTATATCCGTTGTAGCCAGATACATGTTAAAGTCTTTTTGATAATCAGGAGTGTACATTAATGATGCTTTTATTAGCGATTCCTTTAAAGCATCAAATGAAGCTTGCGTGACCTGATCCTAGATGAAGGGTACTTCTTTTTTCAGTAGACGTGTATAACCTTTAGCAAGTTCGGCGTAATTTGGAATGAACCTCCTCAGAAAGTTAGCTTTCCCTTGGAGTTTCTGAATTTGAAGCAAATTTGAAGGTGGAGGCAAATTTATGATTTCCTGAACCTTACATGGGTCGAGACGAATCCCATCCTTTGAGACTACAAAGCCAAGTAAACGACCAGAGCTAACACAGAACACACATTTGTGTGGATTGAGTCGTATCTTGTAGTGTCGGCAACGTAGAAATATCGCCCTCAAATGCTACGGATGATCGATCCACTTTCGCGAATGAGCAGGAAGATCATTGAGATATGGTTGAACGATGTTTTTTATGTCATGGAAGGCATAATTCATTTCCCTTTGAAATGTTTCCCCTACATTCTTTAAACCAAAGGGTAACTTGCGATATGCAAATGTGCCCCACGGACAAATAAATGCAGACTTTGACCGGTCCTGTGGGCGGATATTTATTTGATTATACTAGGAGAACCCATTCATAAATGAAAATATTTCACATCCGATGCATTCATCAATTATCTGGTCAATAAATGGTGTAGGGTAGTTGTCTTTTGGAAAAGCTTGATTTACATCCCTATAATCGATGCACACTCTAATCGTTCCTTGTTTTTTCATTACAGGAACAATGTTCGATACCCAATCAGTTAGAGGAGCTGAGTAAATAAAACCAGCATGGAGAAGTTTTTCAACTTCTACCTTGATGGCAGCGACTTTCTTAGGGTGCACCTGCTGTAGCCGTTGTCGTACTGGTTTGACATCTGGATACATCTTTATTTCATGTTCAACTATACTCGAGTCAATGCCTGGCATTTAATCATATGAACAAGCAAAGACATCTCTGAATTCGCGAAAAAGAACTTTGTATATTTCCAGTTCTGAAGGAGAACAACATTTGCCAACATAAATATTCTCTACAACATCTGTTTTGGTCGAGATATTTATGGCGATAGTCTCTTTGATATTGGACAAGTTTCACTCGGAATCCACCATGTTTACAGTATTTGATAGGAAATCAAAAACTGAAGGATGATGAAGGTCATCAGGAGTATCTTCTTGACAATCCAGAAGATGGGAACGATGGTGGTAATCTTCCCATGGCGCCCCGTCAATTATCATTGACTGAAAAATTCCTTCGTCTGTGTAATGTACTTGCGACCAAGGATCTGAAGGGGTGCCATATTCCTTAGACCTATCTATCCAAACGCTTGATGAGCGTTGATTTGGGTTTGCCTCCCATGCCAAAAACATTGATTGCTACAATATTTCTATTGGGCTTGGAGGCAATACCTGCAGATGATCCATGCTAATATCATTTTCTGAGATCTTTTGAATAGAAGATATCATATTGCAGGTTCCTACCGTCACCACTTCCGCCAGATTGATTGGAGGTGGGAGGGAAAAATTCCCCATTAATATAGGGTCTTTTAGTAGGCCTACTCTGATATTTTGAAGCAAATGGGGGCTTCCATGGATCATCGGAATGCTTCCTGTAACTTGGGAACTATTGGGGAGAAATGTTTGTTGGTCGACGATTGTAATTCCTCCTTGAAAGGGAAATGCAATCTTCCTGAAGTAGGTCGACACAACCGCAACCATAGCATATATCCAGGGCCTTCCCAGTAGGATGTTGTAATCAAGGTTTCCGTCGATTACTTCAACATCTATTTCTATTGTTTTCCCCCCCAGTTCAACTTGCAAGTTACTTAAAATCCCATATGGGGTATATGTTCGTCCATCAAATGCTTTTAATATCGTCGAAGATTGCGACAAGGTTGGAGATCCTAAATTTTCCCAGCAACCCATCGACATAATACATGTAGATGGCCCCTCATCAATAATTGTTCGATGAACAGTTTTGTTGAGGGCTTTCACTTGAATGAGGAAAGCTAGTTGATTTGGTAACTGAGGATCATATCCTTTGTGATTAAAGGACAAAAGATTAGAATCCTTTGGGTCAATGCCACCTATTGCTGATAATAAAGCCTGCTTTTGGGAGGGGCAATTTTGCAGTACCTCAAGTGTCGACATAGCGGATGGCGATTGGGCCAAATCTTCCACTATATTATAATGTTGTGCTGCTCTGGCACTAGGATTAAATGTCAACTTGTGTACTACTCCCTTTGGCGGTTTTATGGTTAGCTCTGGAATGATGGGTAGCACAACTTCTATCGAAGTTTTTGTCGAACTACTACGTTTATCTTTATCCTTGTTGTTCGACAGCTGTGGATTCCTGTAATCTTTATTCCTTGTTGTTATCAAAGCATCATTTTGTTGCTTTGAAACCGACAACATCAGTAATTTTGACGGGGAAGCATTATCATTGGCAACCAGATTTGTTCCTGGATTTGGAAACGGATCAGTTAATACCGCTGAGGTTTTTAAATTCTTGAAGAATTTTTTAATCTCAGATTTATATGGACAATCTCTCATCCAATGATCCTCATCACATATAAGACATGGACGATTTGGTTTCTTGTCTCCAGAAGGGTTTGCAGAAGATTTTTCAGGTGATGATTCCTCCTATTTCCTCTTCTTCCCTTTGTTTTTCTGCTTGCCTCCTAGTTGCTTGGTTTCTTTGCCTTTGTCAGTTGAGACGGCATTTACTTCCGAGGTGAGAATTTCCTCATTTTCATTTTGACTAGAAATCTTACGTGCCTTTTTAGATGTAGCCTTTGTTGATTTTGTGTTTGTTGTACCAATCATGCCATTGCCGACATGAGAGTCATTGTTTGATTTAGGAGGAGGAGGAATGGAAAATTCTGGTCTGGGAGCATCAGGGATTTTATCGTAGAGCGTGCCAGACTGAGTATAAATCAAGTCTAAATATTGCGCACGAGCAATAACTTGCTCTTCAGTGACGACTCCTCCCTTTGCCACATCTTCTGTAATGGAAGGTAATAATTATTTAATAAACCATTCAGCTAAAAGATGATTAGGAACATACGCTTTTACCATTCTACGACGACTTCGCCACTCATGAATATGATCAGATATGTGAGTGGCCGTCATTTGCTTAAAATTGGTAAGAAGTTCTGTTCCCGTTTCGTACCTTATGGGTAACTGAAAATGGGTTAAAAAGGTTGTGGCTAGGGTACTGAAGTTATCAAACGAAGCTCTAGGTAATTCGATATACCATTTTTCTGTTGGACCAGTTAACGTTCTCTAAAAAAGGTGAAGCCTAATCGAATCATCGTTTAGGGTGTTTGATGAGCACCACAGATGAAAGGTCATCACATGATTCGACAGGTCTTCACCCGGATTTCCATAAAATTTAGGAATATCCGACGGCAGTTTATGCGGAATCACTGGCCACCAAGGGGCGTAAGCAATTGGATCGTTCATTAGCTGATTTATATCCGATAACTCTAAAGTCGCCACGAAGGGTAACTATTGATTCAGGTTTGGCGAAGCATACCCAGGATAATATGGAATTGCCTGAGTAGTTGGTGTTTGCATACCAGCATAATGCATTTGATGTTGGTAACTTTGGTAAGGTTGATGGGCATAACCATTATAGAATGGTTGATTTTGATTGTTTTGAATATACGGCTACCCATTATTTGCAAAGATTTGTTACTCAAATCCTTGGTAAACTTGTTGGAATTACGGTTGTTGATGTTGCACCAGCCATGGTTGTGAAGCCATGTGTTGTTGTCTAATACTAGCTGTTTGACCAAAATGAGGGGTAATTGTACCCGTTTGGGCTTGTGTCATTCCACTAGTTGGCGATTGTGGTTGAATCGTAGGGATAAGAGTCTGTTGCATTACGACCTGAGAAACCTGAGGTTGAAATACAACAGGCAACGCTTGTACTTGCGACACCGTCACAATAGCTGGCGTAGTTGATATATTTGACATAGGTAAACATTGTTGCATCGAGTATACAACTCTTGGTTGTTGAGGCAGTATTGGCACCCAACCGCTAGACGTAATTCCAGCATAACCTGAATTTTGTTGTGAATTCTCGTATGGTTGTTCTCCCGAAGGAGACAATGAAAGGGTATATTTCCCCCCATACGGCGGTAATCCGGTACTCAAAGGAATGATTTTCCCTTGAGGACCGGACTGCCCAAATTGACACCATGAAGGATCAATTTGCTGAGACTCAACATAAGAGCTCCTGGATATTATTTCAAATGAACAAACGGGAACAGACCATACTATCGAAATAGCCCGTGAGTGGGCCCTATCTAGCGATTAAGAGCTAGTTGGGACAGATGGTATGCCGGCGAACATTGTTGGAGTGACAACAGGAAGTTCTGTCGTTGCTGTGTCAAATGACACAGTCCTAGATGTCGATGGTTGTTCAGACATTTCTAGTCTATCCAAAATATTTCCTAGCGATTCTACAAGAGCTTCCGATAATGGTAGACTAATTTCCGATGAAGAAGGATATAGGGTGATCCCGACTCCAAATTGTGATGGAGTACTAGATGGAGGATCCTCCATAATCTCTTCTATAGCAATCAGACCAGGTGGAAGAGGTAGACCGTCAGGTCCGTAAAATATTTCCGGTGTCAAAGAAGGTATAGATTTTGTAGCAACAGATGTTTGGGGAATAGCACCTTCTGAATCAGCTGTAGATGGAGTTGGTTCAGTAATACAAGTGTTTACCTTCACACTAGGATCAGCTCTACTGTCCTTTGGTGGCTGCGGAACTTCTTCTATAAAGGTAGGGATACCAAAAATGTTTGGAGTAGCCGGAGTCTCCGATGGTGTCATAACACTTGTTCCAACTTTACCAGGAGATTTTGAACCAATTAAATGAGTTCGCTTCATCTGTAACAGTTTTGATTCTGGAGACAAAGATGGTTGACTCGTAAGCCTCCGCGAACGACGGGGTTTCAGTTGACTTTCTTCCACGATTGCGGATTACTCGATCAACTAAAAATCAAGGTGAAATATGCTTCCGAATTAAATGAATTTTAGGCGCTTTGACACAACTTGTTTTTTCAATTTTTAAGAGTCAAGAAAAAACAAAAGATGACTCTAGTTGCCTTCGATTTTTAATGAGCTTGAAGTGACAAGTGCTCAGATGGACCTTTTCCTTTAAGGAGTCTGAAAAGGAACGAAAGAGACTACTCTGGAAATCTAGATAAAGGGATTACCAAACCAATCGCAGAACTGCAGAATACTTTTTACAGTATGGCAGTTAATCTTCTCGAATGCTGTGTTTAGTGCATTGCGATCGATAGGGCGACAGCTTCCTATGGATAAAGGATATAGCCTATTGTGGTCTCCCAATATATACTCGATAATACATGGGAGCACAAGTCTGTACTGGTACTTTTCGTCTCAAAGTGGAGGAATCACCCAACCAGCAATGAAAACAACAGTTACCAGGCTTTACGATGTCGGAATACGTCTCTAGCCTAGACTTCTAAATGTTGTGCGTTAGGTTCCAAAGCATTTTTAGATTCATTAAATTTATTTTACAGTTGATCTTCTTTAAGAAATTTGCCTTTCAGGTTCACCGTGTGATGTAGATATACAATTCCTAAAATGCAATCTAAGATGATAAACAATCATTTAATCTTCTTTTTGCAATGAGAATCCTAGCTACTAAAGAAAGAGAGATGATATTCTTTCAACATAGAGCAGAGAGAACACACTATATGCACTATCCTAAATCAAACCAACAAACAATATAAATGCAAATGCACATGCATGTATTTGTTTTCAGCCTTCTTAATGTGTGAATGATAAAAATAAAGCTAAGTGCAAATCTGAATTATTTTTCAAAGCGACATTACTAACAAGCTTCTTTTCGAGACAAAATGAAGACAATGACGACACTTTGCGATTTGGAATTGAAAGCTTGCTTTTGACACTTGAAAAACTACTAATTCAAATCAAATACAAGAGTAACAGTGTAATCGACTATCAAGAACAATTGGATTCTCTTCTATCACTGAAAACGACACTTGCGACACTTCCAAATCAAGAAACAAAAGTTCAATTACGCTACTTCTTTGTAAAAGAGAACTGAAAATGGCTCACAATACATAAAAACATTTATAGTTCTTTGCACAATGGAGGCAGAATAATGGCAAGGAAGGGGGTTTCCAAAGAGATATACTGACTATAGACAGCAAAACTCCTAAATAGAGCTGAAAAGAGTGAAGAAAAGCCAAAGTCTGGAGGCAAAATTAGCCTTCTCTAACCATCGCACCTGTTACACAGGGATTCCAGTATGCATCCCACCTACAGCACTCAGGAAATGCGATGCATACTAATATCCTTGAAGAGAGGGTGCGATGGTACAGTGCAAGACTTTTGATCCAGTTCTTGATCACAGTTTGCAGCACAGTTCAGGGATTTAGGCCGAGCAAGCGATAATCAGTAAATAAATCACAAGGGTAGATCTGAGGAGGTTACTAGAGCCACCACAAGGGCAATTAGGATGTTTACAAATCAATTGTTCAGTTTATAAACAAAACCCAGAGATAGACTGAAGCAGCATTGATCTACTTTGCACTTGCATAGCAAATGCAGTTCGAAGGCTAGCTAGCTTGAGTTCAGGCTCCGTCTATAAGTTTATAAAATAAACAAGTATATAAAAGTAAACAAGCTATTCGCTCCCCAGCAGAGTCGCCATTTTGTTATCAGGAAATCTAGTGTCTATGCAGAGCTGCTAGTCCCACTCAGACTGGTAGCTATCTTAGAAACAAACAAACTAAAACCACTTTGGTTTTCCTTTATGACAAGTAGATAAGATGGGAACAAAGGAGAACAACCTATATCTTGCGCTTGGTTCCTTGCTTGATTCCTCTCCCTTCTGATAGATCTTTGCCACTCACTTCCTTGTCTACCCAGCTACAAAGAGCACCTGTGGAATCAAAGCAGCATAACACTATCCAAGAACAGAGATCTACTATCACAAACAATATAGGACCAGATATATATTGACCACACAAATGCATATATCATCAATCATACAAGAATGTGGAGGAAAACTTGAATAGCTTTATTAATATGAAGAATAGCAAAGAGGATTACAACCAATTGTTCTGACCCAACGTCATCCTCTCAGTAAGAAAGTCCTTCTTCACCTCATGAAAAGCTTAGATCACCCAACACTATGATGTTACACCAAGAAACCAGTAGCACTTCCTTGCAAGATACAAAATTCCAGCCTCTGGATCTCTGGGATGAGGGATCCATATATAGATGATTGCAGGGAGGTGAGTCAGCTTTTGAGATTTGATTAGTGCCCTCTCTCTGATAGTTCTTGATTCCACTTGGATATTGATGATCTCCTACTCATCCCTGGGCGAATTCAGAGAGGCGAGTGTCACAAGAAAAGTTTCTGGAAGATTCCATGATCATCCACCTTGCAAATTGACTCTGCCATTTGTCCACTCTCACCCATCGCACCCCATAGAAGGGCTTTTCAGTATGCATCACACCTCCCATGTGCATTTAGGTGGGATGCATCGCACTTTGACCATGGAGCAGGTGAGATGGTCGAGTTTTGACCAGTTCTGAGTAGTTTTTCATGGAGAACTTCTCGGAGATGATGTAATCAGCTGACCTTGTTCTTTTAGGGGTTGGCACAACACTTTTAGGGACTTAGGAGCCCTTGGTTTTTGGGGTCGCAGTTCCCAAAAATTTCTATAACACCAATGGAAACATCCACCTTCAACTCATTTGCTCTGAGTTTTTCATGTCTCAATTGTATACTCATCATCTGCTCGAGCTTCCTCATCTCTTCTCTTAACGGCATGTTTATCTGTTGATATTTTTTTTTTTGTAGCCTATGCCATTTCACTCTCTTCCTCATGAGCCAACCCACTCTCTAGTCCTTCATATTTTCCTATAGCAATTCCATCAATAACTCAAGATGAACTGCTATCTCAGCTTTCTCTCTCTCATACTCTTCATCAATCAACTGTTGTCTTATGCCATTTGCCTTGGCATTTTCTTTCTCCCCCTTTCTACTGTGGCCTCTTTCTGAACCTCTACTCTCTCCTTTATGACTTTCAATAGTCATCTCCTTCGCCATGATTTTCTCACCCATGAGTTGCACCAAGCCTCTGCAACAGCATTCTCTTCTGCTGCCACTTACCTCACCAATCCTTTCCTACAGATCTGGTCTTTTGGTAATCACTCGGTCCTCTAATAGAACCTTTCGAGCATTTCTCCACTACTCCTTTAGACTTCACTCATCTGCAACTTTATTCAACCTCTGTTGAATCTTCAGGTTCTGCCACATTCACTTAGAATCCTTTGTTGGACTCCTCTATCACTACTCTACAGCTGGATCTGCTTCTTCCCGCTGAGGCTTTCTTCACTATGCCTGTAAATCAAATTATCCAAGCATAACCTTTAAACCAGAGATAAATAATACCTGTCAGCTCACCTTTCAAGATCCTGTTGATCTTGCTTCACTTCCTCAACTGCACTGCAATATTCATCAGTTCCAAAATCTGACATTTATTCATCACATTTAATCAAAAACTTGAACCTTCACACCAAGCTATTCTAGTTCTGATACCACTTGATGCAGGTCTACCCTACAAAACCCAGAATCTTTTCCCATCTCATGCTTATACAAATGCATCTTCAATAACAAGCTCCAAAATTCCCCATTCTGGCAATCCCACAAACACTTTCACATGCGGAAGCATTTAAACATATGCTTAAAATCATAAACCTGACAATCTTCACACAAAGGTTCCTTCATGAATGGAAATCTCTTCGACCAATGGTACGAAACCATACACTCCACAATCAACTTTCCATGGGATCAAGCCTAAGCTTCACTACAATCCCAATTTAAAAACTTCATGCAGAAGTTTGTCAAACGCCACTCAAATGTCAAGAATTTAACAAATCGACTTTGTTTCCATTATTTAAGTGTGCCCTTGCCTTTTTAAAACAAACTTGACATTGGTTAAACAACCAACCCATTCAATTCCATAATAAACCATCGTTTCAGCTATCAATCTAAATCTTCGACCAAGTTCAACTTAATTAAAGACCAAAGCCCAACGTAAACAATGATCTGTCCATTCAATTTACTCAATGCCTCTGAATTCATAATAGGATATTTCAATTTTCCAATTAAACTCTCGGCAATCGTTATATGTCATTCCATTAAAATTGTATACTTCTCTACGCCTGCAAATCATTAATTGTTCTAACATCTAATTTCAAACTTTTGTTCCTACTTTACGCTTTTCAAACCAGAATTATATTGCTACCCAGTAATATGAAACATGAATCGATCCTATTCAAAATAGACAGAGCTTAAAACAACTATGCGCCCTTTTAATGCAAACAGAGGTTTAAATTAACAATTATCCATCACTCCTTGATCCCTCATTCGGTTCACATGGATTTACCATTCAAGCCCCAGTTACAGAAATTAAATACACAATTTCTGAATCAATCAATGCAGTTCTAAAACACAGTCTTCATATTAACAATGAAAAATACTTACAAACTTTGTCTTTGCCAGATATTCAACGTTCTTGGCCTTTCCAATTGCCTGGAGGCTTACAAGATTTTGGTTCTCCAAGCCTCACCTCTCTCCCTCTATTCTATTCTACCTCCCTCTCTTTTTTTTCCCAAAAAGAAGTTATACATAAGTCATACCTAACTACTTCTTCCCACACATGAAGGAATTAGTTACACAGTTATAATTCAATCTTTATCTTCATTTAAATAAACTAGACCACTTTTAACTACTTGCCCTTATTGAAATTAACACAAATTTAACAACTATGTCTTCCTCAAGTCTTGCATTTAGCCACAACATGTGACCACCCTGTCACATTGCTGGCCGGGTCTAGATGCTCCTGCATCATTTCTCTATTATAGGAAGAGGATGATGAGATCATTAATGTCTAGTTAATTCCTCATGTCACTTATTTTATTCATAATTTTGCACTTACTTCTTTCATAAGGTTGCTTAGATTGATTTTGCTGCATTTCCAATTAAAATATCTATTTTGAATGTTAAATAAATTTGTTATTTTGATATTTAGTGTACTAATCGTTAAATTGGATATAAATAAGTCGGTCTATATAAATAAACTACTTATTATTAAAGTAAAATGTTGTAAAATAGTTTAATCATTGTTTAAGAAATTTAACAATATATAATAATTAGTTAGTATAAATCTATTGTAAATACGAATTTAATATGAACATACACAAGAGGGATCAAATGTCTTTATGTTTAAATTTCTTTAGAGTGCAATATACAATATGTAATTTTCTGTTGTTTAAATTGTATTTTTGAATGTTATATATAGTATATAGAGACAAAACGATAAAATATTGACATCAAGGGATCAAACGTCTTTACGTTTAAATATCTTTAGAGTGCAAAATACAATATGTAATTTTTTGTTGTTTAAATTGTATTTTTGAATTCTGTATATAGTTTATAGAGACAAAACAGTGAAATATTGGCACCACTTCAAATGTTTTAATCATAGGAGATTAGTTTTTCATGATATATATATAATTTTTTAAAACAATATATAATATATAAATAGTTGACATTAAAATGTTTTACATAACATATACATATTTTTTTAAATTAAGGTTTAAACATCTTACTCACACCTTTTTTTACCTCTAATTACTTTAGAACAAATTAATTTACATGATATCATTTTTGTTTTATTATAGTTTAACATTATTTTTCTATTTAGAGTGTATTTTAATTTTATTTTATGTGGGTCACGGTTGAAGATATATTTACACATCCCCTCATCCTATTTACACATCCTCTCATCCTGGCTATAGAATAAGCTTCTAGGCTCAAAGAAATTTAATATATAATGTATAAATACATTTTCTTAAGAAAAAATTATTTATACAATAACAAAAAATAATATATTTTAATCATAAAAAGAGAAGAGTGATACGAAGAACTAAAACTACACAATGACGTTGTTGTGAGCATCACTCAATCCAATGAGTGCTAAGTGGACTATTTAAAAATCATGAAAAATTAGTCAGTTATGACTACCTGTCATGGATATGGTCATAGATGAATGACTTACTTAACATAGTTGAATCCCAAAAAATAATATTTGATATAATGCAGTGTGAAAACCCCTCAATACATAAATTCAAAAAAATGAAGGGAACTCTACTAGAAAGGTTTGTGAGGCATAATATTTGCTAAGGTTTTGCAAATGGGGTAGAAAGCTAAGTAGGTTTGATTGTGGGAAAACTCCAGAGTTAAGCACGCTTACGCCTAGAGATGATCTTGGATGGGTGACCTCTTGAAAAATCTTGATTACACTATCTCTCATATACATAATCATAAATAAATGATTTACTTAATACAATTGAATCCCAAAAATAATATCTAAAAATAATAATTTATTTATATCCTATTATTTCTAAAAACTCGTACTTTCTCCCACACAAACGAAGCAATAACATTTATTATTAATGAATTCCTATAATATATATGGTTTTCCATTGCTATTAAATTCTTTAAAATTACGTTGGAGACATACTCCATGTCTATAATATTGTTTCTAAAATTCATTCCGAGCATCCTAAATTTTCTTTGCACATATTAAGCAATGACATTTATTAATGGATTTCCGTAGTATACAAGGTTTGTCATTTGATAAAGGTTCGAGACTTGAGACATACTCCAGGTCTACAATGACTCTTATTAAATATAGACACACTATTATATTTCATCCCTTCGGGCATGGTACGTTTAAGTTGATATATGAAATTTCATTCATTCCCTTGGGGCATGACTCTTATTAAATATAGACACACTATTATATTTCATCCCTTGGGGCACGGTACGTTTAAGTTGATAGATTAAATTCCATCCCTTCCTTTGGGGCATGGTACGGTTAAGTTGAATTATGAAAAATGTAATTGATGAAGGATTAATAAATTTTGTGTGATTATTGTAACTATAAAAAAATATAAGTTAAAACAATTTTAATAAATTTTTAAAAATAGATAAATGAAAAATATATGACATTCTACATTATTATTTAGACAAATGTGCATATAAATTTTTATTTTGATATTAATATTCAAAATAATTATTAGTCTATAAAGAAAATGGATACAAGATTTTATATTAAGGTGTTTTGCGGTGTAAAAGCCATAGGTTTTTAACCTAGTAGAAAAAAATCTAACCATATTTAAAGATGGTGTGGCCTAGGTTGTGTGTGATCACAGGGTGATCCTCACAGTTTAGATACATCTAATTCACAACTAGATTTCAAGACTCATCTCACCTAGCAAACTATATATATATATATATATATATATATATATATATATATCAAATCCTACAATTTGAAGATTCCAAAGCTCTATCTTTGTAAATTTTGCAAGCAACTGACTTAAAATTGTACTGGAAAATCTAGTAATTAGGACTCAGCTAGAAAAGCATTTTTCTCCATTGGTTTGCAAAATCCATCTTAAATAAATGGTGTGCTTCATAAAAAACAACATTTTCCACAATTTTCGAAAACATTTCATATACTTAAGAAAAATGATGCATAACATGGCCACGAATTGCAACAATAACATTTAGAATGTTCACTATTTGTTCGAATTTAGTTTCCAATGCGAAGAAAAATAATTTCAAAGTATCAAAGGGAAAAAAATTAACAAACCTGAACCCTAAGGATTAACACCAATGTAACATAAAAAAGCTTACCACTACAATTTATATTTATATATATATATATATATATATATATATATATATATATATATATATATATATATATGAAAACTCTTAAACTCTAACCAGAACTAAAACTCATCACTAACTTGAGATACACATTTTATCACTGAATAATTATGACCCTATATTTCCTCCCTGAGACTTAGAATCTCTTAGAATAACTAGAATTCATCACTAACTTGTGTTATATTTTCTAGAACTGGATAATTATGGCCATGTATTTCCTATGACCCTATATTTCCTCCCTGAGAGTTAGAATCTCTTAGAATAACTAGAATTCATCACTGAATTGTGTTATATTTTCCATAACTAGATAATTATGGCCATGTATTTCCTCTAGGAGAGTTACAAATACAAATGAGGAGACAAAGTATATACACCATTAAGTTAACCATTTGTAATATATCTCGCATATTGGTAAAAGCATAAGTTCACGGATTTCAATCTATAACTCAAAATATAACACTACTTATTGGACAAATCTTAGGTTGCATTATCTATTTTTGTGTTTTTTAGCCATGAGCGCGCTTACTAGACAAATAAGATTTTAAGCCACATTATTCATTTCACTATTTTTTATCCATGAGCACCATTTGTTGTTCCATATCAATCCACAGTTATTATTTTCATAGCTTCCACCAATTGCATGGGAGCACCCACCCATCTGATAATAGCAATATGAAAATGTTAAGCTTGTTTGACACTATGTCAGATATCGTGACAAAATTACAAAAAGCATTTAAATAACGATATGGAAATGCCAAAATAATATCACCCTCATGGGGTAACTGGTAAGCTTATTTACTGAAAAATATAGTTATTTACAAAACCATAGAAGGAGGTGGAATTTATCCTACGACCGATAAAGATGTTTATTCAAAAAATTATTTTAACAAAAACTAAACGGTAAATATTATGTACTAATGATCAGTAACATCGTAATATAAGATAAAATGTGAACAAAATTGAAAAGAAGGAGATGTGGCTCACAGGTGTGGCCTGCACCTGGAGACTATACTCACAAAAGGGAGAGATCACTCCCATACACTCTATTATCATCAATGAAAAGATTACATCATTAAATACAACTCTGGAAATCAGGAAGTTGCAACCACACTCCTAAACTCTAGGAACAAATCCTAAACTAAGGAGATACGTTACAACTATGTAACCATTTCTCCATTAATACAAACTAATATTAATTATTTTCAACTCCCCCCCTTAAAGGAGAAAGAGTTCTCCTGAACTCCTAACATCCCTCCAAACAATTCAAATTTCACTCATGCAAGAAGCTTTGTAAAAATATCAGCCACATTGTCACAAGTTTTACAATATTCAACAACAATTTCTTTTGACTGTATTTTCTCTCTAACAAAATGGAACTCAGTGTCTATATGTTTGGTGTTTTTGTGAAACAATGGATTGTATGCCAATTTAATGGTGCTCTGGTTGTCACTTTTGATGGAAGTGGGATCCTTCTGTTCTTTTCCTGCATCTTAGAGAAGCCTTCTCAACCAGATTGCTTCACACGTCGCAGCACACAATGCTTGATACTCAGCTTCACACGAAGAAAAAGCTATAGTACTCTACTTCTTACTGCTCCATGCTATGACCCTGGATCCTATGTTGAATTCGTAACCTATGATGGACCTCCGATAATCTAAGTTACCTGCCCAGTCTGAGTCTGAAAAACCTGCTAGAGTAACATCATATGCGACAGTGTATAAAATGCCATAATTAACAGTAACACAAAGATACCTCAACACGCTTTTTGCTGCTACCCAGTGACTTTCAAGCGGTTTCGACATGAATTGGCTCAACACACTAACAGAGTATGCCAAGCCAGGTCTGGTTGTTGTAAGATATATCAAGCTGCCAACCAGCTGTCTATTCATTGTAGCATCAACCTCTTTAGTGCCATCGTCACTACTCAACTTCAGATTCTGCTGCAAAGGTTCGCTGCTGATCTACATTGATCCATACCAAACTTTTCTAACAGATTTCTGGCATACTTCCCTTGGGTAAGAAAAGTTTTCCCAGTATCTCTGCATACTTCTAATCCCAGACAGTAATGAAGACTTTCAAGATCTTTCATCTCAAAAAATTGTGCCATAAGCCTTTTGATTCCTCTGATTAAGTCATCTGCATCTCCTGTTATAATCATGTCATCCACATACAAAGAAATCAAAATAATTTGCCCCTGATTATTATACTTGGTATACAAATTTGGCTCATTTAAACTTCTATGAAAGCCATGCTTTAAAAATAAAGAATCAACCTTTTCGTACCAAGACCTGGGTGCTTGCTTTAAACCATATAAAGCCTTTTTCAATCTGCAAACAAGATGTTCCTGCCCCTGCTTTACAAATCCTTCTGGCTGTACTAAGTAAATTTCCTCTTTTAAATCACCATTTAAAAATGCAGATTTAACATCAAGCTGGTGTAATTCCCAATTACATTTAGTAGCTAAAGCAATAAGCATTCTGATTGTATTTAACTTTGCTACAGGTGCAAAAGTATCATCAAAACCTATACCTTCCTGCTGTGAATATCCTTTTGCAACCAGCCTAGCTTTTAATTTCTCTATGCTTCCGTCTGCATTCATTTTTGGTTTAAACAACCATTTACATCATATGGGTGTTTTATTCTTAGGTAGCTCAACTAAATACCAAGTATCATTTCTAAGAATTGATTCCATTTCTTCATTCATTGCAGCTCTCCACTCCTTAAATTGACTAGCTTCTTTGTAATTAGTGGGTTCTACAATGTTCAAAAGCTTTGACATCAAAGCATAGTCTCTCAATTTTAATGGTAATTGAGTCTTCCTACCTGATCCCCTTGGTAGGGGACTTACCTCAAATTTGTTTTCTTCTGCTACAACTGGGCTTGCATTATCACCTTCTTGTTGTTCATCTTTTTTCTCTTCTTTCTTCTCCTGCTCTCTTTCATCCTCGCTGCTTTCCTCCAACAACAATGGAATGTGCCAATTATCACTAATGTCATCTTTCCCTTCCTGTACCTATTCATGAAACACTACATCCCTACTTGCAAATGTCTTACGAGACTCAGGATTGAATAATTTATATGCTTTGAATTTTGTGCCATAACCAACAAAGATGCATCTAACTGCTTTAGGGTCTAATTTCTTCCTATCAGCTTTGGGTATATGGGCAAATTCTTTTGACCCAAATACTCTTAGATGGTTTACTGCTAGTTTAAATCAATATAGAGCTTCAAAAGGGGTTTTGAAGCCAAGATACCTGGTAGGACTTCTGTTCTTCAAATATACAGCAGTGTTAATAGCCTTTGCCCAAAAACTATTAGACATACCCTTACCTTGTAACATGCTCCTTACGCACTCCACCAAGGTTCTATTTTTGCGCTCTGCAACTCCATTCCACTGTGGTGTTTGTGGCACTGTATATCACTGAACAATCCCGTGAGATTTGCAGAATTTCATGAATTAACTTAGCTTGTATTCTCCCCCTTGATCAGATCGGAGAATTTTTATACTCTTACCAAATTGTTTTTCCACCAAGGTTTTAAATTCTATAAAGCACTGGAAAGTCTAACTTTTCTTATTCAAAAAATAAACCGATGAATATCTAGTGCAGTCATTAGTAAATAATAGAAAATAATATCCTCCTCCTAGCGACCTTGTCTGCATAGGTCCGCATACATCAGTGTGCACTAGTTATAAAATATTTGTTTCCTTCCTCCTATCATGCACAGGAAACTATTCTCTATGCATTTTTCCTAAGGCACAACCATCACAATTTAACTAAATATTACGAAAGATAAGGAGACCCTCAACCATACCTTTCTTCTACAATAACATGAGGTCTTGCAAATTCAAGTGACTGGACCTCTGATGCCAGAGTTGTTCGGCTGTCGATCCTCCTACAACCATGGCTTGCTTTGGTATAATTTTTGCATCCAGTCTGTATAGGCTTCCAACTCGCATGCCTGTTGCAACTATTTCATTCCTACAATCCTTTATCACACAATGAGCCTTAAAGAACTCGACTTGCATATCTTGATCAGCCATCATGGATACAGATATCAAATTTTTCTTAATTCCAGGTACATATAAAACATTTTTAAGGTGACTAATTTTTCCATTTGGTAACTTGACTGAAATCACCCCATAACCTCTAATCTCGTATCCACTATCATCTCCTAGGTATATTTTTGATCCATTTATACTTTCTTCAAGACTATCAAAAAATTCCTTTTTACCTATCATGTGAGAGGATGCTCCAGAATCGACATACCAAATATCATCCTCATTAGATGCTGAGAGGGCACAGTCGACTGTGAACAGTCGAAATTCATGACTGAAGTCTTTATCTTCTTCTTCAACAAAGTATCCTCTGTGCTTTGCATTTGCCTGCTTCCTCTTTGCATCATCAGCCTGCTTCTTATAACATTCACTCTGTATATGACCCTTCTTTCCACAATAATAACATTTCTTTTCAGAATGATTTGCAATCATACCTTTATGAGAATGTGAATTCTTATGTGATGTTCCTCCTTTCTGCTTTGATTGCTGATGTGACTGCTTTCCTCTAAATGATCGTTGTTTTGCCATCGACGCAAGATCATCACTCTAGGGGTTCAAGTTCTGCCGCCGCTCCTCCTCTTGCTACAAGATCCCTGTCAGATCATCAAATGTGGGTGCTTTCTCCCTTGCCGCCAATCCAGTGATGAACGTTTGAAATTCATCTCGCATCCCATTCAATGTGATTGTGACAAGATCAGAGTCAGACACCATCACTCCGATGTTCCCCAATCCGTCTTTCACATCTTTGATTCGCGCAACAAATGCAGCAGCAGTCTCATTTTCATTCATCCTCATCGAAAATAGCTTGCTTTTAAGTGCCAAGACTCGACTTATGTTCTGGGTCTGATACAGATTTTTGATGGTTGTCCAGATCTTTGCGGACATTTTACAGTCTCTGATGTGCGCAATAACGTTGTCCTTCACAGACATTTTCAGCAAAACTTTCGCCTTGTTCTCTCGTTTATCCCATTCTTTCTCCTGCGTCCCCGCATTCGGCTTCTGCTCATCGCCTGTAACTGTGGTCCAAACATTCGCACCCTCAAGCAAGGTCTGGATCTTAAACTTCCAATTCGTGAAGTTATATCCATCAAGTTTACCAGACTCGTGAAGGTAAGATTCCATCATATTACTAATTCTGATCAGATCTACAAAATGAATCTACCCAACAACAAAAACAATACCTGTCAGATTGATCTGTCACTTTTTCCACCGATCTACAGTGTCTGACAATCCCACTCTGATGAGCAAATTCAGCATTTTCAATACAGTCGAAGAATTGATCTGATCAAAATTGATCCGATCTGCCTCTCCCGGATAGATCTGCAACTTCGCCGATCTGCACCCCTCGTAAATCACCAAACGAAGATGATGCTTCCTGCAGATCCCCTTGAAGGTATATTGGCGCGTTCCCGTGCATATCGCCGCGTTCTCGAGCTAAAAAACCATGCCAAGGAAAAATCACTTAGAGTAAAATTTGATGGCATGATTAATCTGTGAAATTCTGCACCAATCGAGTGTTCTGGCACTATGGCGCGATTAATCCCCGAAAAGTTGCACCAATTCCACCTCCTATGCTACTGTCAGCGCGAAAAGCATGCCAATTCCCTTCTACTCAGGAAAAAAAAATTCTGAGTCCGAGCCAGGTGTTCTGCAGTCCACCTGCTCAATTGAGCACAGAGCTCTTGTGTACACACAGCTACAGAGGAACTTCAAGCCACACAGGAAATTATACCACACAGGCAAGCTAGCTACAAAGGCACTTCAGCCACAAAGGTGACAAAAGATCAGGCTCACCCAATCTAAGCTCTGATACCAAGATAAAATGTGAACAAAATTGAAAAGAAAGAGATGTAGCTCACAGGTGTGGCCTGCACCTGGAGACTATACTCACAAAACAGAGAGATCACTCTCGTACACTCTATTATCATCAATGAAAAGTTTACATCATTAAATCAACTCTAGAAATCAGGAAGTTGCAACCACACTCCTAAACTCTAGGAACAAATCCTAAACTAAGGAGATGTGTTACAACTATGTAACCATTTCTCCATTAATACAAAATAATATTAATTATTTTCAACTATATAATATCAGCAAATGCACCCAATATGAGTTTATGGGATTTTTTCTTGTTAAGCGATAACACAAGAGCCTCTCCTCTAAATAATGCATGTTCATCAAATTATCGACATCAACAATTTCTAGCATCCACACTTGGAAATCTTAAAAACAATTCGGAAAATACTTCAACACTACAATGCTTTCTATAATATCACTAGAACCACGTATTTACACATTGAATTCATGAAAATATTATTAATTTTATGTGATTTGAATGGATTCTGTCAGGAACTAGTTACAAATCTACGTATTTACACGTGACATTGATGAAAATATTATTAACTTAGAATGAACTGTAACATACCCCCTGCGCCAAATTTGGAAATTCATCGCCCACGCTCCCTCTCCTTAAATAACCATTAATTAAAATTAGCTTCAATATCCTTCACAGGCATATGTATTCCTTCATTTCTTGAACAATTACTAATCAGGCAACTATACACATACTCTAAAAAATTTGACAATATCAAAAGTAATGTGCCATATCTCCTAATACCATACTACCTATGCTTTATTTCATACATGATAGTAACCTTTATATACAATTATAAGAATTAAATTTCAACTCAACCTTACAACATAGCGGCATAATTCAAAGCATGCAAACAATACGATTCTTAACAACTCAACATTAACATTAACGAAAGATTATCTTGTCATGGCCATGAATAATGATCGTAGTCCTACTCACACCGTCAAAATAAGTTGAAAAAATATCTTATGTAATACAAGTCTCGGTAGATGCATTCCACTCTATAATGCATAAAATAGATGACCTAAACCCTAAGCTTACCCAATTCAAGCCTTAGAAGATAGTTATGTATATATAGTATCTCAGGCATATTATTCACCATCTTAAAAATTGAGATATCACCTAGGTTTCACGATTTGCCACATAACAATTATTGTATAAAACCCATTTACTAGATTCCTTTACTAAACTTAACCTAGATTAAATTTATGTGGAATAATTTTCCCATACCACCACATATAATCATCTCATAGACATAGTTAGCACATGCAATTATAGACATTCTTAGTGATCACATACAATCTCTCATAGCACGAACAACTCAAGAAATTTCTAACATATGATGAAGGAATTTAAAATACAGAGGGTATGAGTCCAACATACAAAACATCGAATGAAAACCAGATTATCTAGAAGAATGTCACTTGGAAAACCAAGCACCGCCACCCAACCTAGAACTGGCTTTCACCAATTCACCCATGAGCTGAGAGTTCTTGCCATGGATCAACTACCTCTATTGATCTCTTAAATGGGTATTTAATACCATATTTAATGATATGGTTTCCATTAGTCATGTCCCACTTTTATGGATCTTTTTTATCCATTTTCCCAGGCTTTTGTCAGAAAAACTCGCCTTTCTCTCCCGCAAGGATTTTCCTGATAAAATAATGTCTTTCTCTCCCGCAAAGCTTTTAAATTTTTCTCAATGGATATTTATCTCCAATCCATGAAGCTTATCTAGAATTGAGTCTACAAGATTTATCATGAAATAGTTATCCCTTCTCATTCACCAATGGGATTTGGAAAGAATATCATCTCTTCGTGTCTCTCTTTTTCAAGTGATTAATTATTTTATTTATTTCATAAGGTATTCACTTTTCTTGTTACACATCAAACCTAGCTTTCTCTAGCTTAGGTTTGCAAAGTCTTACACACAAGGGAGGGGTGTTACATGATTCGAGTGGATTCCACCAGGAATTAGTTACAAATCTTATTTTAACACTCATGAAACTAAAATACATCGAAATTAAAATTACTTCAATACATATAATAACTAAACAAAATCTCTTCATCGAGGGTAGCCATTTTGCTACACTTCTATTGCATATTTCTAGGAGCTTCTCTGTGAACTTGATGTTTTTGCCAACCAATTTCAAAAATTACTATCTAGTCTTTCCAAGTTGGTCCCTTTTAGTTGAATCTGAGGAAACAGTGAACATAATTTCATATTTTCTTGTAATTAATACAGTCCCTCTGTGTGGTTGAATGACGACGGAGGTCCCAGTTTGTGGATGGGTTTTTCTAGTGGATTGTAGTGAGGTTTTTAGTGACCACATTTCTCTTGATTTTAGGTGTTTGACCTTTAAAATGTATGGTATCATGTTGGCCTACAAGTCACTAAAGTGTCCAAATGCCCCTTACTAAGAGGAAGCCATTCACCAGCATGATAATGTACACTAGAGGGAAGGTGGTGTACGCTAGAGTGAAAATAGAGATGGTAAAAAGGTTAGTCAACTATATTTCTTTCAATCTGTGTGTTACCTATACTAAATTCTAGGAAAAACTCTCCATGAATTCTTGTGCACAAAAGATAATGAATTCTTTTGTGCTCAAAGATAATAAATGTTGGGGTATTTTATTTTGGCACAGGAATATTATTTGCATGCACGAAAATAATAGCTATGGTGTTAGATTTCTTGAAATGAAATATGTGTTTATATGCTTGAAAAGAATAGCTATTGTGTTAGGTTTCTTGAGAGAAATATGTGTCTATATGCATGAAAATAATAACTATTGTGTTATATTTCTTGAAAGTAAATATGTGTTTATATGTGTTGGCATTATGATATATATGTTGTACTTGATGGCAACCCACTCAACTCAGATGATAAATTATAGTGCAGCAAAGTTCACGCACTTTCATCAAGATAAAAGTTTCTTTCATGTAGATAAAAGTTCACGCACTTTCATGAAGATAAAAGTTTCTTTCATGTAGAGAAAAGTTCACACACTTTCATGAAGATAAGAGGTTCTTTCATGTAAAGAAAATTTCACGCACTTTCATGCAGAGAAAAGTTTCTTTCATGTAGAGAAAAGTTCACGCACTTTCATGCAGAGAAAAGTTTCTTTCATATAGAGAAAAGTTCACGCACTTTCATGGTTGGCTCATGGTATTAGTCCGATAGTTTTTGATCCTATGGTTTTGGTCTGTGGTATTGCATCCAAAAGTGTTGACACCAAGTATTGGGTTCATGGTATTGTGTTATTATGGTTTTGGACCGTGGTATTGTGAAAGGCCTAAGACTATAAAAGAGGAAGGAGATCATTTGGCAAGGCAATCAATCTAAATGAATTGAATATCTAGTAAGTGCTAGATCTGAAATATTTGTGATTGGGGTTATGGTGTAGATCTGGATCTGAATGGAGGAGGAACCTTAGCGCATAAAGAAGGATAAGTTCTATTGATGGGTCATAATCTTTAAGCTTGAATAATAGTATCTTTGTATGATTTTGATCTGTTATATGAGGCTCATGCTTGATCTATAAATCTGAAAATATGGGTTAATTAGTGTCTGAATATTTGAAAGAATGAATTATCCTTTATAGATCTGTATGCACGTTCAGTGAAGTGAAAGAGTGTATACACGCTGGTTCAGTGAATGAAAACGGTGTATATGCAGGTTGGTCCAAACACAGGAGCGTATGCACACAGGTTTCAGGTTTTTGAAGTAGTGTATATCCTTTAAATTATGATCTAGCAGCCTCTGTTTATTGTTGCAGTATTCTGGGTTTAGAATTTGGTGTGTGGTTACTGTTACTGTGTTCTGGGTACAGCTGTCAGAGAAGTGTTTACTTGATTCAGTTCTAATTGGGGAAAAGGAGATTGTTTGATGCATATATACTTGATGATTGATTGATGTTCATGGATCCAGTCTGAAAAATTATGAAACAAGGTCCATGGAAGAAAGAGAAGGTTGTAGCCTTCAGTAGGCCAGCACCTACGTACTAGTATCTTGGCTAGTACAAGAGCTAAGGGGGTTGTAGCTCCCTTCCAGGAGAAGCTGGAGAACGAGAGAGGGTTGTAGCTCTCTGTAGGTTGTAGCCTACGTACTAGTAAAGGACTGCACCAGTACATTGTAAAAAGAAGTTTCTAATTAAAAGAAGATAGAGACGAATTCCAGCAGGTGGTTTTCACCCACATTGGGTTTCCACCTTATATCTTGTGTTCTTGTGTGTGTGATAGTCTTCAGATCTGTTTTACTGTCTCTAGTTACTGGTTATTTGATTCGGATACACAGATTAATAATCAACTTCTGAAAGATAAAGTAAATTATAAGTTCGCATTGTATAACGCGGGTTTCCTTCTACATAGTTGCGTATATACGCAGTTTTAATTAACTGAAGTAGTGTATATTATCTGGATTTGAAAAAAGGAATATTTGACTTGATAATACTGATTCACCCCCCTCTCAGTATTATTTCCAACAATTGGTATCAGATCAAGTCCTTCTAAAGAAGCTTGATCGTTTGGAGGAAGATCCATAATCATGAGCAAATACAAGAGAGAAGCATCTATCAGGGCACCGATTTTTGATAGGAAAAACTTCATATATTGGAAGGTAAGAGTTACTGCCTATCTTCAATCTCTTGGTATAGAAGTTTGGGATATCATAGATACAGGGTACACTTTTCCATCAGCAACTCCTACAGATCTGGCTGAGAAGAAGAAATATGAAACAAATGCAAAGGCTGTCAATAACCTATTAGGATGTCTATCTCAATCAGAATTCGTCAAGGTTATGCAGTATAAATCTGCAAAATAAATATGGGACAAGATTGTTCTGAGCTATGAAGGAGATGAACAGGTAAAATGAGCAAAACTTCAAACCCTCAAAATTCAGTATGAAAATCTCTGAATGCACAATGATGAAAGTGTGGCTAACTATTTTCTTCGTGTAGATGAGATTGTTAATTGTATGAAAAATTTGGGTGAAGAAATAAAATAGGCTATTGTGGTTGAAAAGGTTCTAAGATCTTTGTCCCCTAAGTTTGAATCTAAAGTTTCTGCAATCGAAGAAAAAGAGAATCTACGAAACCCTACCATGTCTCAGCTGCGCGGAATTCTTACTACTTATGAAATGAGGAAAGGAGGACCATTAGACAGGAGAGAAGCTTCAGGCAGAGGAGATTACTATGAGTCGGGACACGTGTTTGAAGAAGAGGAGGAATCAAATTTTGTCAAGAACCTTCAACGGGGTACTGGAAGATTCAGAGGTAAGTTGCCTTTCAAATGCTTTGCTTGTGGAAGAGTCGGTCACTATGCTGCCAAATGTCCTCATAAGGATAAGATTTACAAGGGGAAGGAACCTGTTAGATGGAACAAGATACAGAATGTAGCTAATAAAATTTACTACACTCATGAAGACAGTGATGGTATTTCAAATAGTGATGAAGATGAACGAGGTAAGAATTATAAACTTTTAATGGCTTTTGAAGATGATAATTACATGGATGCTATAGATGAAGATGGTTTTTATGAAGAGATTTCTAAACTCAAAGTATGTTTAGAAGAGAAGAATGTGATCATTGATACTCTGCAATTCCAACTTGCTGAAAAAGAAAAATTTCTTGAGAAGTTAGAATGTGAAATTGTTGGTCTTAGAAAAGAGATTGAGAAAACAAAGGTTCTTAATCTTAAATTTGTTAAAGGATCTGAAACTCTAGATGAGATTATCAATGTGCAGCGTTCCCCACTAATCAAGATAGGTCTAGGATATAATGAAGAAGCATCTCAAGCGCAGAAACCATCCACCTCAAAAATTTATCTTGATGCAGCAAGGAGGAATGAGCAAGAGCCCAATGGAGATCACCAGGTAAAACAGGGACGATTTACATCAAGAATAAACAAAGAATACCAGGTAAATCAAGGGAAATCCACCTTAAGGATGAACAAAAGCTACAACCAACCACTGGTAAAATCTTCTCAATTTGCCTCAAGAATGGATGACAATAGAAACTACAATCATTTGGCTGGTCGATTTGATAATCGCAGGAGTTTCTTCAATGGCCAACGTTTCTCTTGCCATAACTTTGGCCACAAAGCAGCTCAATGTGTTGCCTATAAGACAATAATGATTAGAGAAGCTCAAAAACAAAGAAGTATGACTGGAATTATGAAAAGAACCTATAACAACTTTTCCGCCCTTGAAAATGAAATTGAATGTTCTATTTGTAATAACTTCGGTCATGAAGATTCTGAATGCAGGAGCAGGTTTCGGCAGACAACTCAGAAGGAACAAGCCTCAAGTGCCAGAACATGGAGAACGAAGGAACCACAACCAGAAAGATGTGGGATATCCTTTTATGCAGAAGGACAAGAAAATCAATGGTACATCGACAGTGGATGTTCGAAGAATATGACAGGTGATAAGGAAAAACTTCAATCTTATAGTGCTTTAGAAAATGAAAAGAAAGTTTCTTTTGGAAATGATACCCCTGCAGTCATAAAAGGAAAAGGCACTATTCAATTGAAAGAAAAAGTCAAAGCTGGAAATGTTCTGTATGTTGATGGCTTGAAGCATAATCTACTGAGTGTCAGTCAAATGTGCGATCAAGGAACTGAGGTAATATTTCGATCAAATGGATGTAGTGTTCGTGATCTTGATACAGGAAAAATAGTGATCAAAGGCATAAGAACTCCAAATAATTTATACATATTTGAAGAAGGAAAAAAACAATGCTATTTGAGCAAGAATGATGAACACTAGTTATGGCACTGGAGGTTGGGGCATCTAAGCTTTTCACAAATAAGGAAAGCATGCAAATACCAGGCAGTTTGTGGTCTTCCAGACATCAGAATTCCAGACAATACAATATGCAAATCATGTCAGTTTGGTAAGCAAACTAGAACTAACTTCCCTGAGAAGGAAGGATTAGCGAGCAGGCCTCTTGAACTAGTCCATATAGATATATGTGGTCCATCTAGGACGAAATCACCTTGAGGAGAAGAATACTTTATATTATTCATTGACGACTTCTCCGGTGGATAGGACTTGAAGCACAAAGACAAAGCATTAGAAAAATTCAAATCGTCCAAAGCCTTGGTAGAAAACGAATCAGATCACAAAATTAAGTGTCTTAGGTTTGATAGAGGTGGGGAGTTTACCTCAAATGAATTTTTCGATTTCTATGAAGAACATGGAATAAGAAGGGAATTCTCTATAGCTAGGACTCCTCAACAAAATGGAGTGGTGGAAAGGATGAACAGAATGGTTCAACAAATGGCTTGTGCTATGCTTGATGAGTCTGGAACACCCGCAACCTTCTGGGTTGAAGCTGCATTTGCTGTAGTTGTTATTCTCAACAAAACAAATGTCCGTGTAAACAGCACTCAAACTCCTCATGAGCTCTAGTATGGTGAGACTCCTTCGGTAAAACATTTCAAAATATTTGGAAGCAAACGCTATATTAAGAATAATGATGAACATCTTGGCAAGTTTGAACCTAGAGCAGATGAAGGCATACTTCTTGGTTATTCTCCCCACAACAAAGCATATAAGTGTTACAATAAAAGACTTGGAAGAATTGTTGACAGCATTGATGTAGTGATTGATGAAGAAGGAAACATTCTTAGGCAAGTAAATTATGAAAATATCGAAGAGGATGAAGACTACCCTTCAAATCAGACTGATGATGAAGAAGAACCTCAAGAGGCACCAGAGGAATAGATAAGGATAGAAGAGAAGACTCCATCTAGGTACGTCTAGAAGAATCATCCAGAATCTCAGATTTTGGGGCAGAAAGAAGCAGGTGTACAAACAAGAAGAGCAATTGCAGAAGCCTCAAGCTATTTGGCATTGCTCTCCTCCACTGAACCACAAAATGTAAAAGAGGCATGCAAAGATGAATGTTGGGTCAAGGCAATGGATGAAGAACTTGAGCAGATCGAAAAGAATAACACTTGGGAGTTGGTTCCTAGACCAAAAGATAAGAATGTCATAGGGACAAAATGGATCTTTAAAAACAAGTTGAATGAAAATGGGGAAGTGATTAGAAACAAGGCCAGACTTGTTTGTAAAGGGTATGCTCAACAAGAAGGTATAGACTTTGAAGAAACTTTTGCTCCCGTTGCTAGACTTGAGGCCATCCAAATGTTCCTTGCTCTCTCAAGCTTTCAGAAGTTCAAAGTATTTCAAATGTACGTGAAATCAGCCTTTCTGCATGGAGACTTAGAAGAAGAAGTGTACATTGAGTAACCAGATGGCTTCATCCTTGGGAATGATCCAAATCTTGTATGAAAACTAAAAAAGGCTCTCTATGGTATTAAACAGGCTCCAAGGGCTTGGTACTAGCGTTTGGACAAATATCTTCATCAACAAGGTTTTTCAAAAGGATCAACAGATAGCAATCTTTATATAAAAATTGAAAATGACAAATTACTAATACTTGTTGTGTATGTAGATGATATTATCTTTGGCAGCAATGAAGAAGCTATGAGTCAAAGCTTTGCCTTGGTGATGCAGAAAGAATTCGAAATGTCTTTGCTTGGAGAACTGACATATTTTCTTGGATTGCAAATCCAACAAAATGAAGGCGGTATCTTTTTGTCTCAAACCAAGTATCTCAAGCAGATCTTGAAGAAATATGGCATGGAAGATGCAAAACCAGTATGTACCCCTATGGTTACAGGATGCAGCCTCAGTGAAAATGATGAATCAGCAGCAGTGCATCAACCAACCTATAGATCCATGATTGGAAGTCTTCTTTATTTGACAGGTACTCGACCAGACATCATGCATGCAGTGGGAATAGTTGGAAGATTCCAGGAAAATCCTAAGGAAACCCATCTTCAGGCAGTAAAGAGAATTTTCAAGTATCTTCAAGGAACTCAAAACTATGGCTTATGGTATCCTAGAGATACAGATCTCACTCTACATGCTTATACAGATGCAGATTGGGCTAGAAGCGTGGATGACAGGAAGAGCACAAGTGGTGGAGCATTCTTTATGGGTTCCAGATTAGTATCTTGGTTCAGCAAGAAACAAAGTTCGATTGCTTTATCTACAGCTGAAGCGGAATATGTGGTTGTTGCATCTTGTTGCACTCAACTCCTTTGGATGATGCAAACCTTGCAGGATTTTCAAATCACTTGTACACCACCTATCTCCATCTTATGTGATAATACAAGTGCAATCAGCATTTCAAAGAACCCAGTTATGCATTCAAATACCAAGCACATACCTATAAAATATCATTTCATCCGGGAACAAGTGTTGGAACAAAAGGTCAAGCTGGAGTATGTTCCCTCTAAGGAACAAGTTGTTGATATACTCACCAAACCACTGCCCAGTAAAAATTTTGAACACCTCAGATAGAAGCTAGGTGTAGTTGATGCATCATCTTGCTGTTAAATCTTGTCTGTTTCAGAGAAAAATGGGGGTACGCGAGTTGCCTAAGGAGGATCTGCGTACATACGCAGGTTTGTGCAGAGACAATCGCGTATATGGAGGTTGATGGATATCAGTAGGGATAGGCTCTGGTTGAAGATAATCTGGTATGGTTCTGACAGAGACCATCTGGCACAGGTTCAGGGGGAGCAGATAAACTTCTAATGATGCATTGTTGGCATTATCTCAAAAGCTTTTGGTTCTAGTTCACAACTGTTGTTAGATTCAGGTGGAACAAATGCAGAGGGAGAATAGAAGGAAATCATGGTTTCTGATCTAAATGGTGTTTGACATATGCTGCTGCTATCAGTTATTGGTGACTTTCATAAGTCTTGCTCTAGATATTTCGTCTCTATGTCATGTATCTCTTTTATGGTGTCAAGGTCATGTAATAGCCTATCTTGGTTTCCCCACTATGCCTGGGATGAAGATGTAATGTTCTTGTTTTATCATGTGTAAACTTTTGATGTATTCCCACTTGGTTGGGTGGATGAGTCAATTCTAGTATATCCCCACTTGGTTGGGAAATGGATTTATGTATGAGTCCTTGGTGATAGGAAGGTCATTTATGATAGAGTCGTGTTCTTCTTGTAAAACATCTTTTTGCAGACCTTGCTTATAGTCAGGGGGAGCATGAACAGCACACTTCAGCAGAGCAGAGACTTCAGCATGTGCTCAGAGGAAGCATGGACAGATTGGTACACCTTGGCATATACAAAGGGGGAGCTCATTCGGAGATTTCAGTAGGTAATCATGGGGAGTATGGGTAGCGGAAAGTTTATCTAGGAAAGAGATTATCTTGGTCTGCCCTTTGCCCTTGATGACAAAGGGGGAGAGTGATTGGTTGTTGTTGCCATCAAGTACAAAGGGGGAGATTGTTGGCATTATGATACATATGTTTTACTTGATGGCAACCACTCATCTCGGATGATAAATTATAGTGCAGCAAAGTTCACGCACTTTCATGAAGATAAACGTTTCTTTCATGTAGAGAAAATTTCACGCACTTTCATGAAGATAAAAGTTTCTTTCATGTAGAGAAAAGTTCATGCACTTTCATGAAGATAAAAGGTTCTTTCATGTAAAGAAAAGTTCACGCACTTTCATGCAGAGAAAAGTTTCTTTCATGTAGAGAAAATTTCACGCACTTTCATGCAAAGAAAATTTTCTTTCATATAGAGAAAATTTCACGCACTTTCATGCATAGAAAAGTTCCTTTCATGAAGAGAAAAGTTCACGCACTTTCATGGTTGGCTCATGGTATTAGTCCGACATTTTTTGATCCTATGGTTTTGGTCCGTGGTATTGCATCCAAAAGTGTTGACCCCAAGTATTGGGTTCATGGTATTGTGTTATTATGGTTTTGGACCGTGGTATTTTGAAAGGCCTAAGACTATAAAAGAGGAAGGAGATCATTTGGTAAGGTAATCAATCTGAATGAATTGAATATCTAATAAGTGCTAGATCTGAAATATTTGTGATTGGGGTTATGGTGCAGATCTGGATCTGAATGAAGGAGGAACCTTAGCATATAAAGAAGGATAAGTTCTATTAATGGGACATAATCTTTAAGCTTTAATAATAGTATCTTTGTATGATTTTGATCTGTTATATGAGGCACATGCTTGATCTATAAATCTGACAATATGGGTTAATTAGTGTCTGAATATTTGAAAGAATGAATTATCCTTTATAGATCTGTACGTAGGTTCAGTGAAGCGAAAGAGCATATACACGCTGGTTCAGTGAATGAAAATGGCGTATACACATGTTGGTCCAAACACAAGAGCGTATGCACGGAGGTTTTAGGTTGTTGAAGTAGCATATATCCTTTAAATTATGATCTAGTTGCCTCTGTTTATCGTTGCAGTATTCTGGGTTCAGAATTTGGAGTGTGGTTACTGTTACTGTGTTCTGGGTACAGCTATCAGAGAAGTGTTTACTTGATTCAGTGCTAATTGGGGAAAAGGAGATTGTTTGATGTAGATATACTTGATGATTGATTGATTTTCATGGATCCAGTCTAAAAATTTATGAAACGAGGTCCCTGGAAGAAAGAGAAGGTTGTAGCCTTCAGTAGGCCAGCACCTACGTACTAGTATCTTGGCTAGTACAAGAGCTAAGGGGGTTGTAGCTCCCTTCCAGGAAAAGCTGGAGAATGAGAGAGGGTTGTAGCTCTCTGCAGGTTGTAGCATGTGTACTGGTAAAGGACTGCGCCAGTACATTGTAAACAGAAGTTTCTACTTAAAAGAAGATAGAGACGAATTGCAGCAAGTGGTTTTCACCCACATTGGGTTTCCACCTTATATCTTGTGTTCTTGTGTGTGTGATAGTCTTTAGATCTATTTTACTGTCTCTGGTTACTGGTTATTTGATTCTGATACACAGATTAATAATCAACTTCTGAAAGATAAAGTAAATTATAAGTTTGCATTGTATAACATGGGTTTCCTTCTACATAGTTGCATATATACGCGGTTTTAATTAACTGAAAGTAGCGTATATTATCTGGATTTGAAAAAGGGAATATTTGACTTTATAATACTGATTCACCCACCCCCCCCCCCCCTCTCAGTATTATTTCCAACAATATGGGCAAAAATAATAGCTATTGTGATAGATTTTTCGAAAAGAAATATGTGTTTATAGAAACGAAAATAATTGATATTGTGTTGTATTTTCAGGAAAAAGAAATGTGTATTGCATGCATGAATAAATATATATTGTGTTATATTTCTTGAAAATAAATATGTATTTATATGCACAAAAAGGATAACTATTGCGTTATATTTGTTAAAAAAAAATGTATTTGCATGCATGAAAATAATAGCTATTGTGTTATTTTTCTAGAAAATAATGTGTTTGTATGCACACAGATAATAGTTATTGTGCTAGTATTCCTTTAAAAAAATATGGGTAGTTGTGGTGGTGTTTCTTTTGGGAAATAATTTGCTCTCACCTGAAGAAATAATAGTAGTTGTGGTTATTATATTTTGGAATGATTTCCCTCCTCTTGTTTGAAGAGATACTGAAAAACATGACGATTATTTTAAATATTACCATGATAATCATGGTGATTCTTTTAAATATTATCGTATTCTTGTGAGTAGAGGTAAAATGTTTCTATTCCCTTTCTTATAATGTATGGGAAGTACGAATATATTGACATTCCTTGGTAGTCTTTATTCAATTTACTTTATGCATGTGAGATTTAGATGCATATACATGTGTCATTTCCCTACGCTTGCTTAGATAAATAAACATGTGTTTAGATAATTGTGTGATTCTAATTAATGCAAGTGTGGTGTCAATAAACAATCATCCTTTGATGTTACATATGCATTTTATTCATGCACATGAAAATAGGTTGAAGCATAACTAGTAAAGATTTATTTTATTTTATTTTTTAAGTAAGCTTGGTAGGACGACATCTTCAACATGTCCAATATATCACCCTAATTGGGCAGGAAATTGAACCCGTTACTTCACATCAAAGAGTGCCTTAATAGAGAACTCGATCACCGTCTATCCAAGACCCCGCAGACATAATTAGTAAAGATTTATTAATTGAGTTTTATAACTACTTTTATATAATCATGATGGAAAATTGTTTGACAACAGTAATTACAGAAAGGAATGTGATTTATGTGAAAAATAAATTAATTGTGTCTTACCCATCCCTTATGAGTATCTACATAAATATCCTACCCTCAGATTCTTTGTTATAAAATTCCATTGAAGGCACAAAGAAAAATTCCATTTATAAGCTCAATAAAATCAATATCCTAAAATAGAGTTCCTAAAGAATCGACAAGGAAATACCTTCTACAATAATGTAAATTATTAGCATGAATGTATTTACGTCAACAATGATAGCAACACTTGAAGTAAAATGAAATGTCAATCAACTACACATGATTGGGTACAGAGATCATTTGTCGTTGTTAACGGAGACCACTGTATTTAGCTCCACTTCCCTGCTGTGGATGGTCGGCTTTAGATCGAGCAGGGTGCAATGAGGGCCCATGGTCACTGTCTCTATTAATCCCTAGAACATTTCAACTGTAGTATCATCTACTCGACTGACTTTCTCACGACATGTAGGACTATGGTCTATGGCCATTTTTTGGAGTTTCATTCGTTTGTTGTGTGACATGTTCTACTACATTTCTCATTATTCCATATATTCTTTGCAATCTCTGCTATGTTTATTTCTAGAGTCAAAATCAATGAGGACTTTTTATGAGAACTTGATGGATCATGGAAACAATGTGATTCCCATTGTGAAGGACCTCTTCCATTTGAATGTTGAAATAAATTTGTGTGAAAATGGCATGTTTGTGTATGAAATTGAAGTTTCTATGCTCTATAGCTATCACTTGACTTCATGACACAACAAAAATTATTATGTGGGCTACAGAAGTCTTTGATTATTTTATTGATTTCACATACATCTATTCTTATTCATATATTCAATGGCACATGTTCATCCATTTAATATACATATATTCTTATTCATATATTCAATGGCACATGTTCATCCATTTCACATACATCTATTCTTATTCATGTATTCAATGGCACATGTTTATCAATAATCCTAACTGATATGAAAACCCACCTCACAACTCTGTAATGTTTTCTATATCTATAGACATGACACAGTCAATTTGTCACATTCTATAGGGGTGAGTGGCCCTGAGGCCACAATATTTGAACTTAATGCTCCGATACCATTTGTCACATACCCCCTGGGTCTAATTTGGAAATTCATCGCCTGGGATCCCTCTCCTTTAATAACTAGTAATTAAAATTAGCTTCAATAGACTTCACATGCATATTTATTCCATATTTTCTTGAACAATTACTAATCATGCAACTATACACATACTCTGAAAAATTTGACAATATCAAAAGTATTGTGCCATATCCCCTAGTACCATACTACAGACTTCTCCTATGCTTTACTACATACATGATGGTAACCTTTATATCCAATTATAATACTTAAATTTCAACTCAACCTTACAACATAGAGAAACTATTCATGGCATGTGACCAATACGATTCTTTGCGACTCCGTATTAGCATTAACGAGACATTATCTTGTCATGGCCATGAATCATGATCATATTCCTACTAACACCATCAAAAGAAGATGGAAATATATCTTATGTAACACAAGCCTTCGTAGATGCATTCCACTCTATAATGCATAATATAGATGACCTGAACCCTAGGCTTACCCAATTGAATCCCTAGAACATAATTATGTATATATAGTATCCCAAGCATACTATTTACCATCTTAAAAACTTAGATAGCACCTAGGTTTCACGATTTGCCACATAAAAATTATTGTATAAAACCCGTTTATTATATTCCTTTACTAAACTTAACTTGCATTACATTTATGTGCAATAATTGTCCCATACCACCACATATAATCATCTTGTAGACATAGTTAGCACATGAAATTCTACACATGCTTAATGATCACATACAATCTCTCGTAGCAAGAACAAATCAAGTAATTTCTTACATATGCTAAAGGAATTTAAGATACATAGGGTAGGAATAAAACATACACAACATCACATGCAAACCTGATTATCTTAAATAATGTCACTTGGAAAACCGAGCACTAGCACCCAACCTAGAATGGGCTTTTACCAATTCACCCCCTAGCCAAGAGTTCTTGCCATGGATCAACTACCTTTGGTTATTTCTTCAATGGATATTTAATACTCTCTCTCATGATGTGGTTTCCATTAGCCACATCCCACTTTTATGGATCTTTTTCATCCATTTTCAAAGGATTTTCTAAAAAAGGCTCGCCTTTCTCTCCCACAAGGCTTTTCCTAATAAAATCTTGTCTTTCTCTCCCGCAAATATTTTATGTTTTTCTCAATGGATATTTATCTCCAATCCATGAAGCTCATCTAGAATTGAATCTAGAAGCTTTATCATGAAATAATTTTCCCCTCCCATTCAGCAATGGGATTTGGAAAGAATCTTGAATCTCTTGGTGTATCGCTTTTTTAAGTGATTAATTATTTTATTTATTTCATAAACTATTTACTTTTATTGTTACACATCAGACCTAGTTTTTCTTAGCTTAGGTTTGCAACTTTTTACACACAAGAGAGGGGTTTTACATGATTTGAGTGGTTTCCATAAGGAATTAGTTACAAAATTTACTAAACACTCATGAAACTAAAATACATCCAAATTAAACTTACCTAAATAAACATAATAACCGAACCGAATCTCTTCACTAAGGGTAGCCATTTTGCTACACTTTTGTTGCATATTTCTAGGAGCTTCTCTGTGAACTTGATGTTTCCACCAACCAATTTCAAAAATTATTGTCTAGTCTTTCCAAGATGGTCCCTTCTAGTTAAATCCGAGGAAAACAGTGAACATAATTTCACATTTTCTTGTAATGAATACAATCCCTCAGTGTGATTGAATGACAATATGATCCCAGTTTGTGGATGGGTTTTTCCAGCAGATTATAATGAGGTTGTTAGTGACCACATTTCACTTAATTGTAGATGTTCGACCTTTAACATGCATGGTATCATGTTGGCCTACGAGTCACCGAAGTGTCCAAATGCCCTTGACTAATAGGAATCCATTCGCTAGCATGAAAGTGTAGGCTAGAGCGAAGATATAGATGGTCAAAAGGTTAGTCAACTATATTTATTTCAATGTGTGCATTACCTATATTAAATTCTAGGAAAAAATCTTCATGAATTCTTGTGCACAAAAGATAAGGAATGCTTTTGTGCTCAAAGATAATAATTGTTGGGGTAGTTTATTTTAGAAAAGGTATATTTATTTGCATGCACGAAAATATTAGCTATGGTATTAGATTTCTTGAAAATAAATATGTGTTTATATGCATGAAAAGAATAGCTATTATGTTATGTTTCTTGAGAGAAATATGTGTTTATATGCATGAAAATAATAGTTATTGTGTTATATTTCCTGAAAGGAAATGTATGTTTATATTCACAAAAATAATAGTTATTGTGTTATATTTCTTGAAAAGAAATATGTGTTTATATGAATGAAAATAATAGATATTTTGGGGTATTTTCTTGAAAAGGAAATATGTATTTGCATGCCTGAAAATAATAACTATTGTGTTAGATTTCTTGAAAATAAATATGTGTTTATATGCACAAAAAGAATAACTATTGTGTTATATATATATATATATATATATATATATATATATATATATATATATATATATATATATATATATATATATATATATATATATATATATATATATATATATATATATATATATATATATATATATATACATGAAAATAATAGCTATTGTGTTAGTTTTCCTGAAAAGAATGTGTTTGTATTCAAACAGATAATACCTATTGTTCTAGTTTTATTTTTTTTAAATAAGGGTAGTTGTGGTGGTCTTTCCTTTAGGAAAGAATGTAGTCTCATGTCAAGAAATAATAGTAGTTGTGGTTATTATCTTTTGGAAGGATTTCTCTCCTCTTCTTCAAAGAGATACTGAAAACCATGGCGATTATTTTAAATATTACCATGATAATCATGGTGATTCTTTTAAATATTATTGTATTATTGTGAGTAGAGGTAAAATGTATATATTCCCTTTCTTATAATGTATGGGAAGTATGGATAGATTAACATTCCTTGGTAATCTTTATGCAATTTAATTTATGCATGTGCTATTTACATGCATAGACATGTTCCATATCCCTGCACATGCTTAGATAAATAAACATGTTTTTTTAATTGTGTGCTTTTAATTAATGAAAGTGTGGTGTCAATAAAGAATCATGTCTTTATTTTATATATGCATTTTATTCATGCACATGAAAAGATGTTGAAGCATAACTAGTAAATATTTATTTTTATTTTTTTTTAGTAAGCTTGGCAGGGCAGCATCTTCAATATGTCCAATATATCATCTTGATCAAGTGGGCAATTGAACTAGTGACTTCACATCAAAGAGTGCCTTAATAGAGCCCCCGATCACTGTCTATCCAAGACCCCGCAAACATAACTAGTAAATATTTATCAATTGAGATTGATAACTATTTTTATATAATCATGATGGAAAAGTTTCCAACAACAATAATTGCAGGAAAGGAATGTGAATTATGTGAAGAATGAATCAATTGTGCCTTACCCATCCCTTATGATTATATTCATAAATATCCTACCCTCATATGCTTTTTTATAAAATTCCATTGAAGGCACAAAAAAAATTCCATTGATAAGCTCAATAAAATCAATATCCTAAAATAGAGTTCCTAAAGAATCGACGGGGCAAGACCTTCTGCAATAATGTAAATTATTAGCATGAATGTCTTAACATCAATAATCATAGCAAAAATTGCATTCAAATGCAACTTCAATCAACTACACAGGATTGGGTACAAAGACCATTTGTAGCTGGATATGGAGACCACCGTATGTAGTTGCACTTCCCTACCATGTATGGTTGGTTTCAGATGGAGCAGGGCACAGTTATGGTACATGGTCGTTGTCTTTGAAAATCCCTAGAACATTTCAACTATGTTATCACCTAATCGGATGAATTTCACGTGACATGCAAGATTATGGCCATTTTTCAAAGTTTCATTTGTTTGTTGTGTGACATGTTCTACTACATTTCTCATTATTCGACCTATTCTCTGCAATCTCCGCTATGTTTATTTCTAGAGTCAAAATCGATGAGGACCTTTTATGAGGACTATATGGATCATGGAAACAATGTGATTCCTACTTTGAATGACCTCTCCCATTTGAATCTTAAAAGAAATGTGTCTGAAAATGGCATGTTTGTGTATGAAATTGAAGTTTATGTGCTCTATAGTTATCACTTGACTTCATGACTTAACGAAAAATGTTATGTGGGCGATGGAAGTCTTTGATTCTTTCATCCTTTTCACTTACATCTAATGTTATTCATATATTCAATCCCAAATGTTCATCCATTTCATATATATATATTCTTATTCATATATTCAATGACACATGTTTATCAATTATTCTAACTGATATGAAACCCAACCTCACAGCTCTATAATTTTTTCTATATATATAGAGATGACACAATCCATTTGTCACATTCTACAAGGGTGAGTGGCCCTGAGCCATGATATTTGAATTTAATGCTCCAATACCATTTGTCACATACCCCCTAGGCCTAATTTGGAAACTCATCACCCAGGCTCCCTCTCCTTAAATAACCATTAATTAAAATTAGCTTCAATAGCCTTCACAGGCATAGTTATTCTGTCATTTCTTGAAAAATTACTAATCATGCAACTATACACATGCTATAAAAAAATTTACAATATCAAAACCAATGTGTGATATCCCCTAGTACCATACTACAAACTTCTCCTATGTTTTATTGCATAGATGATGGTAACCTTTATATCCAATTATAAGTCTTACATTTCAACTCAACCTTAAAACATGCAGGCATCATTCATGGCATGCAACCAATACGATTATTTACGACTCAACATTAGGATTAACGAAACATTAGCTTGTCATGGCCATGAATCATGATCATAGTCCTATTGACACCGTCAAAAGAAGATGGAAATATATCTTATGTAATACAAGCCTCAGTAGATGCATTCCACTCTATAATGCATAACATAGATGACCTGAACCCTAGGCTTACCCAATTCAATCGTTAGAACGTAATTATGTATATATAGTATCTCTGGCATACTATTCACTGACTTAAAAATAGAGATAACACCTAGCTTTCACGATATGCCACATAACAATTATTGTATAAAACCCATTTATTAGACTCCTTTACTAAACATAACTTGGATTACTTTAATGTGTAATAATTTTCCCATACCACCACATATAATCATCTCATACACATAATTAGCACATGAAATTCTACACATGCTTAGTGATCACATATAATCTCTCATAGCAAGAAAAACTCAATCAATTTCTCGCATATGCTGAAGGAATTTAAAATACAAACGGTAGGAATCCAACATACAAAACATCGCATGCAAACTAGATTATTTGAAATAATGTCACTTGGAAAACCGAGCACAACCACCCAAACTAGAACTGGCTTTCACCAATTCACCCCCAGCAGAGAGTCATTGCCATGGATCAAATTCCTCTGTTGATCTCTTCAATGGGTATTTAATACCCTCTTTTTTGATATGGTTTCCATTAGTCACGTCCCACTTTTATGGATATTTTTAATCCATTTTCCTAGGATTTTCTCAGAAAAGTTTGCCTTTCTCTCTCGTGAGGCTTTTCCTCATAAAAGCTTTCCTTTCTCTCCCACAAATCTTTTATGTTTTTCTCAATGAATATTTATCTCAAATCCATCAAGCTTATCTAGAATTGAATCTCGAAGCTTTATCATGAAATAATTACCCCTTCCCATTAACCAATGGGATTTGGAAAGAATCTCATTTCTTGGTGTCTTGCTTTTCTAAGTGATTAATTATTTTATTTATTTCATAAACCATTTACTTTCCGTGTTACACATCAAGCCTGGCTTTTCTCAACTTAGGTTTGCAAGTTTTTACACACAAGGGATGGGTGTTACATGATTTGAGAGGTTTCCACTAGGAATTAGTTACAAAACTTACTATAATACTCATAAAAATAAATTACATCCAAATTAAACTTACTTCAATACATATAATAATAGAACCAAATCTCTTTACCTAGGGTTTCCATTTTGCTACACTTATGTTGCATATTTCTAGGAGCTTCTCTGTGAACTTGATGTTTTTTCCAACCAATTTCAAAAACTATTGTGTAGTATTTCCAAGTTGGTCCCTTCTACTTAAATTTGGGGAAAAAAATGAACATAATTTCACATTTTCTTTTTTGTAATGAATATAGTCCCTCTCTGTGATTGAATGATGATGGGGGTCCCAGACTATGGATGGGTTTTCTCAACGTATTGTAATGAGGTTGTTAGTGATCGAATGGCACTTAATTGTAGTTGTTCGACCTTTAACATACATGGTATCATGCTGGCCTACAAGTCACAGAAGTGTCCAAATGCCCCTGACTAAGAGGAAGTCATTTGCTAACATGAAAGTGTACGCTGGAGGGAAGGTGGTGTAAGTTAGAGTGAAGATAGAGATGGTCAAAAGGTTAGTCAACTATATTTCTTTAAATGTGTGTGTTACCTGTATTAAATTATATGAAAAACTCTTCATGAATTCTTGTGCGCAAAAGATAAGGAATGTTTTTGTGCTCAAAGATAATAACTGTTGGGGTAGTTTCTTTTGGAAAAGGAATATTTATTTGAATGCATGAAAATAATAGCTATGGTGTTAGATTTCTTGAAAAGAAATATATGTTTATATGCATGAAAATAATAGTTATTGTGTGATATTTCGTGAAAGGAAATATGTGTTTATATGCACAAAAATAATAGCTATTGTGTTAGATTTCTTGAAAAGAAATATGTGTGTATATAAACTAAAATAATATATATTGTGTTGTATTTGCGAGAAAAATAAATATGTATTTGCATGCATGAAAAGAACAGCTATTGAGTTAGATATCTTGAAAAAAAATGTGTTTTTATATGCACAAAAAGAGTAACTATTGCATTATATTTCTTGAAAAAAAATATTTATTTTCATTCATGAAAATAATAGCAATTGTGTTAGTTTTCTTGAAAAGAATGTGTTTTTATGCACATAGATAATAGCTATTATGCTAGTTTTCTTTTAAAAAAATATGGGTAGTTGTGGTGGCTTTCTTTCGTGAAAGAATTTTCTCTCGTGTGAAGAAATAATAGTAGTTGTGGTTATTATCTTTTGGAAGGATTTCCCTCCTCTTGTTCGAAGAGACACTGAAAACCATGGCAATTATTTTAAATATTATCATGATATTCATGCTGATTGTTTTAAATATTATCGTATTCTTGTGAGTAGAGCTAAAATGTATCTATTTCCTTTTTTATAATGTATGGGAAGTATGGATAGATTGACATTTCTTGGTAATATTTATGCATGTGAGATTTAGATCCATAGACATGTGTCATATCCCTACACATGCTTAGATAAATAAAAATGTTTTTGCAATTGTGTGATTTTAATTAATGCAAGTTAGATGTCAATAAAGAATCATGTCTTGATGTTATATATGCATTTTATTAATGGACATGAAAATATGTTGAAGCATAACTAGTAAATATTTTTTTATTTTATCTTTTAAGTAAGCTTGGTAGGACTACATCTTCAACATGTCAAATATATCACCTTGATCAGGCAGGCAATTGAATGAGTGACTTCACATCAAAGAGGCTCTTGATAGAGTACCCAATCACCATCTATCCAAGACCCCGTGGACATAACTAGTAAAGAAATATTAATTGAGTTGGATAACTATTTTTATATAATCATGATGGAAAAGTTACCGACAACAGTAATTAGAGGAAAGGAATGCGACTTATGAGAAGAATGAATTAATTTTGTCTTACCCATCCCTTATGAGTATCTACGTAAATATCCTACCCTCATATGCTATGTTATAAGATTCCATTGAAGGCACAAAGAAAAATTCCAATGATAAGCTCGATAAAATCAATATCCTAAAATAGTGTTCCTAAAGAATCAATAGGGAAAGTCCTTCTACAATAATGTAAATTATTAGCATGAATATCTTGACGTCAACAATGATAGCAACACTTGTAGTCAAATGCAACATCAATCAACTACACTGGATTGTGTACAGAGACCATTTGCAATTCGAGATGGAGACCACCGTATGTAGTTGCACTTCTCTACCGTGGATGGTCGGGTTTAGATGGAGTAGGGCACAGTGAGGCCCCTCAGCCATTGTCTCTGAGAATCCACAGAATGTTTAAACTATGATATCCCCTACTCGATTGACTTTATCGCGACATTAAGGATTATGGTCTATGGCCATTTTTCATAGTTTCATTCATTTGTTGCGTGACACGTTCTACTACATTTCTCATTATTCCATATATTCTCTTCAATATCCACTATGTTTATTTCTAGAGTCAAAATCAATGAGGACCTTTTATGAGAACTTGATGGATCATGGAAACAATATGATTCCCACTTTGAAGGACCTATGTCATTTGAATTTTGAAAGAAATGTGTTTGATAATGGCATGTTTGTGTATGAAATTGAAGTTTCTGTGCTCTACATCTATCACTTGACTTCATGACTCAACGACAAATATTGTTTGGATTGTGGAAGTATTTGATTCTTTCATCCAATTCACATACATCTATTCTTATTCATATATTCAATGGCACATGTTCATCCATTTCACATATATCTATTCTTATTCATATATTCAATGGCACATGTTTATCAATTAATATAACTGATATGAAACCCCACCTCACAACTCTGTAATGTATTCTATATCTATAGACGTGACACAGTCCATTTGTCACATTCTACAGGGGTGAGTACCCTGAGGCCACAATATTTGAACTTAATGCTCCAATACCATTTTTCATATATCTCGTGGACCTAATTAGGAAATTCAACTCCCAGGCTTCCTCTCCTTAAAAAACTATTAATTAAAATTAGCTTCAATAACATTCACAAGAATAGTTATTCTATCATTTCTTGAACAATTACTAATCATGCAACTGTACACAGACTTTGAAAAATTTGACATTATCAAAAGTAATGTGCCATATCCCCCAGTACCATACTATGGACTTCTCCTATGTTTTATTGCATAGATGATCGTAACCTTTATATCCAATTATAATACTTACATTTCAACTCAACCTTACACCATAGATGCATCATTCATGGCAGGAAACCGATACGATTCTTGACGACTCAACATTAGCATTAACGAAACATTATCTTGTCATGGCCATGAATCATGATCATCATCCTACTGACACCGTCGAAAGAAGATGGAAATATATCTTATGTAATACAAGCCTTGGTAGATGAATTTCACTCTCTAATGAATAACATATATGACCTAAACCCTAGGCTTACCCAATTCAAGCCTTACAATGTAATTGTGTATATATAGTATCTCAGGCGTACTATTCACCGACTTAAAAACTAGGATACCAATTAGGTTTCACGATGTGCCACATAAATATTATTGTCTAAAGCCAATTTATTAGATTCCTCTACTAAACTTAACTTGGATTACATTTATGTGCAATAATTGTCCCATACTAGTACATATAATCATCTCATAGACATAATTAATAGATGTAATTCTACACATGCTTAGTGATCACATACAATCTCTCATATCAACAACAACTCAAAAAAATCTCACATATGCTAAAGGAATTTAAAATACACAGGGTAGGAATCCCACATACATAACATCAAATGCAAACCAGATTATCTAAAAGAAGGTCAATTGGAAAATCGAGCACTACCACCCAAACTAGAACTGGCTTTCACTAATTCACCCCCGAGTTGAGAGTTCTCACCATGGATCAATTGCCTCTATTGATCTCTTCAATGGGTATTTAATACCCTCTTTCATGATATGGATTCCATTAGGCATGTCCCACTTTTGTGGATCCTTTTTATCCATTTTCTTAAGCTTTTCTAAGAAAATCTCGCTTTCTCTCTCGCGAGGATTTTCCTCATAAAAGCTTTCTTTTCTCTCCAACAAAGATTTTATGTTTTTCTCAATGTATATTTATCTCCTATCCATCAAGATTATCCATAATTGAATCTAAAAGCTTTATCATGAAAGAATTATCCCTTCCCATTAACCAATAAGATTTGGAAAGAATCTCATCTCTTGGTGTCTCACGTTTCCAAGTGATTAATTATTTTCTTTATTTCATTAAATATTTTCTTTTCTTATTACACATCCTACCTAGCTTTTCTCAGCCTAGATTGGCAAAGTTTTATAGAAAAGGGAAGGATGTTACATGATTTGAGCAGTTTCCACCAAGAATTAGTTACAAAACTTACTGTAAAACTCATGAAACTAAAATAGATACAAATTAAACCTACTTCAATACATATAATAATAGTACAAAATGACTAACTAGTTACTAAAAAAACAACTAAAATTTGCATATAAATGACCATTTTTAGTCAGTGACCAATAGTAGCTAATTTACAGTATCTTAAAACGTGACCAACTTTTAGTCATTAATTGGTTTCCTCAATTTTACCATCTAGTAGTATATTTAGTCATTAATTTGGTCACTAATTTTTCATTGGTTTAGTCATTAATTGTGGCAATTAATGACCAAATATATAACAAAATATATTACTATATGAATCCTCAAGAAAACCAATTAATTACCAAAAAAATATGACCAAAATGTTGGTCGTGTTATAATATACTGTAAATTATCTACTAATAGTCATATATATGTAATTTTTAGTCATCATTTAAAACCAATTAATGACCAAAGAAATATGACTAAATTTTAGTTGTGTTATAAGATGCTATAAATTAGCTACTAATAGTCTTATATATGCAAAATTTAATCATCATTTAATAATAAAAAAATTATCATTTGCAGTAGTCATTTATCCTTTTTTTGTATTTTCATCTTCATCATATAAACGACTGATTTAGTAGTTTCGATTCATTTCATTTAATTTCATTCATAATCATTATGAACAGATAATTTAGTCATATATTCATTTTATTTGCGTTCATCATTAATTAATATAAACTACTAATTTAGTAATTTTAGATTGATTTTATGTGTTTATTATTAATCACCATAAATTAATTAGTATGATTTTGTGACCAAATTTTAAGAAAATTTCATACAATGTGCATATTTATCTATTATGATAACACAAAGTTACATATTTTAATTACAAGACTAAATAATATCAAGTGCAAATAAAAATAATTTCAACCATATAAATTTTATTATATAAAATATCAAGTATTACAATATGAGTTTCCAACTTAATATGGGTTGAACTACAATTTACACATGAAATATTGTTTCATCATTTCAAAACATTATCATTGTGTTGCCAAAGCATTGCAAGTGAATTCAACAACTCTGAAGGCTTGACCATCAGTCTCTATGAGTGTGTCTTTTGCAAGATATTGACTCTAAGGGTATCACCAAGGAAAATTTTAAGGATGGAAAATTTTCTTGAAGTTTAAAACATTGGCGAATCTCACTAATCCCTAATATGCAAATTATAAATGTTTATTGATATATTTGTAAAATTAATCAAATTTATAATTATTTTATATATAGTCTCTATATAATGTGGGCGATTTTTAAGGTAAAATAATTTTATATTCTAAAATTTGGGTGAATCGTCTTTTATAAAATTGGAAATTGGCGAATCTTTTTTGTGGAAAAATCATGGAAAATTAGCCCACTGGGCGAACATTAGCCCCTAAAATTTTCCATGGGTATCACTAGACAGATTCTCTTCTCTCTCTCATTTTTCATTTGTCGCTCTAGTCTTATTGTTCTCCTCTTTCTTCAATTGTTGCTTCTTACCATCAATATTGAGTTCATCTCCTCAAAATGAAAGAAGATACAATGCAGCGTATAAGACATGAAAGACGATGAATAGTTGAATATAAAATGAAGTAGACTAAAAATAGTTATATGACATATACCTCAACATTCGATAGTGGCCACTATGTGGCTAAATGACCTATATAAACAAGGCAAATAAAATGTTACCATAGAAAATGGAATTGGAGGGGGATTCATCATGCATGCTAGGATTTTTTGTGTGTTCACACATCATATTGCTCACTTATAATTGTATCAAAAACAAAGAGTATGCACAATGACATGTAGTGACATGTGGGTGTCTATTTGACTCAATGATATGCTTGATTTTTTAACCCATTCCAATCCTACCACAATGAAATTAAGAGAGAGAAGGACACAAGAAGGACTATTAATAAATGAAATTAGAGACTTTAGAATGCAACTCAATTATACCTTAATATAATGATAAGTATTTGCAACTTCCTAGTCACCGATGAGCATTAAATCACACTATTAAAAAATCCTTTCATTATGATAATTTGGTTGCACCTGCATTAATACTCTGTAGCAGTCCCTTAACTTGCCTATAGAAATAATTTTAGAAACAATCCCACTCCTGCAATTCTTCCCTATATGGATCATCTTTGTCCCCCCTATTGATAGTTATTTTTCAAGGCAACAGAATAGAACTCTCCAATTGCATCATCACCTTTCAAAACAATGCTTGAGTATTCCAAGTGATTGTTGAAAAAGTCTCTACTCAGGTCCATGAAATCCTTGATTTGTCTCCATTGCAAAAACCTTTTCTTATAATAAAATTATAAATACCACATATGCATTCCTTGTCCCTGACATACCAATTCTTTACAATGGAATATTTTATCATTACTCCCTCGGTGCAATAAAGATCAACTATTGTGGCATGGAGATGATTGGTGTCATAAAATGGTATAATTCATCCTTCAATCTATGTCATAGAACTCCTCTCACCTCACATAACTCCTGTCATCTACAAAAATAAGAGTCCTCTCAAAATACCTAGTCTCCATCTCATTCATCCTAAAATAAGTGGATATTTTTGTGGGTGACAAAGTGTGCTTGGAGATTTAATATAAGGAGATATCAGTAAAAAAATAAAAATACAATGCAACATAATAGTTATCAGCAGGAGCAACAACCCTGCCAAGCTACTTCCTAACTAGATAAAGATACTCCTAAATTACCTCTTATAATGAACAAAAGATAACCTCAACTACATATAGAGTCTACCTATGCATGGTAGCAATGAAAACACTGTCAAAAACAACATCTACAACAACGTTGGTCAATCTCTTCTTTTAGTCAAGGGCATTCCCAACTTTTGAAAAGTATCAAGCAGGTCAGGGTCCACCTCATCTAGGCTCCTCTTCTTCTTCTACTCTCTCTGTTTAGGTTTAGAATAATACCAAAGGTCTTCAAAATTGATGGGTGGGTAAAAGTTATTAGACCATTGAGTTCGTCCATTTTTAGTCATTGTCTGTAAGAATTGAATCTAAATTGCAAAAGTCATTCAAGTTCCTTCTTTTTAGATAAAATTAACCTAAGATTTGGAGAGTTGTCAGGTTTAATGGATCTACGTATATTCTACTTAAAATATAGTAACGTGGTTTAAAACTATAGGCGTTAAGATCAAAATCTAAGGATGAAATAGAAAATATTTTATGTTCATGATTACAAGAAATTTTAATTTCATGTAACAAAGTTTGAAGAAGGTCTAGCATTTGCATCCTACCAGAAAATTTTCTTGCATCACTTGAGCCCTTTTAATTTGGGCATGGTAGAGTACACAAAAAATTAACCACTAAAAAAAAGGTGAAAAGAAAAAATAAAATGTCATGCATTCTTACCCTAGAAAAGTTAGGGAGGAGCGAACTAATCTGTACAATAAGGACATGCAAAATGCTTACTTGTCCATTGTATGTTGATGAATTGTTGACCGCAATTAAGATCTACATTATCATAATCATTAAACCCTTTCTACAATAAGGAAATGCAAAATGCTTACTTGTGTATTGTCTATCATAATCATTAAACCCTTTGTACAATAAGGACATGCAAAATGCTTACTTGTGCATTGTCTTTCGATGAATTGTTGGCCACAATCAAGATCTGCATTATCATAATCATTAAACTCTCAACTCTAGATAAAATTTATGATTTGATCATATAAACCCTCAAAATTATTTACCCATAAGAACAAAAATCCTCTTTAGTAGAAAGGAAGACGAGAGTCCAAATTCATACCCATGTACAAATTACCAAAATATCATAATCATTAAACCCTCAACTCTAGATAAAATGTATGCTTTGATCATATAAATCATCGAAATTATTTACCCATGAGAACAAAAATCCTCTTTAATAAAAAGGAAGAACATAGTCCAAATTCTTACCCATGTACAAATAACTAAAATATCCATGCGCAATGGCATTTCCCTTATCATAATCATTAAACCCTCAACTCTACATAAAATTTATGTTATGATCATATAAACGCTCGAAATTATTTACCCATACAAACAAAAATCCTCTTTATTAAAAAGGAAAAACAAAAATCCTCTTTAGTAGAAAGGAAGAACAAAGTCCAAATTCATACCCATGTACAAATTACCAAAATATCATAATCATTAAGCCCTCAACTCTAGATAAAATTTATGTTTTGATCATATAAACCATCGAAATTATTTACCCATAAGAACAAAAATACTCTTTAGTAAAAAGGAAGAACATAGTCGAAATTCATACCCATGTACAAATTACCAAAATATCCACGCCCAATAACCTTTCCCTTATCATAATCATTAAACCCTCAACTCTACATAAAAATTATGCTATGATCATATAAACCCTTGAAATTATTTACCTTTAGTAAAAAGAAAAAACAAAAAATCCTCTTTGGTAGAAAGGAAAAATAGAGTCCAAATTCATACCCATGTACAAATTACCTAAATATCATAATCATTAAACCCTCAACTCTAGATAAAATTTATGCTTTGACCGTATAAACCCTCGAAATTATTTACCCATAAGAACAAAAATCCTCTTTAGTAAAAAGGAAGAACAAAATCCAAATTCATACCCATGTACATATTACCAAAATATCATAATCATTAAACCCTCAACTCTAGATAAAATTTATTCTTTGATCTTATAAACCCTCGAAATTATTTACCCATAAGAACAAAAATCCTCTTTAGTAAAAAGGATGAACAGAGTCCAAATTCGTATCCATGTACAAATTACCAAAATATCCATGCCCAATGACCTTTCCCTTATCATAATCATTAAACCCTCAACTCTACATAAAATTTATGCTTTGATCATATAAACCCTCGAAATTATTTACCCATACAAACAAAAATCCTCTTTAGTAAAAAGGAAGAACAGAGTCTAAGTTCATACCCATTTACAAATTACCAAAATATCCACGCCCAATTACGTTTCCCTTATCATAATCATTAAACCCTCAATGCTGCATAGAATTTATATAAACCCTCAAATTATTTACCCTGACAAACAAAAATCCTCTTTAGTAAAAAGGAAGAATAGAGTCCAAATTCATAGCCATTTACAAATTACCAAAATATCCACGCCCAATTACCTTTCCCTTCCTCCATCTAATCTTTGATGCTCTCCTAAGGTGTTTCCCATGCAAACTCCAACTGGGGTTCAAATCCCATGAAATCCATAGATCATTTTGATGGTCTTCCTTCTTCTGGAATTTCCACGTAGATATAGACAAGGAAAAGAAAAATACAGTGCTACAATATGATGTTGTAATATGTGAATATTTTATTTGAACACAGCTCTAAACTAGAAATGAAAAATAAAATAAATATTTATAAAATAAAATAAAATATATAAATTGCAATTGTGTTAAATGATTTATTTTTAATAAGAATTTGTTATTTTTTCCTAAGACGCTAAATTAAAAAGAAGAAGAAGAAGTTAAAAATGATATTGGGATGAGTGTAAACATTTAAGTATGACCTCAATCAATAATAAAAAGTTAAATTAATAGAAATAATAAAATTTCATTTGTTATATTTTGATTTTGTTATTAACTTGTGAATAGCCTTTGTTACAATACCATGGGCCAATAACATGGCTTATCAATACTACAAGTCCAAAAACATAACTTATTTCACAACCAAAATATTTTACAACAATATGACAAGATTCTTAACCCAAGATATTCACCCCGCATTAGGGTAGATATTATTAACTTGTAAAAAGCTAGTCTTTGTTACAATACCATGGGTCAATACCATGGATTATCAATAACACAAAAAACATAAATTATTTCACAATCAAATATTTTATAACAATATGACAAGATTTTTAACCATGGATATTCACCCTCACTTTACCATGGATATTAACTTGTAAATCCGCTTTGTTACAATACCATAGGCCAATACCATGGCTTATCAATAACACATGTCAAAAAATCATAACTTATTTTATAGTAAAAATATTTTGTTTTAATTTAATTTTACAACATTTTTCTTGTTAAATATAAAAGGGAAAATGTTACAATTTGAGATATATCTAAACCCTCTATCCTCGTGACTACTAAAAATATTCCCATATAAATTAAATTAAGGTTTTAATAAAATTAAGCTAAGATGGATCTATGCCGTTATATATATATATATATATATATATATATATATATATATATATATATATATATATATATATATATATATATATATATATAATCAACATAGATCCATCTTAGCTAAGGATCCAAGGGATGAGAGCAAGCAAATTGAATAATTATAATAGATTAAATATAGTGCATGATTTTTTAAAGTTTTTCATTATTTTATTTTCTTTGACATGATTGATCCAAAATATAGGTTTAATATTTTACAACCAATACCATGGGCCAATACCATGTCTTATCAATACTATAAGTCCAAAAACCATAAATTATTTCACAGCTAAAATATTTTACAACAATATGACAAGATTCTTAACCATGGATATTCACCCCCACATTACCGTAGATATTATTAACTTCTAAAAAATAGCCTTTGTTACAATACGATGGGTCAATACCATGGATTATCAATACCACATTCCCAAAAAACATAAATTATTTCACAATCAAATATTTTATAACAATATGACAATATTGTTAACCATGGATATTCACCCTCACTTTACCATGGATATTCACCCTCACTTTACCATGGATATTATCCTATAAATCCGCTTTGTTACAATACCATGGGCCAATACCATGGCTTATCAATACCATATGCCAAAAAACATAACTTATTTCATAGTAAAAATATTTTCTTTTAATTTTATTTTACAACATTTTTTTAATTGAATCTAAAAGGGAAAATGTTACGATTTGAGATACATCTAACCCCTCTATCCTCGCGACTACTAAAAATATTCTTATAGAAATTAAAGTAAAGTTTTAATAAAATTAAGCTAAGATGGATCTATGCTGGTTCTATATATATATATATAGAACCGACATCGATCCATCATAGCTAAGGATCCTAGGGATGAGAGCAAGCAAATTGACTAATTATAATAGATTAAATATAGTGCATGATTTTTTAAACTTTTTCATTATTTTATTTTCTTTGAAATTATTGATCCAAAATATAGGTTTAATATTTTACAACCAATTAAATTTTTCTAATTTAGATAATTTCTTAAACACAATACAATGTGATCAAATTTAAGAGAGAGTTGGGGACAAGGTGGAGAGAGGGAGCGAGACGGTGAAAAAGTTAGAGGATAGAGAGAGAGAAAGAGAGAGTGATGGGGGAGAGAGAGACTGAGGTGGGAAAGAGGGAGTGAGAGGAATGAAGAGAGAGGAGAGAGAGAGAGAGAGAGAGAGAGAGAGAGAGAGAGAGATGGAGTTGGAGTTGGAGAGAGAGGGAGGAAAGAATAAAGACTTAGAGAGATAGAGGTGGAGAGAGAGAGGAATGAGAAGGGAGAGATGGAGAGAGAGTGAGGGAGAGAGGAGAGGAGGGAAGAGAAAGAAGAGTAGATGATAGAGATAGGGAGAGAAGGGGAAGGGAGAGAGATGGAGACATAGAGATGGAGAAGGACAGGGAGGTCGGGAGATAGTGATAGAGTTGGATGGAAGAGAGAGAGACAGAGAGTGATTTGGGGGGTAGAGATAGAGGGAGTTGGGAGATAAGGGATAGAGAGGAAGGAAGATAGAGATGACTAGAGAGAGATGGAATTGGAGGGGGTAGGAGAGGGAGGGAACCAGAAAAATGTAGAGGGAGAAATGTAGAGAGAGAGAGGGGGTGACAAGGGATTCATGGAGAGAGAGTGAGGGAGAGAGGAGAGCGGGAGGGAATAGAGAGAAGGATATAGATAGAGTGGGAGAGAAGGGGAAGAGAGGGAGAGAGAGAGTGTGTATGTTTGGGGGGTGAGATAGAGAGAGGGAATAACAAAGAGACACAAATACAAATATAGATATTATATAGTGTTATATAACCAACATAGATCCATATTAACCCTATAACTATCAAGTGCCGAGAGGGATCTAGTCTCTCGAGGTGAAAACATTTCCTCAAGTTTTGCACTAGGAAAAAAGTGTGCACCTCGAGAGATTGGACCCCACTCAACGCTTGATAGATCCGGGGTTAAGATGGATGTAGATCGGTTAAAATGAAATTAAAGTAGTTTTTATTTGATATTATAGTCTTAAAAATTAAAATTTCCCATTAAATTAATTTCAAATTAGCACTACATCCAATTAGATTCAATGAATAGATTTTTAAAAAATATATAAAATAATTTTTTTATTAAAAAATATATTTTTAAAATTAAAAATTATTAGAGATACATAGTGGGAAGTTGGCTCACCTATGCACCATGTGAGGATGAAGAAGTGCTTAAGGAAGGATAAACTTTCAACCAATATTTAACAACCTTTCAATCCCCTATCACTTGTAAGTTTATATTGCTTGACACAATTAAGATGACTAACATAAAAAACTTATTCATATTATTGTAGTACTTGTTAGGTAGTTGTATTTTTGTTCTTAGACTAAATTATTCATTCATGTTAGTAATTTTTAGATGTATTACATATTATCTAGTCACATATTTTAACCCGTGACTAAATTAGTGATTTATGTTAGTCGTTTTTAGTTCGGTCACTTAAGATTGCTCATTTTTGGTAGTATTTCACATGGAAAAGTTGTGGTGACTAACTCTTTTAGTCACCTAGTCACTAATTGCTCATTTTCTACCAGTGTAATAACTGAACCAAATCTCTTCACCGGGGGTCCCAGTTTGTGATTGAATGACGATGGGGTTCCCAGTTTGTCGATGGGTGTTTCCAGTGGATTGTAATGAGATTGTTAGTGACTGCATTTCACTTAATTGTAGTTGTTCGACCTTTAACATACATGGTATCCTGTTGGCCTACAAGTCACCAAAGTGTCCAAATTCACCTAACTAAGAGGAAGCCATTCGCCAGCATGAAATTATATGTTTGAGGGAAGTTAGTGTATGCTAGAGTGAAGATAGAGATGGTCAAAAGGCTAGTCACCTATATTGCTTTCAATGTGTGCGTTACCTATATTAAATTCAAGGAAAAACTCTTCATCAATTTTTGTACGCAGAAAATAAGGAATTATTTTGTGCTCAAAGATAATAACTGTTAGGGTAGTTTCTTTTGGAAAAGGAATATTTATTTGCATGCACGAAAATAATAGCTATGGTTTTAGATTTATTTAAGAGAAATATGTGTTTATATGCATGAAAAGAATAGCTATTGTGTTAGGTTTCTTGAGAGAAAGATGTGTTTATATGCATGAAAATAATAGCTATTGTGTTATATTTCTTGAAAGGAAATATGTGTTTATATGCACAAAAATAATAGCTATTGTGTTATATTTCTTGAAAAGAAATATGCGTTTATATAAACGAAAATAATAGATATTGTGTTGTATTTTCTGGAAAAAGAAATATGTATTTGCATGCATGAAAAGAATAGCTATTTTGTTATATTTCTTGAAAATAAATGTGTGTTTATATGCACAAATAAAATAAATATTGTGGTATATTTATTGAAAAAAATATGTATTTGCATGCATGAAAATAATATTTATTGTGTTAGTTTTCTTGAAAAGAATGTGTTTGTGTGCACACAGATAATAGCTATTGTGCTAGTTTTATTTTAAACAAATATGGGTAGTTTTGGTGGTATTTATTTTGGGAAAGAATGTGCTCTCATGTGAAGAAATAATAGTAGTTGTGGTTATTATCTTTTGGAAGGATTTCCTTCTTCTTGTTCGAAGAGATACTGAAAACCATTGCAATAATTTTAAATATTACCATGTTAATCATGGTGATTCTCTTAAATATTATTGTATTCTTGTGAGTAGAGGTAAAATGTATCTATTATGTTTCTTATAATGTATGATAAGTATTGATAGATTGACATTCCTTGGTAATATTTATGCAATTTACTTTATGCATGTGAGATTTAGATGCATAGACATGTGCCATATCCCTACACATGCTTAGATAAATAAACATGTTTTTGTAATTGTGTACTTTTAATTAATGCAAGTGTGAAGTCAATAAATAATCATGCTTGATGTTATATATGCATTTTATTCATGCACATGAAAAGATGTTGAAGTGTAACTAGTAAATATTTTATTTTTTTTATTTTTTTAGTAAGCTTGGCAGGACTACATCTTCAACATGTCCAATATATCACCCTGATCGGGCGAGCAATTGAACCAATCAATTCACATCAAAGAGTGTCTTAATAGAGCACCCGATCACCATCTATCCAAGACCCCACAGACATAACTAGTAGATATTTATTAATTGAGTTTGATAACTACTTTTATATAGTCATGATGGAAAAGTTGTCGACAACAAAAATTGCAGGAAAGCAATGTGAATTATGCAAAGAATGAATTAATTTTGTCTTACCCATCCCTTATACAATAATAAAAAATGATTATAGTTAACACTATGCAAGGAAATAAAGTAATGGTTCATGCAGTGTGAAGGATCATTAAACACAAGATAATCCATTATTGGACAAAACTAGCCCAAAAAGACATAGTGTTCGAGGAATTATGGGGTAAAGTGTTTTGATAACATGATTAATGTAATGAATTATAGCTAGTTATTAAATATGATATTTATTTGAAATATTTTTAACAATGGATAAGGGATGGACTCCCTTGCTTACATTGAGTGAGGGGAGAACACCCTCACAAAATGTTTAATAAAATGAATATCTATTATTTTTTTCCTTCAGAGATTCTAGGGTATATCAATGTTTATTTGTGTATTTATTTATGTTGTTATTTTGATGATATTTATACCTTGCTTGATGTTGACACTTACATCATCAAATATTTTATTAACTAGCCTAATTAAATGAACAATGATAATGATACAAGTTTACAACAGGAAGCTTGATGTAACATTCTACAACAATGGTTGTTACGTTATGTGACTTGCTATTCCAATTCTAAAGTTACGTTATGTTATGATGATTTTATATAATGGTAATTTAAGGAATATGGAATAAATCATTGGGAATATTACATTCTATGTATTTTCTAATCCTATGTATTTTCAAATGAGGTTTACTAGGGGATGTTACACTTTTGCATTGGAATCTATCATTCATATCGTTTGACTTCGCCAATGATTCACATTGGAAATCATCATCAAAAGCTTCACTATCTCCATTCTCATCATGGTTATATGATTTATTTGACTCGCTAGAAGTTCTATTTGAAGAAAAAATTTCCTTTGCACAAAATTGCATATCTTTCTTCTCCCTCATAGAAAATACCAAGGAATTCTATGAAGTGACAAAAAAAAAAACCTGTTGCTAAAATCACTTTGCCTCTTCCAAAATAAAACTAGACCTAGAACAGGAGAAAAAGAAGCCCTTGAAGCTCAATCCACACAATAAATATGGGGGGAAATCACTAGACCCACTTTCATGTAATAGATTGCACCAAACATGGGGACAATTCGTTGGACCCAGTCACTTGCAAAAGACCAGAAAAGTTATAGTGCTTCGGGAAACTTACGATCTCACTCAAGAAAATTCAAAAAAGAGTCAGAAAAGTCAAGAAATAAGACAATGATATCTCAAAAGAAAAATCAATTTTACAAATTTTAAAAATATAATATATTTCATTAATATATAATATTAAAATAAATTTAAATTTAAATAATATAAAATGAAGCATAAATTATTTTTTGTAACTTTAAAAATTAATAAATATGTTAAGTTTATATTAATTAAAATATTTACCTAAAATGCTAAATTTATATCAATTATAACATTTACATCATTTATATACAATTATAACATTAATGAGCTGGTTTTGGAAACGTTCACTTCTTTAAAGATATACATGCCCTCATCATTGATCGGTATTATGTGAGTGCAAAACTTCATAAATTTAAAGTTTTATTTAGTTCAAAGGCATGTTTTATTTAGTTCAAAGGCATGGTGTATTTGAGTCATCCAAGGCTATTATTTTAAGAATTCATAAATTTGAAGTTTTATTTAGTTCAGGCCTGATGTATTTGAGTCATCCAAGGCCTTTTTATTTTTTTGGATGCGTTTAGCTAGCAATCAACTTGGTCTCATTTAATGAACCTATTATTCTTATTCTATCTTCAAAAACATTCTATTCAATGTTTTTTTTCTAACTTTTCAGATATTTTTTTATAGATATAATAAGAAAAATCTAAAATAATTTTCCATAACTTTATTATATTCAATGTTTTTTTTTTCTAATTTTTCAGATAGTTTTGATACATATAATAAGAAAATTCTAAAATAATTTTCCATAACTTTATTTTATTTGATATAGCAATTTTCATCAAAAGTGTTCAACTTATTACAAAATCACTTCACAACTTATTACAAAATCACTTCACACGGGCTGCCTTAGATATTATTTTCTATTCCCATGAATATCACTATATATTTATCGCTGCCATGCATGATTAGAGATGAAAATCCATAATGTCTAGAATAGAAAATTAGGCGTTGTGTCATCATGTGTTAACTAGCGTCTATGATCTCTTTTTCTGTATATCAACCATCTACAAAGAATGTATGAATAGAGTCCACTAAAGAATTGTGTACTTAATCTATAGACATAAATAAGGTTTACGAGATTGACGAAGGTCAAAGCCATTTAATATTTATACTCATATTGGATTGAACCTAAATCATTTAGGCGGCAAAGTTATTCATTATAAATGATAAACCCATAGATTTTTGACACATCAAAATATACATCAAAAAAAATTACTACAATGCATTGCTTAAAAAAATAAAAATTAAGAATCACTGTGTTATGCTATTAAGGAAGAAACTTATTAAAAGTATGACAATCAATTTGTATTATAGCAACATTTATGGGAACTAAACATATTCTTGAGCTACTACCCTTTGTCTCTATTTCAGGTCTAGAAGAACGAGGAAAGAGATGCTTCCATACTAAGGGATGAAGAAGGAGATAATCGTGCAGACATTAAAGAAGCAAAAGCAAAGTAAAAGATTGAAGAAGAATACAAAGATAAAGTTTGAAAGATTGTGCAAGAATAGATGGTGATGATACAATAATGGTGCATCGATAGGTGGAAGAACCTTGTAATTACAATGAGAAGAAGCAGGGGAATGTTGGAAGACCTATGTGGTTGAGGCTATGGCTCATTCAACCTAATATGTTCATAGTAGGTGGTTGGTAGATGGATAAAAATTAAGTGCATTAGGAGGTTGGTAGCATGAAATACCTAAATAAAACTTTGATCGATATGTATAGTACCTTAGCCTCATGGCAGGGTCTAACAATAGATAGCCATATGGTATTATTTTTGTTTCTGGTTTTAAATAGATGAATGTTAAGAGTAAAGGTTGAATAATATGCTATAGATTATTTATGGAAACTTATAAAAGTATTTTAAAAATCTAATTGTAATTAAAATGTTATGTTTAATAATTATTTAATTTAATTAATTTTTATGGATTATAAAATTTAATTAAAATTATGATTATAATGTAATAAGTTAATAATGTAGATAATATTATTAAAATTAGGTAGATAATAAATTCATTTATTTAGAATTTATAAGAATTTATGTTATAATTTTATAATTAATTTAGAAATTCAAATTAGTTTTATCTTTTGTACTTCATATTCATTGATATTCTAATTATATCTAAATAAAATTTGATAGACATTTTTTTTTTATGGATGATTTTGCATTTTGCAGTTAAGTACATTAGGAGATTATCTTTATATTTCTTTTAAGCATAACAAGAAATATTGCATTGATAAAATGCGTATTAGAATGCACTGTTACATCAATGTTCCAAACATTTACTTAAAGGATTATTAACTTTTAATTGTTCAAAATACCTCTAGTAATAACAAACTTATAAAACCAAAAACATAGGCTCTCCAGGGTCTACACATGGAATAAGACCACTAGCAACAAACAAAAAAATACTTCCATGCAATCATACAATTAACTAGGATGTATTTCTTTGTATTGGGGGTCAACATTTTCCATAATATTAGAATTTACATTTAATTCCAACATGAAAAAAACAGAAGAAAAGAAACGATCAATTGCAAAGGATTGGGTACCCATTGTACTAGCATGTTGTAGTTCTTCTATTTGGGATAGAGACTACTTATCTCATATTCCACCCTCTAGGGCTGAAATTTCTTTTTGATTAAGATATCTGTGGTGGAAGTGATCCCAAAGAGTAGTTGGTTGTGTCTTGGATGCAATTAGCTTCCTGTTCTATTGGAAAGAAATAATTCTTTCTATTCATACTTGGAAAGGGGAAGGAGGAAATAATTATTTCTATTCATACTTGGAAAGGGGAAGGATTCCCCGAATCCTTGAGAGTGAGGTCCTTAGAGAGGTGCGAAACCAAACAATAGAGAGCAATGACCATGCCTCCAAATAATTTCCAAAGAAAAGCAACAAAACCAAAGACCTACTCAAAAAAATATGATACTTACATTTTTTTAAATTCCCAGAGGTACAAAAACAATTACCTCCATCAATACCGAATAAGAATTTTTGCAATAGATAACAATCACATAAAGTTGGAGCTCTATCTTTTCCCACTAAAGAGTTTAAAGATTTAAGCTTTAGTAAAATAATAAAAAGAAGGAAAATTGTTATACCATCAAATTGTAAAATTATAATTTGTTAAATTAACAACAAATATTGATTTCAAATTCCTACCTTATTTCAATATGAAATGCATAACAATTTCATGGTTGTAAAATATTTTTAAATATAAAAAAATAATTTATCCCAAAAATAAAGAGCTAAGTAAACTATATCCAATATTATCAAAATACATGGTAGGTAATACAGAGACGTAAAGGCACTCCCTCCGAACTACTGCCACATTTTCAGTAGGCTTGGCTAATAGGTATGATGTTGTAATTAGCGAATATTGTAATGAATTTAAGTCTTTATATTAAACAATCATTTCACTGCATATGTACAATGTCGCTCCTTTGTAGTAGTACAAACAGTACCAAGTAGCCAAAATTAAAGCATCCATACCTAGATTATAATTTTTAAAGCATTTTGTTTTAAAATTTTGATTAAAAATGGTTAAAATGATATATGTGAATGGTTAAAATTATATAAATTGATTATTTAATTCTTTTATAAATCTATCTAATAAAATTTAAATAACAAAAAATAATAACTATATTAAAGATTATATTATTAATTTTTTTATATTAATAAATTTCAATAAAAAATATAGAAGAATTAAATTTCACTAATTAATATTTTTTTTGTAAAAAGATAATATGCTAGAAACAATAATATTATAATAAATAAATTACAATCTTTAAATATTTTTTTCAGATTTTGCAATTTTTTCTTTGAAAGAAAGACAACAAGCTAAAAAAATAGCATTGCAATAAATAAACTATAATCTTTAAATATTTTTACAGATTTTTCAATTTTAAAATAAATTTTGAATGCGAATTTTATATATTCAAAAAAAATTAAACAAAAAATGGTCATTTGGCAGAGAATTTTAAAATTGTGGGAAAGAAGTTATAAGCTTTAAGTATTTTTAAAAAATTTTAAATGGCATTTTAAAATGAGCTTTGTGTGTAAATTCTATTCTGCCCTCTCTTGACTTGTTCATTAAAATACCAATATTTTTACGGAAAAACGTCGACGTGTAATCAAATCTAATTTGATTATGCGCTCCGACTGTGCGTTAAAATGCCAATATTTTTACAGAAAAATGTCGGGGTGTAAAATTGAACCAAGAGAGAACGATACTCATTTCGAACATTACTTCCTTTCATGTGAATGTGATACTCATTTTGAACATAACTTCCTTTCATGTGAATGGATTATTTATATAGTAATTCGTATTTTCAAATTTCAACGAGTTTTATCAAAAATTCTGTATATATTCTTTTGTAGTAATTCATCTTTTTAAATTTCAGTGAGCTTTTCACAATGATAAGCCTTTTCCAGGGAATAGTCCTTCGTTCCCCACCCCCCCCACACTCACACAACAAGAATTCTCCTATCACTATCCGTAAACCCCCGCAAGACCACATTAACCCACCTACTTCTCCCACACATCCTCTGGATTTTTCCTACCCTTCCTCATTGATTTCCAAAACACATCCTCCCCTAGTTGAGAAGCATCACGCCCCGAAGCCGGTACATGATGTATGCCACCCTTCCCTGATGGGTAAACCCCATTATCCCATTAAACCTCCCTCACACTCTGCCCACTTGTAAAAATCTCCACCCCCCTCATATTCACCACGGTGGCATCCACGCCGCCCATCTTCCCATTCATCACTAAAGTTCTCTCGGCTCCTCTACTTCTACACACCCAACACTCATATCTCTGTCACGCATTCTGCAACTTTTATTGCATGGTATATCTAATGTAAAACTTATGTTTATTGTATTGTAGGAGGACGACGCAGCATGTGTACATTATATAGAATAAAATGAATTGAATGTAGGTGCATGGTATGTGGCTCGAATCTACTGAGATATATAGACATATTTGATAGACAGATCGTGGCATCCTTCCAGTGCTATACTAAGATCAGATCAGACTACAAAATATGTCTTAAATAATTATGCTAAAATAATTATGAATAAATGGGAAATTTATATAGCATATAAGGTGGGGTAACTTCATTGTTATGGTCATCCAATTTTTCATTTAATATATCAGCTATCCTATCTACGTATTGCCTATACTCAAAGTCATTCATGTTCATCACTTTGGTGTGAATTATATAATGCTTTGCTAAAAATGTTGAAGAAAATCCACGCAATTGATTCACACCATGTCTCAAGAAAAAGTGATTCTCTTTATAAAATGTGAGAGAGGCTAAATAGACATTAATATCAAATGAAATTGTCACTCATTTATACTTCAGTAGGCTGGTTTACATGAATTTTTAATATATTATGTGTGCGGTATTAAGGTCATTTTGCTTCCCTCCTCCCATTTTTAACCTTTATAATATCTTTCATCTTTTCCTTTCATAATATCGAAGCAAGATTGTGATTAGTGTGAAAAAACCATGTCTACGTTTGAATCAGCCTATTTCGAAATATGCTAAGTAATGTTTTAATCTATATGTCTCCATTGTTCATGCTTGACACCCATGTCTCATCAAATTTCGTGTTATTAGTACTTGTCGTTACACGATCATTATAGCTATTGATATATCTTTGACTTTCCATCAATTATTTTAATTAAGAAACACATTATTTTTGTCTTTAACCAAAATCTTTATTTTAAATGGAAATTGCAAAATATTAATTTATCTCCCAATATTTTTGGTTAAAATAATTATATCCCATCTTCTTCATGACATAGATGTAATCCAGCTTGTTTTCATGAAATAAAATAACAATGAGCTCAGTGCATTTTTGTAAAACCCCATACACACCCTCTCCTAAACGTTCATAGTCATGGTACTAGGAATTGAAGAAATATTTTTAGCATGGTGTTATTCGTGATCATCTCAGAACAAGGCAAAGAAGACCCATAAGGATTAAGGCTTCATTGTCTAAGCTCGTCAATGTAGTGCTTTTTACGAAGCATCATGATGGAGTTCTCTTACATTTCCTTAAGAGGCTAAGTTTTAGATAAAGTCTTACCAGAACTATACAATGCACTAGTAGGTGTACACTTAATGAGAGAGTTAGATATTACTAGTCAACATTGTTAAAATATTCATATTATTATACCATAAAGTGTCAAGCATCTTAAAGATGTGATTAATGTAAAAGAAAGCATGCAGTTCACGTACAATCTATGATAATTGAATAACCTTTTCAACAATGGGGTTAACATAATCAAATATATTTATCTTCAGTATTTCAAACAACATCGATATATCCTAACTACCACAGACTAATTCATTCAATGGAATGAAGTTTTTCCACTAATCAATGACTAGATCATCATCCAGTTTCTATAACAACTCATCACTGTGTTTGGAGTGCCAACCTCCTTTTTTTCAATAATGCTACTTATTTTTCCTCTTTGAAGTTAATCAAATTCACTTTGGACAAAGGTATTATATTGAGACACTATGTTAATTAATACTCTCAAGGCAACAAAATAGTTGAATCGAGTAATAAAAACATGATCTACATCCTAAAATAAACTATAGATGATCAACAAATAAATTAGCACAATTCCTTACCCAACACCCTATGGGTAGATCATGTGACCCCAAAATACTATTTAGCAACATCCCTTTATATTTTATAGAAAAGAAGCCATATTGGCTCCAAACATCTTTTCTTCTTTTTACACTTTTAGGATTCTCTAGGTCAACATTTCCAATTACGCAAAGACAAATCAAAGCTCTCCTCAAACAAAAAAGAAAATAGATAAAGCCAAAAAAGAGTTCTCCACACACCAAAAAAATATTAAAAAATGGTTTGATAACAAGTTTGTGAGTGAGAATTTTTTTGAAATAAACGAAGTTGTATTAAAATGGGATAATCTACATGAAGAAAAAGGTAGACATGCCAAATTTTAGCAATGCTGGCTTGATCCATATACTATCACAAAACAAAATTAGCCTTGGCACATATAGATTGCAACAACTAGAGGGGGTAGTAGAGTCCCTTTGAGTCAATGGACAAATCCTCCAAAGTTAACCTTCCTAAGTACATCACAAGAAACGATCATGTAAATAAATAAATTTTTTCCCTTTTGTTTTCTGACTAAGTTATGTTTCTTTCAAGCACCATTTTTTTTCATCCTTAATTTTTTATTTTTGTTTTCATGGCCAAATAAAACATTTTATTTTGATAGAATCCTTCAACAATCTTTTCGTAGGAAATCCTCCTCATTTTTGGCAAACTCCTTCATAAAAACTATGGCATGGGGTGAAACCATGGATCCCCATGTGAATTTTAGGACCAGGGTACAATGATTCCAATACTTGATCATACTTTCAAGGGATGTTGTGACATGGGGAACCCTATAAGAAAAGTGAGTTGTGTTGAGTGGAATATAATCTCAAGTAACCTAGATAATCAATTTATCTTCAATACATTGACTTCTTTTGGGTCTAGCTATGGTATTTCCTCTAACCTAGAGCTTGTGAAATTCTCAAAATTGATATTAAAGGAGAATTAATAATACATAGGAAACTAGTCAAGTCTCAACACAGGAATCATCCCACCTATACTATAAAGGTATGAATATTATCCATCATCCACCTTTTTTCCTATAAACAGTAAACAAAAGAAATACTTTATAGCTACAAAAGAAGTTAAATGCTTGATAAAGGCTTCCTCGATAGGTTGGACATGTAGGTATCTTCATAGGGATATGGATGCTCATTGGAAATGAATCGATACCTTTGATGCTAGGGTTTCTTATTTGATGCTACGGATGCTTGCTGGCAATGGAGCAACACAAATGATTCAAAATGATAGCTTTGCCTTTTTGTGTCCCAAAAAATTGCATACTCTACAATTTCAAAGAAACTGTGGAAGCGGGTGAGTTGGTGGCTAATAAATTCTTTTTGGTATTTCCCTTTAGGATGTAATCATAGTTCAAGTAAGATGGGGAAGGCAGGTAACTCAACATCTCTCAATCCTAATAGTGGTATCCATGTTATTATACCAGATCTCCTAGACATATGAGATTATTGTATACATTCCATGGTCAATTCATAGTTATCAAACAAACATTTAAGGTTTCTCCGATGCATCGCTAATTATTTTATTAGCATTTAGAAATCCATTTCATTTCATTTTCGAGTGTTTTCATGGTCAAGATGAAATAAAACCAGAAAGAACAAAGAATAAAGGTTTTGGAAAAGCATAGCAATACTTTCACATGGGACTATACTAACATGAAAGGGATCCATCCAAATTTCTTCACTCACCACGTCGATATCAAGGAGGACTCCAAACCCATCTGAAAACTACAAAAAGGAATGTTTTTTTCTTTATGATACATATTCAAAGAAGAGTTGCAAAAGTTACTTTCGACTAATTTCATTTACCTTATTTATAAGATTCAATGGGTCTCCCCTCTTTTCATTGTTTCTATAAAGTATGGAAATCATAGGATTTTTGTCAATTACAAAGAACTCAAAAAATCCACTCACACACACCAGTTCTCACTATCATTTATCAACTAGGTACTAGATACATTGGCAAGAAAGAATTAATTAGATTTCTTCAATGGGTTTAGTAAATATGAATAGATTCAGATCGCTTTAGAAGACCAAGACAAGACTATGTTCACTTGTCCTTGGAGGAAAGTTTCTTATTGTGTTCTACCATTTGAACTTTATAATTCTCCTACAACTTTCTAACAAGCTGCAATTGGAATATTATATGACTTAATTCATGATTGCATAGAAGATGGCCTACTTCTTCTTTAATCATGTCATTGCGTGATTTGGAGTCCCTGAGGAGTTAGTGTTAACCATGGAATTTTTTTGAAAACAAGATATTCCAAGAGCTATCTCATCTCCTTAGATTCACCCATGAATTTACTTCAGCATACTACCCCAATCTAAGGGCTAGGTAGAAATCGTTAACAGAGTCCTAAAAATAATGCTACAATATATGGCGAACAAATATAAAACTAAATAGCATCATATGTTGTTTTCAATCTTATGGGCATATCGTAAATTCATCAAAACATCCATGATATTCACCTGTTTCCATGTCATACATGGGTTCAAAGTAATATTCCTAATCGAGTGTGATATCCCCACACTACACATTGTAGTTGAGCTACTCCCTAACACTTCTCCCCTTGAGAAACACATCATACAACTAGAACATGTTGATGAAAATTGGAAAGATTTTACCCAGCATAATGAGGAAACCAAGAAACAATTCAAATCCACCTTCAATCTCACCATAGCTCATCACTCTTCGAGTAGGGAATATGTTGTCTTACGCTATGATGTCGCTAATGAAGTATTGGCTCCTAGGAAATTTTAAATGCTATGGAAAGGACCTTACATAGTCATACAATATCTGCATAAATGAGCATATATTTTTGTTGAGCCTAACGGAACATGTCGTAAAGACCCATTAATGTGCCCTATCTCAAAAGGTTTCATCTATGAATACCACACTTCTTACTCCCTACGATGTTTTTTTAGTTAATTTGCATATCATGTGAGTTGATACCCCTTCTATCATGTTTTCTAATAGGTATCCATGTCGTTCTGTCATAGATAGATCACCCACTAACTTACTTCACTGGGTTTATTGATGGCACTTCTTATCATCACAAAACCTATCTTTTTCTATTTGGGCCATTTACTTTCCTGATCAAACCTCTCTCCACAAACATGGTGTTTATATTGGATCAGCCACCAATTATAACCGAGTCGAATACAATGCCATCATAGGCTTGTTGGCTAATTCCACCCACCTTAGTATTCATCACCTCCACATGTTCCTTGATTCTTAGCTTGTAGTTATACAAATGAACCAAACCTTCTAGGATAACAATGCTCGCTTGTTTTATAAATACCTACATGCCAAGTTTTTAGTATGAGGTTTTTATCATGTTACCCTTTCATGCATACCAAGAAATTTACATCATCAATAGAGAAAAGAACCATATCCTAAACTCACAAGCATCACACTAACCATGGAAACATCTTCATGAAGCATGTCAAACATACATGGTATAATAAATATCCATCACATCATACATATCATCATAAGCATCCAAGTCAGAATGCAACATATCATGAGAAAAACATGATCATGATCATGATCATCATATAGATATATATATATATATATATATATATATATATATAGAGAGAGAGAGAGAGAGAGAGAGAGAGAGAGAGAGATACATACATATACACACCTACAATTTCAATACATTGGGGTGTTATCAACCATTAAAAATAATAACGAAAAATTTGGGGAGAATCCTCATAATGGGTGCTACCCTCGGTACATATACAACATCTATGGAGGAGATAATGCTAGAGCACCACCTCCTCTCGCATTACCACCAAAAGGGGGATATTCCACCCCCTTGTGGCCCAGGACCAAAATTAGCTATATTGTCAACATTACCACTATTGCCATCAGTAAATCTTTCCATCACTCATGATGCAGCGTAATCACAACATCTATAATATCCTCATCAAGCATGCCCCATCCAACCTCGAGGATACCCTTCAAAATAGTAGCCATCCTTTGGTGTACATCCATGTTCCTCACCTCAAGGGCCACTACTCGCTCCCACAAAATGCAGTTCTCCTCATAGATATTACATATTTTCCTAAGCCTCCCTCTCCTTAGGGGCCATCAACCCTTCTGACAAAATGACCATGTTTTTGAGGTCTCTAAAGACCCTCTAGCTCCCCCTCAACCTGGCATAATCACCCAATCCGCACTAGTCCTCATGAATGCTCTCTGCTGCAGTATGATCTCACACGATCAATATCTCCCAACCACGAAGTCCCATATTTACTAACACAACAAAACCTGGCATCAACATCATCATATAAAAAACCAATCTTAAAAAAAAAATCTAATGAGAAGATAAAATATAGTAACTCATACCTAAGGGCCCCCATCTCTCTTCTAAGGGAATACTCATTTATAGGTCATTTTGGAAGTCCATTCCCCCATAAGGGAGCTCCAAACAAATATGTGACATCGATATCCATCATGAAAAAATAGTATTGGCCTATCAGTGTCCTACTTATCCCCCCCATACCCCACGTATCACTACTTTCCCCCATATCATGATTTGGGGAAAATGGGGAGGTGTCAAATGTGCTTTGAAATGGGGACAGAATAGAACAAGGCACTTAAATAAGAAACTACACAAGGGAGTCATAAAATTGAAATCTTGTAGCTAACCACCCATTGTTCGAGTCATCTAAGAAACTAGGCTCCCATGCAGTAGGTGATACCAATCACCAAAGGTTCCCCTATTCACCTAGTTCAATACTCCTATCTATCGGACCATAATCCTATGTGAGGCCATCGTTTTAAATATCCTCACAATGATGACAATGGTTGAATGAAGCCCCGCATCATGGATCAATGCAATCTTGACAGCTCCACTATCAGCAAGATCGATCGTACACCACTGACCAGCTCACTCCTTCAATATCATGACTAATTATGGTGGATCAACAAGTACCTCATGTCCCTATAGCTTCATTCTAGTTAGAAAACATATATATCCACATTAGTGGATCTATCATGGTCAATCCCTTGTATGTTAAACACTCCATGGTGGACCTGCCACAGGCTCACTAAAAATTACAGAAGCTCCTCCTGTGACCAAATTAGGGGGGTAGTTAAAGTACTTGAGTAAGCCCCATTGAGCTAAGTCTGTCCACGCCTATGAACTATCTATGACCACAACCCTGATTTTTGCATAATCTCACTCTCTCCAATGGACAAATATTGACATTGACATTTTCAAGTCTAATGGGAAAATATATAAATTATTTCCTTCTTTTTTTCATTATAGGAATGCACCCAGTACTTGTATTGTCACCACACTTCTTCCTGGAAAATCTTGTCACAAACATAGATTACAAGCATCAAAGGCTTCCCTTCAAATAAAAAATAGGAAAAAAAATAAAAATTATTGTTGTGTTTGAAATCTTCCCTTTCTTTCCAAGAGGCTCAAGGATAGGAGAATTTTCTAGCTCAAGACTAACTAACATTTTTTTACATTCTACAAGGAAATAACTATGTATGGGATAAAAGTGAAACTGAGTTTTATCCTTCCATAGTTATGGGTACTAGAACCATGTCGGGTCAAAACCGAAATTTTAAATCCATAACCTTGGCAATCCATTCAACAAATTGCAAAACAAAAAATCATAATCAAGTACGAAGACATATAAAACTTTTTTTTTTGAGTTAAATTTCCAAGCTAGTACTAAATTTTGGTAGAAGTTGTATGAGCCTAGTAGAAAATGGCTCCCTCTTGGAAAATATCATTTAGAATATAAAGAAAATATATATAAAAAATTATTAGATACTTGACCAATAATCCTTCCAAATAACTAAGAAAAATCCTTATACAAACTATCCAATGTACATACCTTAATTTTGTTGGCATCAACCAACTCCTAGGTAGGTCATTTTAAGAATTTCTTGGGAAGAAACTTTCCTCTAGCGTAGTTCATGAGGAAGGCATCGGCCTATGCTATCTTAAAAATTTAGTTAGCTCTAGGAAGTAGAATCATCTTCTTGAATGGAGAGTTACAGAACTATGTTTCTTACGAGGTCTTCTGAATCCTATGTGTATCTTCTTGCTATTGAATTTATCAGCACACAAGGGAAACAACTCTAAAAATTCAAAGGCTTAAGGAATACACCAAGTGTGTAGAATGGATCAAATCTAAGCCTTATTAGTACTCTTCTCTTCTAGGTAAAGTTATGAATACCACCAGTAATCCATCTACCACTGGAAATTGTGATACTATCTCCGAGGTGTATTAATAGTATCTTTAGAAAAATCCTCCCTTATTTTGTTTGACATATTTTTTTTGTTACTTATAGAAATGTTCAATGAGTGAATTAACTAGGATCAATATTATTAGAAACTTTGGAAGTGTTAAGTGTCTTATTAACTCATTTTACGTGAATAAATGCAAGGAAAGATGGTTCATTAATAAAAAATACTAATTTAATTAAGAAATATAACAATATCTTAGTAGAATACATGCCTCATTTAATATAATATATATATTTGGTCATGTGAAGTATGAACTTTCCTAACAATTCAATATCTCTTGAGAAAACATAGTTACCGATCAAACAAGAAAATGACCTAGTACCCATTTTTTTGAGGTAGAAAAAAATCACTCGAATTTGAAAAATGGTGATTTAGAATACACCTTTTTTTTGGACAATATTTTTGCCACTTTAAATTTTTTTATGTATCAAGTATGAACAATTTTTTTAAATGTTAGCGATTTTCATGCTGATTTTGAAAAGTGCCGATGCAACATCAACACATTTTTTTAAATGTTAGTGATTTTCATGTTGATTTTGAAAAGTGTTGATGCAGCATTAACACATTTATTTAGAGAGCTTATTTTTGACACTTCAAATTTTTTTATGTACCAAGTGTGAACATTTTTTTTTGTTAGTGATTTTCATCTTAATTTTGAAAAGTGTTGATGAGCCTCAACCTTTTTTGTTTAGAGGGCTTAATTTTTACACTTTAAATTTTCTAATGAATTAAGTGTGGATAATTTTTTAAAATGTTGATGATTTTCATGTTAGTAATAAAACATGAAAATAAAAATTAAAAAAAAAAAACATGACAAAAAAATCAAATACAAAAAATTATATAAAAAACGAAAAAAACAAAAAACAAAAAACCTATAAAAATGTTAAAAAATGAAAATTAACTCATAAAAATAAAAATAAAAATTGCATAAAAAATTAACGGAAAACAACAAAAAATAAATAAATAAATATCAAAACATAAATTAAAAAAGGAAAAATTTTCAAAAATATATATATAATTTAAAGAAAAACACATTGAACTCAAAAAAAAATCTAAAATCATTTTTTTAAGTTAAAAAACAAATAAAAAATAAAAACCTCATTAGAAAAAAAAACTTAAAATAATTAGCCAAAAAAAATAAAAATTAAAAAAAAATCAATTAAAAAAATATTTAAATTAAATAATTTAAATAAACAAAATAAAAATTTAAGAATATTTTTTTGAAATTAAAATTTTCAAAGTAAATAAATAACATAAAATTAAATTAAAAGAAAATAACAAAAATTATAAAATTAAATTATAAAAAATTAAAAGAAAAATAAATAAATAAAAGAAAAAAAAAAGAAAAGACAAAACAAAAACAAAAACAAAACAAAACAAAATTAAGAAATAACATAAAATAAAATTAAAATAAAATTAAAAAAAAAAAAACATTTAAAAAAAAACAATTAAAAAAAACAATATATATATATATATATATATATATATATATTACCCCCTGCCCACTCGCTCTGCCCAACCCCAACACCAACCCCTCACTCCGACCAACCCCATCACCTCCCTCTCCCTCCTTACCCCCTCGCTCCCCTACCCAGCCCCCATCCTCCCCTCTCCCCTCCCCCTCTTCCTCTCCCCACTGCACCTGCTTCCTCCCTCTAGCCCTCCCCTCTCCCCTCCTCCACCCTCCCACACCATCTCCCCCCTCCCACTCCCTCACCCCACCCCGTTGGCTAGGGGCCAGGGCGGCAGGGGAGGACCAGGTGGGGAGGGTCATGGTGTGAGGGAGGAGGTGGGGTGGGGGTAGGCGAGAGGGGAGGGATGGAGAAGGGAGAGGGGAGGGTTGGGAGGAGGGAGCGGGTGCGGTGGGGAGGGGAGGAAGGGGGCTGGGGTGAGGGAGGCGAGGGTGAGCAAGGGGGCGGGGAGGGATTGGGACGTGGTGGGGTTGAGCGGAGCAAGGGGGTAGGGTTGGGGTTGAGCGGAGTGGGGAGGGGGAAGGGGTAACGTTTTTAATATATATATATATATATATATATATATATATATATATATATTATTTTTTTTACTATTTTTTTAATTTTAATTTTTCAAAAAAAAATTGATGGTTTTGTATTTTATTTTATTTTTTTTATTTTTCTTAATTTTTATAATTTATTTTTTTGATAATTTTTAAATTTAAATGTATTTTTTTTATTCTTTTTTTTAATTTAAATTTTATAATTATATTTCTGTTTTCAATTTTTTTTAATTTAAATATTTTTATTTTTTGTAAATTTTAATTTTCAATTTATTTTTTTAATTGTTTTGAATTTTTTGTTTTTAGTTTATTTAATTTTATTTTTTGGTAATTATTTAACCCTTTTTTTAAGGTATTTTTTTCAACTTAAAAAAAAATGGTTTTTTTCTTAAATTATATATATTTTTTAATTTATTTTTTGTTTTATTTATTTATTTTTTAATTAAAAAATTTCATTTTTACAAGTTAATTCTACTTTTTTTTTCACATTTTATTGGTTTTTTCTTTGTTTTTTTAATTTTTTTAATATATTTTATGATATTTAATTTATTTTTTGTCATGAATCGGATGCCCTTGCCACCCTTGGCTGGTTGGGCCTCGAAGTGGGCAGGGAATTTTCTTTTTTTTAAGTTTTTAATATTTTTTTAATGTTTTATTTTATTTTTGTAATTTTTTTTTTTTTTTTTTGAATTTTTATTTTTTTATTTGGTTTTTATTTTATTTTACTCCTTTTTTTTTGTTTATTTTTATTTATTTTACATGGTATGGTTAATTTTTTTTACATTTTATAGTTTTTTTATGTCATTATTATATATTTTTTATATTTGATTTTTTTTTCATGTTTTATTACTTGTTATTATTATTATTTTTTCAATATATGAATTTATGTTTTCTTTTGTGTGTGTGTGTCTATATATATATATATATATATATATATTGCAGGGTCTGTGTCGATGCTTGTCTAGCAACCTGATCCCATTATGTGCAATTTGATAGTTGATTTTAATTTTTTCGTTATAATGAGTCGAGTATGCCCCACAATGTATTAATTTCATGGTTTGTCTTTAAGTTTTCATTACAATGGGTTGAGCTCACCTACACTACGTGTCAATTTGACAGTTGATTTTTTTATTTTTTTTTGCAATATCTCAAGTTGTCTTAGACTAAGATTTTAAAATCGCTATACATTTAAGATTTAAAAAAAATCACTCTTGGTATAACAACTCTTTCATTCAAGTGTTCATTTTTTAAGTTTTTTTAGTCATAAAATTTTTCCATAATGTCATGCTTGAAATATTTTGAAAACTTGAGATTGTTTTGTAGTCATAATCTTTGGTTTCAATTCTATGGTTGAAAAATTGTCAAGATTTTAATGTTTTTCTAAGTCGTGATATTTTATCTTTAATGTTATGGTTGAAAACAGTTACAAAAAAAATTTTCTTAGCACCATGCTTGAAAATTGTTGGAATTTTAAGGTTTTTCAAAGAAGTGATATTTTAAATTTAATGTCATGCTTAAAATTCGTTGGAATTTTAAGGCTTTTCAAAGACGTGATATTTTATCGTTAATGTCATGCTGGAAAATCATTGGAAATTTAAAGTTCTTCAGAGTCATGATATTTTATTTTTAATGTCGTTACTAAAAAAGGTTGAAAATGTACCCTGACTAGCATCAACACTTTTCAATTTCAAGGTGTTTTTTGCACCAAACAAAATGGCTTTTAGTGTTTTTTACTGTTATTTTCAAAAAATACTGAAAATTTACTCTGAGAAAAAATGATGTGTAGAATCAACACATTTTATTTTTGGGTTGCTTTTTCCATATTTTTTTTGGATTTTTGGGCTCGAACACCCATTTTGAGGTAATAGTTCCCATTTGATCAATAACTATGTTAGAAAAGGTGGCATGAATATAACGAATTTAAATGTAGGATAGGATTATGGGATAATTTCAAGCAAGGTCTCCCACATGTGCATGTAAGAGGAATGGTGAAGTATGAAATGAATAAGTATGGGTCCATACATGAGATATTCATGTAGGCTTCGTGATGAAGAGACAAAAATAAGAAAATATTTCCCATGACCTACATAGAAACAAAAATTGCCAAGTATAGAAAGGGAATGTGAATTGTAGGTTACAGAAATGCAAGTGCAAATTGAAAAATACAAGATGCAGGTGCAGGATTACTTTGGGAAAAAAATTCCACAACTAGCATAGATGAAAATAAATAACTATGGTAGATGTGTTGGGTATTGAATAATGTAAGTAACAACTATTTAAAAATGTCTTATGTAACCCATATATGCGAAAAAATCACTGAGTGCTCTAAAAGAAAGAAATTTGGTTGTAGTAAGGTGTAAAAAAGTATACAATAGAATTTATCAATGAATGTTGGTTAACACCAATCAACAAAGAAGGTATGAATTAGATCCCTTCAAAGAATTTTCTGCCTAAATTACATACACGAATAAGGTTTACAAGATTGACCAAGTTCAAAGCCATTTAATATTTATATTCATATTGGATTGAACCTAAATTAAGTAGAAAATTTATACATTATAAATTAATGGGAGATAAACTAAGAGATTATTCAGACAAAGGAAAACATAGATTGAAAAAGGGTTTTATAGTGCTTTGCATTATAAAATAAAAAATAAGAATAATTGTACTATGGTATTAAATCAAAAACTTACTAAATGTAGGATAGTTATCAGTTTATGTTGCAACAACATTCATGGGAACTAAACTGATTTCTGAATTTCCATTCTATAGCTCTATTTCAGGTTTAGATTGAGGGGCGATGAAGGAGATGAAACCATAGGTGTTGTTATGGAGATATCCATGTAAAATTGGAGAAGAAAAAGCAGTGAAGAAGATTCTTGGATAAGAAGCATATAAAGATGGTGCATGGACAAACATAGTGCAATGAAAAATGATGCAGCAATAGTGGGAAGAAGTAGGACCTTGCAAGGACGATGGGAAGAGGTAAGTGAAGGCTTAACGAATGCAGTAAGGACTTAAATAAATGAAGTAGTAGCTTGTGCAACTTACCATGTGCACAAAAATACACAAACAACAATTAGGTGCATTAGGAGGTTTTTCATGTAGCTTTGCATGTGTAGAGAGTAGTGTACACTAGCCAAGGAATTGATGTAAATCATAATTAACCTACACAATATTATCAAGGATTATATAATTGGTTGAGAAATAAAACCTCAATATATCTAACCAATAGCATCATAGGGAAATCAAACTTTTTCTTTTTATTTTGATTTAAGATCCCTAAAATAAACTTTAAGTTAGTGATCAATTGATCACTTTAGTACCCTAGACTAACAACAATGACTAATAATAAATAGTTACATGGTACAAGATCCTTTAGTTTGTAGTTTTAAAGTGATTAATTGTGCACTAGAGTACTCTATCCTAATTGCAAGCATTAATAATTACACCGAAAATGTCTATTTTGAATCAGTTAGCTTCCTGCGATCATCTACCCTTTTGTTTTCCACTGTGTAACTTTCACTACTATTTTGGTTTTCATCGTTGATTTGTCAAACAGTTGTCAAGAAATCCCCTGAATCTTGCATACCTAAATTATTCCCCTCTACAACATTGACAATGTCGCCCCCGTAGTCTCGTCACTCGACCCTTCGACCCTCTACTTTCGGTGTTCTTCTGATGAAAATCATGAATGGGATAAATCCCATACATAGATTCCAGGTGGCAGGGAATGACTCCATCCCATAATGACCATCCCCTCCAAAGGGCTTTGATCTTCGTGTGCTCTAAATTTGACAGCAAGATTGCACGAGGGAATACTTTTGTTGTTTTTTTTTTTTTTTCATTGCTAGGGAATTGATACCGAGTCTGTTAGATGGCTGTGAAAATGAAGAAATGGTTGTCTGTGACGACAAAGAAGTTCCATGTTAGTATGGTTGTGGAGAGCTTGAAGGGACTCTCGTTGGTCACTCATGAGGAAGAAGATAATCTAAGATTTGCAGTGGTGATCAAGTGCAAGGGTGTTAGGGCAAGCTCAACTCGCCCTTCAAGCAGCGACCTCTCAAGAGGAATTTCAGGGTGAGTTGTGTATTGGGGAAGATGATATTTGGGAGTGGAACGATGAGTTTGATAACCTTTATGTTCAAGGATAAAGATAAGGGCACTTCGACGTTTCAGCCTTGGGATGTTAACTTCTCTGTCATCAATGTAATTTTTTTTGGTTAAATTTTTTTCTATTTTTTTTTTAATTATTTTAAATCTCAGCATTCATTTTTTATAGATTTCTTCTCTTACTAGTATACTCATTAATCCCGTATAGGTAGGGCCTGCCTCTCCTTTAGATAGGACTTGACGGGATTTTGTATCTGAAACTTGGCTTGTGTTGTTGAAACAATTGGGTTTGTTTAACTATTTTTTGATGGTGAAGATACTGCAATTCACAATGACTATTGCATTCTATTATGCACCTCAAATATTTGGAGCTGATGGAAAGTTATATTAGACCTATTTCCATATTTAGGAATTCTCTCTGATATCTCACTAAATCTCAGTACCAACTCAACTATGTTATCACACTGATTTCAAATAGAAATAGGAATTCCTCCATTCAGACCATTGTTCTTGAGTTGCAAATTGCTCAGATTCGGAGCATTTCCCAACTCAGGATTCATCTTTCATGTAAGACCATTGTTATTTAGATTCAACTGTTGTAGATATAGAAAATACCCCAACTCCTTTGGGACCATATTCTTCAAAACTATTTCTTCCAAATCAATACCCACCACTAAGACCTTGTGACTCTAAGCCAAAGCCACCTTGTGCCTAAATTTGGTAACAAAACAGTTGACAGAAACACCTACATAATCTTTTCCATCCATGCAGAGGGCGAGAATCACTCCACGAGGTCAGTACAACATTTTTCATTGTTCATCCCATCAACGCAATGAAGCATTAGCGAAACGCCCAACACTCTAAGATGCATCAGCATAGTCACCAGGTTCGAGTTTGAGTTCGAGTTCGAGGACCATCAAATTCGAATAAAGTTCGGCAACTCAAATTTTGTCGATAAAATTCGACATATAGAAATTCGAAAAAAAAATGTATATTAAAGATAGATATATCATATGCATATGAGAAATGGTATGGAGTGAATTTTATCATGATTATCCTTATAATCAGACTATTAAATGCTTAATATCAAATTTTATATCAGAATAGATCAATTTTTCAATAGCTGCACTCACCAATTGTTAGCTCAAAACCAAATATCAGACCTTTATGACTGCTGCAACCACAGTTGGTTAGCCCACATACACATGCCAATAACAGATCAGCCTTATAGAGAAATAACTAGCAGAGCTAGGGAATGAAAATTTGGAGATTTGACCACAAAAAAGTGATGTTTAATGCTTGATACTTGGTGACCAACCCTTGCAAGGTCTGAAAAACGCCGAATTTCCCTTGAAAAACGCCGAATATATTCGTTTTCCCTTGAAAAACGCCGAATTTCAAATTTAATGCTTCAAATTCGGCGTATCTGGTGACTAAGTGCATCAGAGAGGAATATGTGTTTTGTGGGCTCATAGATATCACAGCTTTCCAACAATCCATCAACTAGATGGTTGGAATTTACAACATAAAAGTCTCTTCGGCTAGGCAGCACGCTGCCCAAATTTTCTATGTGTTTGTACAGTTTTTTCATCGTGTTCAGTTCAGATTCGTTGGTCTCAATGGCCCGCAAGCCAATCCAACTCATCTCCAAAATGGTTTGCAACAAACAAAGGATTGTTGAGAGTTGGGCCAAGTGGCATTATGATTGTTGATGCTATTATAATGGATATAGGGGTAATGCTTGTAGCTTGTGTTCCAATTGTAAATCCATCAACAGTTGTAGTTTGGGAGGTTACTCCTGACCTTGAAAACGACTCTCAGGAAATAGTTAAGATGAGCACACGAATTCATTTTCCGTATTCTAAAACGACTCTCAGGAAATACTTAAGATGAGCACACGAATTCATTTTCCGTATTCTAAACGGATATTGTTTTAAATGAAAATTTTTGAAGTGTTTCATAATTTTATAATTATTTTATTTAACTTTTGATTTAATGAAATTAATTTTATAAGTAATTAAAATTTAACCAAATGAAATGTAATATTTTATAAAATTTATATTTATTTAATTTTTTTATATTCAATTACTTTTTAAATAAATATAAATAAATTATAATATTATTTATATTATAAAATTATATTATCTACTTTTCGTTATATTATAAAAAAGTTAATACTATATTACCTATTTTATATTTATTATTTATTTTATCACATTATATAAATCAATCATTTATTAAAATAGATAAAATAAATAAATAAAATAAAATCATTAAAAAACATTATCAATTTTTTAAATGGGTAAGACTATTTTTAAATCATAGCCTTTGCCATACTTTTCCAAAGAAAATTTCTTTCAAGTTTTTGGGCTCATTCTTAACTATTTGAAATTTCAAAATTTGAGGGCAAACCAATAATAACATAGAAAAAAATAAAGTGACACTTTTCACATGAATTTCTATATTAACGTGGGTAAAAAATAGGAAGCTTGCAAATTTCACCACTAAGATGAGCCAATCATCAAAATCAAGCTTCTTAATAGACTTTGAACTTTAAACAATCCGAAACTTAAAAATTGGAAAACAACCTATAATATGATATTTTCATTGTTAAGTGGGGACATCTTTAATGTTTAATACTATTGCATAGTAATAATTAAAAATTAAAAATCACTAATTCGAATTTGTTAAATGTGATAGTTACATATTTATAATTAAATGTGATAGTTATATCTTTATAACAAGTATTTGCAGTTTTATTTTGTTGGCTTCACTTTGGTTTTGGAGTAGCTAGAAGCACTATTTGAATTTAGTTGGACTTTGAAAACATGTAATTTTATTGTCTATTTTAATCATAGTTATAGAAAAAAATCTTATTATTTTTTTTAATAATCTCAAAAATTTATTAAAACATCAAAATTTATTTCTATGCTTCACTAATAACACATTAGTTTGGTATATTATGATTTCTTGAAATCTCATGATCATCTTTAGTTATTAAAAAAATTATAAAATCATCTATATTTATATTTTCCATAGGTAAATTAAAAGATCAATATTATATTTATATATTAAAGTTTTAACTTTGACTTTTTATGTTTTAGTCTTTATATTTTTCACATTTAAATTAATAAATTATAATATTATAAATGGATGCAAAAAAAAATTATATATAAATAAAAAATTTAGTCTCTAAAACAATAAATTAAATAATTATGAAGTTAAATTATTATTATAAAAAAATAAAAGTAAATTATATGTCGAATTAAATCTAATTATTATTAGTCTTTATATTTTTCACATTTAAATTAATAAATTATTAATATTATAAATGGATGCAAAAAAAATTATATATAAATAAAAAATTTAGTCTCTAAAACAATAAATTAAATAATTATGAAGTTAAATTATTATTATAAAAAAATAAAAGTAAATTATATGTCGAATTAAATCTAATTATTATTGAAATATATATAATATTATTAAAAATAGTCTTAGTGATATTAATTTTTTTAATATTATTTAAATTGAATTTATTTTTTTGTTTTGGAATAAAACCCAAAAGTATTATAATTTAATAATAGTTTAATTTTCTCAAATGTGAAAAAATGTAAAGAAATAAGAATGGTCATGGTTTTCCTCATTGTTAATTGACAACTTAATTATGATAAGTTTTACCATTTTCAAAGAAAAAATAAAGTGAGTTTTGATTTTACACGTTCAAAAAAAATCAAAACCCCAAGAATTATTAAATAATTATATAATATCCCCATACCATAACGAGTAAAGAGGTGCATGTTCAACCCCTATTTAATCACACGAGTGAGTTTTGATTTTATAGGTTAAAAAAAATCAAATACCCAAGAATTATTAAATAATTATATAATATCCACATACCATAACCAGTAAAGAGGTGCATGTTCAACCCCCTATTTAATCACACGATCTAGACTGAGATTCACAATAACATAAAGAGATAGGAGATAGTTGTAATGTTTATGAGTAACAAATGCAACATAGAAGGTGAGAATGTTCGATTTTACTCAAACAAACTCTAATGCAATTCTAGTGGATATATTTCAGAAATTGAGGCAAGCACATTATTTGTTCAATCTATAACCTAAAAGCATCTAAATGATATAAAACTTTAGGCAGTGAGATCATATATAAAAGTTTCAGTTTCACCTCCTCTAAGTTAAAGTACCTCCAAAAGTATTTGTTCCTTTCATAGTAAGTAGTGTTTGTTTATCAAAGGAAATAAGAACCATTCCTTTGATAGTAAGTAGTGTTTTTTATCAAAGGAAATAAGAACCATTAAGAACTGCATATTTAAAATGGCATGTCCTTTTTCATGGTTTGATATAACTATTAATGTATGAATATTTATATAGGAGAAATAGTCAAACTATCATATCTCATTCACAACAAATGCATAGAAATTAATGAGGAAAATAAGAATAATTTTTCCAACAATTGGAATAATATTGTGTGGGCACAAAAGCCACAGTAATATTTTGTCAGACACATCTTTTACAAACAAAACATAATTTATAATAATAAATATATCATTGGCCCACGGTTTCTCAAAACAACAATGTGATGGAAATGTTTACCTATTGTAAATGTCTTTCCGCAATGTGATGGTAGAGTTGGAACTTGCTTTTCCAATGCTTGAAATGTAATTATAATGCCAATTTCATTAATATGCATCTCTTAAGGCCTTTCTGTCACAACCACACCAGTGTCAAAGAAACACTTGAATATGCATTCACACTATGTAAAATACAACAGAGTGAAATGTTAGCATGTAAAATAAGAAGATATTAAACATGTATATCTTTGCACCTTTTGGGGAAATTACTAGTAGATAGCTATACAATATCCAATATTTTAGTTATAGTTTTAAATAAAATAACACATTAAAGGAAAACATAAAATAATACGTTCATAAATATTAATAATATTTGTATAGAAATTTATATTTGGCTCTTAAAAATTTGGTTATAATTAAAATTTTAAGTTAAATAATTATTTAATTAACTTTCATTAATTATATGACTTAATATAATTTAATTAAAATTTGCATTATAATGTAAGATTATAAGAATTTTTATATTTTCTTAATAATTGGTTAATTATGTGCATGATATTATTAAGATTTTTCTTTAAATAAATGTATCTATCTTATAATAATTTGTATTATAATTTCATTTTACTATAACAATAATTTGCAACAAATTTGTATAATTAACTTGTAAATTCAAGTTAATCTTAATGCTTTTGTGCTTAATATTATTTTTTATTCCAATTATATTGGAATAAACTTTGATAGGCATTTTTTCATTGTCATAGATAATTTTGATAGTTAAAAACATATAAAAAAACTATCTTCTTTTTTTTAAACCATAACTAAAATATTGTATTTATAAAATAGGTTTTTTTGAATGCAATGTTATATCAATGTTATAAAAATTTGCTTGAAAGCCTATTGCCATTCAACTATGTTTGTATTAATGACAAAGTTGTAAAACTAAAAAAAAAACTAAACTAAACTATATATCCAAGTAGTATAAACACAACAAAATATCCCTAACAATAGAGAAAACGGGGCTTCCATGTAGTCATTACAATTAATTAAGACACGCTAGAGCCAATATGTTCCATGTTAGGAGTAGTTAGAAATAGGCCTTCCATGAGAAAACCATAAACATTTACAAAATGAACTACATATACAAAAGATTGGGTACTCACTTTAATGACATGTTGTAGTTCTCTAATTTGAAATCAAAGGTTTTTTATCTCATCTTCGGTCATTTGGAGATACAACTTATGTTTGATTAAGATATACTTAGTAGAAGTGATCCTAGAGACTAGTTGGTTGTGTACTAGTTGCAATTACAACATGGGAACCTAGAGATATTAACTTCTTATTCAAGCGAACGGGAAATTTATTTTTGTTCACACTGGTAGAAGGGGAATGGTTCCCTAAAGCCTTGACAAAGACGTGCCTCCGGAGAGACATCCCAAACTAAGCAGTGAAGACCAAAGACCATGTCTACAGAGAGTATAAAATTTCGAGCAACAAAATGAAAGGTCCACCATGGGAAGAGGTTATACTAGGCCTTTTTTACCATCCCTAGTGCTACAAGAAAAAACATCTCCACGACAATCAATTTCTTTTGTCCATGCAGAAAAGAGACTCTGTAATAGATAACAACCCTTTGCAAAATGCTTTGAACTCTATCCTTCCCTACCAAGGGGTTTTGGCATACGCAGCTTCAATATAAGAGAAAACAGAAATTTGGTATACCATCAAATTGTAAAACTATAATCTATTGTGTCATCAAATTAACAAAGGATATTGATTTCAAATTCCCACCCTATTCTAATATGAAGTTTGCTAGGGAAATAACAACTTTTAACTAGTATAAATTGTAAGATATTTTGCATACTTCAATTTAATATGTCAATAATAATATAGAGGACTGAGTAAAATGATATCCAATATTATTAGGATACTTTGTATCTAATACAAAGCAAGGGAGGAGATGAAGGAATTTCCTCCTAATAACCACAATGTGATCATTCATGTCAATGAAATGGAAGGCCAAGTAAAATTATATCCAATATTATTAGGATACCTTGTATATAACACAAAGCGGGGGAGGAAGTGAAGGAATTTCCTCTCAATGACCACAATATGGTCATTCACTTTAATTGTCTTATGTTGTAATTAGTCAATAATGTAATGAGTTGAACATCTTTGTATTAAGTAATTCTTTCTTTGCATAAATGTCACTCCTTTGTAGTTGTATTCTCATAAAGTTGGAACAAGAGGTACCTCAAAACAAAAAACATTTCACTGAAATGGGATCTGTAGAGGGTTTCATTGAATAAGTAGATTTCATAAAAAAAAAAAAAAATTACTAGTTTTATTTAAAAATTGTAATTAAAAATTATTAAAATAACACATTTAAATTGTTAAATTTATATCTGTAGAGGGTTTCATTGAATAAGTAGATTTCATAAAAAAAAAAAAAAAAAACTAGTTTTATTTAAAAATTGTAATTAAAAATTATTAAAATAACACATTTAAATTGTTAAATTTATTTATGACTCTAAATTTATTTATATATTTAAAAAATATATTTTAAATAAATAAAAAATAACAATTTTATAGAAGGTTTAATTTTAAATTATTAAAAAAAACATCGGAAAAAAATAGATTTCACGCATCATAATATAAAGAGACAAGGATAATAAGCTCAATAAGGTGTAAATAGATTTCCAAAATCAACGACATTGACGTGCATGATGTAATGGCTGGGGCGGATGGCTTTCACACCCCCCACCCAAGTTCGAATCCTGCGAGGTTGTAAAAAATTGGAAAATGAGAGGGTCCTACCGAAGCTTACAAAAAAAAAAAAAAAAAACAATGACATTGTGATAAAGAAAATATTATAATATAACACGTTTAAAGGCCAGGATGATGAACTCAATAACAATGTATAAATAGATTTCCTAAAAACAGTAACATTGTGATAAAGAAGTAATTATTATAATATATCCTGTTCAAAGGCTCCATAACAATGTAACAAGAGATTTCCTAAAAACAGTAACAATAGATTTCCTAAAAACAGTAACATTGTGGTGAAGAAGTTATGAGCTTTAATCATCTTTCAAAAGTTTTAAATGGAATTTTAAAATGTAAATTTTATGGTATCTATGAAGTAAATAAATAAATAATTGACATTTTCAGTTGTTTAAGCAAAACTTGTGAAACGCAATTGTGGAGTCGATATTTGCGGTTGACTTTAGTTGTTAGAGAGTCAATTGTGGAGTCCATATTTGCCGTTAATAAAGCCTATGATCGTTGGAGAAGTCACTTGCCAACGGAACTGTGGGTTCAGTATTTGTCGTTTATAAAGATTTTAGTTAGAGAAGTCAACTTTGGAGTCCATATTTGCCGTTTATCTAGATTTTAGTGGTTGCAGAAGTCAATTTGGATTCGGTAGGGAGTGACGGAATAAAAAAACATAACTTTTGTCCGACGTTTCCGAAAGCAAAACCAATTTTATTCTGTGCTCTTTTGACTTGTGAATTAAAATCCAAATATTTGTATGCACAAACGTCGGTGTGTAATAGTTGACATAGAGATGGCAATACTCTTTCGGAACATGACTTCCATTTGAATAGATTATCTATATAGTAATTTGTCTTTTAAAATTTCAGTGAGATTTTTCACAATTTCTATCAGATTTGTAAACGAATCGGTGAAAGTGAAAGCTTTAATGACCCGAATGTAACGTGGAATTGCTCGACATTTCTAAATTACAAATTTTATTACTAAAATTGGTATTGGTTGGAATTTTTTGATAAATTCCATAACAGATAGACAAAAAAAAAAATTGCTCTGTTTTGCACTCTGTTTTGCACAGAAAAAACTGAAAATTGTTTTCTGGAAATGGTGTTGCAGCAATGGTGAATAACACTCTGTTTTTGACACAGAAAAATACTCTGTTTTTAACTCAGAAAACAGAAAAATTCGTTCTCTGGAAATGGTGTTGCAGCAACGTAGTTTGGTGTTGCAGCAACGCTGTAACTGGTGTAACAGCAACGGTGACGGTGTAACAGCAACAAAAAAAAACTTGTATTTATTAAAAATAAACTAACTGTTACAGATTCGTCTTCCTCATATAGAGGGAATTTCACAACATCTATTGCTGAATATCTTCCTCAAGGATTCACTAAGGAACGCTTCTGTTCCACACAGATAAACATCTGTAAAACAAATTTCATTCAAATATCTGCACTGCTGTGCATTTTTCCCTTTCTGCTCTCTGCTGCGCTGTTGCATCTACTCCTGTTGTGCACTGCTGTGCGTTTCACTATCTGGCAAGTATTTTCTTCACGCTGCTGCGTGCTCTCCTCTGCTCTCTATCAATCTGCTGCTAACCTTAAAACAGAACTGTTGTGTGGTATATTTATATGTTTAAAACATATCTGATTTAAACAATAAAATATTACAAAATATCTTCTAATGCCTATCTCTGAATTTAATGCAGCAAGGCGGTGATGCTTCTATCAAAAAACAAGTCGGTTGTCTGCAGGGGAAATCAATTTTGTGAGTTTAATGCACATTTATGTGCAAAAATATCAAAGGCGACTTTGCGGCATCAAACAGCCTGTAACATTTACTGCAAATCAGATTCCTGTACAGTTGTTCATTGTTGCAGTTGGAATTAAATTCCAACACTCCCCCTTAATTTCAACTGCTGCATACCCAGACATTTCCTGAAATGATCAAAACCTTTCTTTGCTAATGGTTTTTTCAAGATGTCAGCTAGCTGATCTTCTATTCTGCAGTGCCGCAAAAACATCTCACCATTGTTAACCAATTCACGTATGAAGTGAAATTTGGTATCTATGTGCTTTGTTCTTTTATGAAAAACAGAGTTTTTAGACAATGTTATTGCTGAGCTATTGTCATAGTAAATGGTTGTGTCCTTTTCTTGTTCATGACACAAATCTCTAAGGACTCTTCTCAGCCATACTTCTTAGCATGTTGCTGTTGTTGCTGCCACATACTCTGCCTCTGCTATTGACAAAGACACAACTGGTTGCTTCTTGGAAGCCCATGAGATGGCTCCCGATCCCATATGAAACACATGTCCTGATGTGCTTTTCCTATCATCAACACTTCCAACCCAATCACTGTCAGTGTAACCTGTCAACATGAAACTTTCAGAAGAGTATAAAATACCAAACCCCTTCGTTCCATTCACATACCTTAGAATCCTCTTAGCTTCTTGCCAATGAGTCTCTTTCGGTCTTTCCATAAATATGGAAATTAAACTCACAGCGTGCATAATGTCCGGCCTAGTTGCAGTCAAGTACATAAGGCTGCCAACTATGCTCGTGTACAGTTTTGGATCAAAATATTTGTTGTTGTCTTCTTTGGTTAATTTCAACCCCACTACAGTTGGAGTCACAGCTGCTTTGCTGTTCTGCATGTTAAATCTCTTCAACACTGCTTCTACATATTTATCTTGAGAAATGAAAACACCATTTTCACTTTGGTCTACTTCAATTCCAAGAAAATATCTTAAGAAGCCCAAGTCATTTCAAATTCACTTTTCATGACTGCTTTAAAATCAGCAATGAAAGAAACATCATTGCTAGTAAAAATCAGATCATCTACATATAAAACAACAATAATAATCTTACCGTCATTCTGTTTTATGTAGAGTGTGGGTTCACCATCACACTTATCAAACCCATTCTCAATCCGATAAGCGTCAATTCTGCTGTACCATGCTCTTGGAGCTTGCTTCAGCCCATAAAGAGCCTTCTTCAGTTTACAAACTTTATGCTCTTGGCCTTCAACTTCATAGCCCAGAGGTTGATCAACATAAACCTCTTCTTTTAACACTCCATTTAGGAATGCAGATTTAACATCCATCTGATAAATCTTCCATTTGTGTTGTACTGCAATAGACAACACTGTTCTGACTGTTTCCATCCTTGCTACTGGTGCAAAGGTTTCATCATAGTCTTTGCCTTGTTGCTGCTTGTAACCTTTCACAACAAGTCTTGCTTTGTGCCTGTCAATCTTGCCTTCAGCATTGCTTTTGATCTTATAGACCCACTTAACTCAAATGGCATCTTTGCCTTCAGGGAGATCCACTAGCTCCCATGTTTTACTCTTCTCAATTGCGCCAATTTCTTCATTCATTGCTTCAATCCATTTATCTTCATTTACAGCATCTTCAAAATGGATTGGGTCATCAATATGACAATATAAAGCGAATAATGAATTCAGACCGGTATTGTTACTTACCTCTCCTTGTTCATAAATATCACTCAGATTTCTGAATCTTGGTCTTCTTAGTGTACTTGGAGTTCCATCCGAACTTGAGGGTATATCTGATCCCTGTGGTGTTTCAGCAGCAGCTGTTTGTAGTGTAACAACAACTGTTCTTTTTTGACTTCACAAGGCCGTTTGAATTCTAGCTTGTGGTGTGGTTTGTTGTACTTATTGTGGTGGAGGAGGAGCCACCAAGGAAGGATTATTTGCTGATGTCCCTTCCTCTTGTTCTTCATGAGACACAATTGTCCTCACATTCACTGTTTTTTCCAAGCTTCCATCCCAAGCTTCATCTTCAATGAACTGCACATCTCTGCTTACTATTAATTTCTTGGTGGATGGATTATAGAGTTTGTATGCTTTTGACTCATCACAATAGCCAATAAAGACACACTTCTCCCCCTTACTGTCAAGCTTTTTCCTTAGCTGATCTGGTACATGTGCATAAGCTACACAACCGAATACTCTCATGTGAGTGACAGTTTGTTTTTGACCACTCCATGCCTCCTCTGGTATTCTATTCATGACAGCTTTAGTTGGGCATCTATTCAAGATGTAAACTGCGCAAGTAACAGCTTCTTCCCAATACTCATGCGGCAAGTGTTTTGCCTTCAGCATACTTCTGACCATATCAAAAATGGTCCTATTTTTCCTTTCAGCAACACTGTTTTGCTGAGGTGTATACCTTGCGGCAAACTGCTTTTGTATGCCATTCTCTCTGCAAAAACGTAGAAAGTCTTGGGAGATGTACTCTCCTCCTCTATCTGTTCTGAGCACTTTGATATAATGCCCACACTGCTTTTCAACAAGAGTTTTGAAGTGGCGGAATTTCTCAAACACTTCACTCTTCTGTTTCAGCATATACACCCATGTTTTTCTGGTGTAATCATCAATAAAAGTTAAAACATATTTATTTCCGGCAAATGATGGTATTTGCATCAGTCCGCACACATCAGAGTGAACAATTTCCAAGGGTGCTTTTGCCCTTATACTCTTTCCTGCTGGAAAGTTTTCTTTGTGTTGCTTGCCCAAGATGCAGCCTTCACAAAGGCTATCTGGTTTCTCAATCAACGGCAATCCCTTTACTATGCCCTTTCTGTGCAACAGATTCAGGCCTCCGAAATTGAGATGTCCAAATCTCAAATGCCACAACCAATTCATATCTTTCACCTGTTCTTGAAAGACTTCTTGTGTAACAGCCGCAATAGTTCTTCCTTCCTTCAAATTTGCCCTGAGTTTGAGAGGAAACATTCTATTGCTGGTCATCTGCACATGTGCAATGATCTTCTTACTTGGAGGTATGTCTCTGATAGTACACAAATCATCTTTGAAGAACACGTTGTAACCTTTATCTATGGGTTGTCCAATGCTCAAAAGATTACATTTCAGACCAGGTACATAGTATACCTCTAGCACAATCATCTGTTCTCCATTTTTTGCTCGAATACTGACTCTGCCCTTACCCTTGACAATTATCTTATCAGTCCCTGTTGTTACCTCAGATTTCACTTTTTCATCCAGATTTGCAAACATTTCAATATTTCCAGTCATTTGATTACTACAACCTGAGTCTCAAAACCAAAAATCTTCTTGTTTGTCTTGTGCTATGTTACATGTTAACAGCACGTTCTTTGAGTTCTTATCTTCTTCATTTGCAAAATTAGCGTTCTGCCTATTATTCATGTCATTTTTTTTTCTACATTCATTGGCATAGTGCCCATATTTCTTACAATAATGACATTGGACTTCGGATTTATCATACCTTTGTCCATGAGCTTGTTGTTTGCTTGAACCTTCATGTTGGTTCTGATTGCTGCTCCTTCCGCTTGTACTTACAGGATCATTTATGCCTATGTTTTGGCTTCTTCCACGACCTCTGTTATATGCTCTACCTCGACCTCTTCTTTGGCCAAAAGACATCTGAGTCTTGAATTCTTGCTCAAATGAGGAATCTGTTCCTCTACTCAGTCTGTGTTCATGAGACAAAAGAGAATTACTCAGCTCATCTACCGTGAACTGTGAGAGATCTTTTGTTTCTTCTATTGCTACCACAATAGATTCAAACCTTGAGAGTAAACATCCCAAAATTTTCTCTACAATTCTTCTATCTTCAAGAATCTCACCATGAGATCTTATCTGGGTTATCAAGCCAATAACTTGAGTGAAGAATGAATCTATTGTATCAGATTCCTTCATGTTGAGATTTTCAAAGTCTTTCCTCAACATCTGCAACTTTGCAGTCTTCACCTTCTCCATGCCTTGATAGGCATTTTGAGAATATCCCATTCCTCCTTGGATTTTGTTGTTGTTGCACTCCGCGGAAAAACACTTTCATGTACTGATTGGAAGAGAAAAAAGAGGGCTTTGGCATCCTTCTTCCTGTCGCTCTTCAACTAGTCTCTTTATTCTACTGTCAAAGCAGCAAGTGTTGTTGCATATGTAGGTTCAGCATAGCCTGTTTCAACCAGCTCCCATATTCCTTGAGAAGCAAACAATGCTTTCATTGTTATGGACCAATAACTGTGTTTTTTCCCATTAAACTGTGGCAGTGGGGAATTTGTCAAACCTATTCCAGGATTTGCCATCTTAACCAATATTGGTAAAGAAGAGATACTGACTGTAAAATGAAAACAAGCAAAAACTTTCTCTGCTGGGAAAAATTCTGCTCAACAAGCTTCTTACAGCTCCTACTGTGAAAAACAAACTCTATTTTTGACTCACTGAGTGCCTAGACCAGCTCTGATACCATGTTGGAATTTTCTGATAAATTCCATAACGGACAAACAAAAAAAAATTGCTCTGTTTTGCACAGAAAAAACTGAAAATTGTTTTCTAAAAATGGTGTTGCAGCAACACAGTTTGGTGTTGCAGCAACGTAGATTGGTGTTGCAGCAATGGTGAATAACACTCTGTTTTTGACACAGAAAAATACTCTGTTTTTAACTCAGAAAATAGAAAAATTCATTCTCTAGAAATAGTGTTGCAGCGACGTAGTTTGGTGTTACAGCAACGCTGTAACTAGTGTAACAGCAACGGTGACGGTGTAACAACAACAAAAAAAAACTTGTATTTATTAAAAATAAACTAACTGTTACAGATTCATCTTCCTCATATAGAGGGAATTTCACAACATCTATTTCTGAATATCTTCCTCAAGGATTCACTAAGGAACGCTTCTGTTCCACACAGATAAACATATGTAAAACAAATTTCATTCAAATATCTGCACTGATGTGCATTTTTCCCTTTCTGCTCTCTGCTGCACTGTTGCATCTACTCCTGTTGTGCACTGCTGTGCGTTTCACTATCTGGCAAGTATTTTCTTCACGCTGCTACGTGCTCTCCTCTTCTCTCTATCAATCTGCTGCTAACCTTAAAACAAAACTGTTGTGTGGTATATTTATATGTTTAAAACATATCTGAAAACAATAAAATATTACAAAATATCTTCTAATGCCTATCTCTAAATTTAATGCAGCAAGGCGGTGATGCTTCTATCAAAAAACAAGACCGTTGTCTGCAGGGGAAATCAATTTTGTGAGTTTAATGCACATTTATGTGCAAAAATATCAAAGGCAACTTTGCGGCATCAAACAGCCTGTAACATTTACTGCAAATCAGATTCCTGTACAGTTGTTCATTGTTGCAGTTGGAATTAAATTCAAACAGTATTTTCATTATCAAATTTATCATATAACCTACATAAAAAAAAAAAAAAATTTCGTTGGGAATCTGGAGTTCTGAATATGGTTAAGTCATCATCTAGGCGCAAAACTTGAACCTAGACAGAAATGATAAAAGCATAAATTTGCGCAAACGAACCGCCAATCAAAGCCTGCCAACTTCCAATCCAATCTCTAAATGAAATCAACTGTACTGAACACAATACGCTCAGCGAATCCTTCCTTGTGTGAACACAAACTTGAAAAGCAGGCACGCCTACAATATGTTGGTCGTACCTTTGTGAATCCATTGGCCCACATCATCCATGATCTCCGGAATCATGGATTGTATTGTCAAACGACCACAAATTTCTCATCATCTCCATCAACTTCCTACTCTCTTTGGCCGTTTTCTTCTCTATATAAACCCTCGACTCATCTCTCCTCTACCATATTCTCATCCTTTGCATTTCTATTGGATTTTGTAGAGATCACCATCATCTTCCTCATTTCCTTCTCATCGCTTTTTCCATAATTTTCTCATACGCTTACTCTGACATCCCACGTCCTCCAACTACTCACACACCTTTCCATCACAATGATAAGGCTTTTCCAGGGCATAATCCTTCGTTGCCCCCACACTCACACGACAAGCCTTCTCCTATCCCTATTCACAAACCTCCGCAACACCACATGAAGCCACCTACTTCTCCACCACATCCTCTGGATTTCGCCCACCCTTCATCACTGATTTCCAAAGCCCATCCTCCTCTGGTTGGGATACATCACCCCCCCAAGCCGGTACATGATGGACGCCACCCTTCTCCACCGGGTAAACCTCATTATCCCATTAAACCTCCCTCACACTCTCCCCACTTCTACAAATCTCCACCCCTCATATTCGCCATGGTGGCATCCACACCGCCCCTCCTCCCATTCATCAATAAAACAATTAATTCTCTGAGCTCTTCTACTTCTACACATCAAACACTCATATCTCTCTCGCGCATTCTACAACTTTTATGTTGCATGGTATATCTAATGCAAAACTTTCGTTTATTGTATTGCAGGAGGACCACAGACGCAGGGTGTGTTCATTATATAGAATAAAACGGAGTGAATGTAGGTGCATGACATGGGGCTCGATTCTACTGAGATATATAGACATATTTGATAGACAGATCGTGGCATCCTTCCAGTGCTATGCTAAGATCAGATCAGACTGTAGATCTGTCTTAAATAATTATGCTAAAACATTATGTATAAATGGGAAATTTATATAGCATATAAGGTGTGGCAACTGCATTGTTATGATTGTTCATTTTTTCGTTTAATATATGAGTTATCCAATATACCCACAATCGTTCATGTTATTCACTTCTGTGCAAATTATATCATGTTTTGCTAAAACTGCTGAAAAGAATCCACGCAATTGTTTCACACGTCATGCGAAAGTGATCATCTTATATAAAGTGCGAGAGGGTACTTTAACATTAATATCAAATGACACCATGACTGGTTGATACTTGAACAGGCTGGTCTTACATTTAAGCGTTTACTAAATTTGGTGATTACATGTTAAGGTCATTTTGCCTCCCTCCTCCCCTCTTTTCCTTTTATAATATCCAAGCAAGATTGTGAGTAATGTAATAAAAATATACCTAAACACGTTTGAATCAACCTATTTTGAAAAGCGCTCAGGAATAGCCTGTTTTTAAGTATGTCTCTATTTTTCATGCTTGTTTTATTTATATTTGTGGTTATGCTTAATATGTGTATGCAAAGTTCTATGTACATGGAAGGAAAGAGGGTAAATGGTTATGAAATAGTTGAAAGAGCCCATAATTTGATATACCCGTTTCCAATATCAACAGGCACATAGCTTCCATTGCATTTCAAAAGTTTGTTACTCCATAGCACTTACTATGATTCAATATCCATAGCACTTACTATAATTATCCATTACTATAATTCAATATTTCTCTAGTACAGGAAGAGGATTACGAGATCATTCATGTCTAGTTAATTCCTCACGTCACTTATTTTAATTCCTTGAAGAAACGATGGTCATAAATTTGCACTTACTTTACTCCCTAGCACTTACTATAATTCAATATCCATAGCACTTACTATAATTATGCATTTACTATAATTCAATATTTCTCTAAGATAGGAAGAGGATTACGAGATCATTTATGTCTAGTTAATTCCTCACATCACTTATTTTATTTCCTTCCAGAAACGATGGTCATAAATTCGCAATTACTTTTTTCATAAAGTTGTTTAGATTGTCAATGATGTATAGCCTAGGTGGTTGGGATGGTTTAATGATAATCTCTCCACCGAGGTTCAATGTCAAACACGACTATGTTGAATAATTTTGATAAAGGGTTCTATGTACAGTGGCATACCCCTTCTTCAGTGCTGAAGAAAAAGGTTGGTTAGATTGTTTTTGTTGCATTTCCACTTAAAATGTCTATTTTGAATATTAAATAAATTTTTTATTTTGATATTGAGTGTCGAGATCGTTAAATGGATATAAATAAGTGGGTTTATATAAATACAAGTTGTTTTTAGTGAGACTTTTTGGAAGCTTTTCTGGTTGGTTTTTCTGGTCTAATTTCTCTAAAATCCAGTATGAATTTATTGAAATCACAAGTTTGATGGTTAACCCTTGCACAGCTGAAGTGCCTTACAGTTTCAGGTGTTGAATCCATATATATAGTCAAAAACCCACTTTAAATAACACAAATCAAGATTTCACCTCAAATGCCCCCCCTATTTTCGTCCAAAATGTCGCACTAAAGTCAACTTCAAATAAATAAATTACTTATTAAAGTAAATGTTTAAAATAATTTAATCATTGTTTAAGAAATTTAACGATATATAATAATTAGCCAGTATAGATAACCAAACTGTAAAATATTGAAATCACTTCAAATTTTTTAATCATATGAGCTTATTTTTTAATGATATATACATGATTTTTAAAAACAATATATAATGTATAAATAGTTGACATTAAAATATTTTACATGACATGTACTTATTTTTTAAAATTATACGGTTTAAACATCTTACTCACATTTTTTTACTTCTGATTACTTTAGAGTAAATTCATTGACATGATAGCATATTCATTTTTTTATTAAATTGACCTTATCTTTTTATTTGGAGTGTATTTTATTTTTATTTTTATTTGATTTTAAGGACACTCTAGTTAAAGAGAAACATCCTTACACATCCTATCATACTAGGTTGTTGAATCAGCCTCTGGGTTCAATAAAATTAAATATATAATATGTGAATATATTTTGTAAAAATAAAATATTAGTCAGCTAATGACAAAATCTTTGTTACATGGGAACCTCTCCCTAGAGGTGGGAAACTAGTTCCAATGGTTCCCGCACTCCGGGGAGCTTTGGAATTGTATGAGAACGTTACCTTTTCAGCTTGAGCTTCCATGGGAGAAGCTCGAGAAAGTTTGACTGAGCTTCAATGGGAGCATGGGAAAGTTCGAAGAGCTTTGAAGACTGTTTTTTTTTAGTTTTGGCATTCCCTAGGGTTGGGGAGTATAAAGACTCTAGGAAGAAAGGCCAAAAATATCTTTAACACCCATATCCTTAATTAAGAAACTGGAGCAATCTCTTGATGGGTTGATGGGTTGATGGGTTAACAAAGTGTGTGGCACCTCAAGGTAAGGTTGGTATCTGGGATGTCATGCTCATGAGTATTTCTTTTGTTGTTTATGTATATATATTGCAGAAGATTGTGTGTACATTAGAGTTGTTGTTTCTCTTAAGAATATTTAGAGAAACATGTCAAAAATTTGATAATGAACTTGATATTATATATATATATATATATATATATATATATATATATAGATGTACATATATATATATATATATAATAGAAATAGAGAGAGACATCCAGAGAATATATTTATATATGAGATAGATTATATATTTATTATTTATATATTTAAATTAATTTTAATATTTGAATATTTTGAATCAATATTAATTTTAACACACACACACATATATATATTACCACTCCCGATCAGCAATTAACCATTTCCTGAGAAACGGTTAATTAATATTTTGAATCAATATTAATTTTAACACACACACGCACACACACACATATATATATATATATTATCACTCCCGAGCAATTAACCGTTTCCTGAAAAACTTCTAACTGTTCCATAAACCTGTACCTAAATTTCCAGCATTACTATGTTCCAAAAACTCATACAACATAACAAAAAACAATATGATTATTTATCATTAAAAAACAATAATACTAAAAAAACTAAAATCTACACAACAACAAATCCTTATTATTAAAAATAATAATTTATAAATATCTGTTTATATCTTAGTTAAGAGCTAATAAAAACAAAAAGAAACGAATAGATATTGACATCACTATTGTTTCTAAAACTAATTCCTAGCATTCTAGCTTTCTTCCACACAAACTAAGCAATACCATTTATTAATGCAGTCCCATAATATATATCGTTTTCCATTACTATTAAATTCTTTAGAATTATACGTTAGAAACATACTCCATGTCTATAATATAGTTTCTAAAACTCATTTATTAATGGATTTCCGTACTATACAGGCTTTGTCATTTCTCTTAAATTTTTTGAAATATCGACATTGGAGACATACTCCAGATCAACAACGACTCGTATTAAATATAGACACATTGTTATTTTTCACCCCTTAGGGCATGGTACGCTTAAGTTGATAGATGAAAAATATAATTGACAAAGGATTAATAAATTTTGTGTGATTATCTTGCCACTAGTAATTTTAAATAGTTTTAAAAAATAAAAGTTAAAATATATTTTATAAAATTTTAAAAATAGATAAATGAAAAATATATAGGATATATATATATATGATATTGTACATTATTATTTAGACAAATGTATATATAAATTTTATTTTGATATTTATATTTCAAATAATTATTAGTTTATAAAGAAGATGGTTACAAGGTTTTCTATTAAGGCATTTTGTGGTACAAAGGTCATAATTTTTTAATCTAATGGGAAAATATCTAGCCATATTAAGGGGTGGTGTGGTCCAGCATGGGTGTGATCCCTATGTGATTTTTACAGCTTAGATACCTCTAGTTCATGACTAGATCTGAAGACTCACATCACCTAGCAAACAATATATATATATATATATATATATATATATATATATCAAATACTACAATTTGAAGATTCCAAAGCTCTATTTTTATAAATTTTGCAAGCACCTAACTTCAAATTGTATTGAAAATTTTAGTGGTTAGCACTTGCTGGTAGTGCTAGACCCGCCAACATTTAGGGGATCTCTCTGTTATGAAGTCCCAACTAGACCTCACACTATTTGGTGTAGGAGTCCCATCCGGTATGATGGCTTGGTTTCCATTCTCTTAAAGGTTTTCCTTAGCTCTTGCTTGTCAGCAAATGAGAGTGGTCTTCTTTGTTTTTGAACAGAGAGGTTCACGTGCCTGGTGAGTGCTTAGTGTTACTTATGTCAAGGTTATTTCACCACAGAGGGAGAGGGGGGAAGTGAGTCTCAAGTCGAAAGGGAATAGTCCCAACTCCGTCAGAGACACACAACACAGGAGGACATGCGCAGCTTTCGACAGAGTAGTCCACATGGATGCGTCAATCACAAACACACAGTAAACAGATAGCACGTACAACATCCAACGAAATAGTCCATACGAGTGCGAAAATCGTTATAAAAAGTTTATGAGAATGGTTGTGTTGAGTGTCCGACAGGATAGCACACACGGGCGAGACATTGTTAACAAATTATACAACACATTTTCATAATCATATGTATTAGAACAACCGAAATAGTTCAACTATCTTAATATAGGTTAAAGAAACATGCATTACAAGTGTCCAAAGAATAGTCTTACAAACAAATATAATACATGTTTGAAAACATGTTGGCTTGTTATCAAGCTTATAAATTAAGCGAAACTTCCAAGACACATCGGTACACCAATACATCACTAACCTCGATAGCGGGGCGTTGGAGCCACTACTCGCTCCTCAAAGAAAAGACTACAGACTCTCAAGCCTATGTGGAAGGAGCCAAGTTGAAAAAGTCTTTTGCATGTGAAAATAAGGGGTATATATAACCAAGGGCGAAACTACCCCCTGTGACTGTTCGACTTCCCTCATGATTGTTTGACTTACATGACTCTTCAACTTTACATTTGGGTCTCTTTGACTTCCACGTTACATTACATCGATTACAACAATATGGGCCACAGTAGTGATGTGGCTGATATGACTCATGATGTGACTTGACAAAACAAAGCTGGTATGTTCATGTTGGCGGTGTTGTCCATGTCGAGTTGCAATGTTGTTGAGTGATGGATGTGCGCTTGGTGTATCATAGCTTCATCTCCACATGGCAAGGTGTGTGGAGTATCTGATGGTCTTGGTGTTCGTTTGATGTTGAACGTGCATGTCTCTCCTTCACTTGTACTTGGCATGCTCCATGTGTTCATCTGTTTGCGAACAAGTCTCCTTACATGCGCTCCTTGATCATCCCATTCGTCGTCGCGCCATGTCTCATCCATGTACCTGTATCTGCAATCACTCATGAATAGACGACATCAAATCCAGAAATCTTCTAGTCTACCATGATGCATTATCTTTCGCTTTTGGATGCAAGTGATCAAGGGAGAGGACAAGCTCTGAAACTGCAAAGAGCACATTTCAGGCCGGGATGTGGGCTCCGACCACTGTCAATGAAAATTACGCATAGGTCACTAAGAGGCTGAGATGGGCAATCTATATTAGTAGTGATTGTCTGTGGGATCTGGATCGGATGAAAGGAAGATCTGCTCAAATTTTCTAGGGAGACAGTGCAGGAAACAGGGGGAGACCAGCAATGAAAACTACATAGTTTCTCCGAGGAGATTGACAACGGCTTGCAGGAGGATGCTGGCCAAAACTGCGCAGAGCTAGGAAGTTGGCCTGTAAGACATCCTTGCACAGTTTTTGGGCTAAGCAGAATGCTAGGCAGCTGGGAGACTTCCCATGAAAGCTACGGAGTTTTCAGGAGGATTAGGAGGTCGGTTGATAGGGTGACTAGCTAGGAAAATTGTGCAAATTTTTAGGGTAGTGCAGTGACAGGAAATGAGTGTCTATCTGGCATGTCTATGCAGTTTCTTTAGCCAGCGAAAGCGAGCATGCTTTGCAGCTTCTGCGCAATTTTTTGGAGTGAGGTTGGGGATCATTGTCTGGTCAAACACTTTGATTAACCAGCTGGAGGCTTGATGGTTTTGCTTGTGGACAGTGTAGATTGAGATGGCTTGTTGAGAAAATTTTACGCTCTTCTAGGTGACAATCAATCAAATCGACTCCAGGATTGCGCAGTGCAGACTGCCCAGGAGGTAGCCTCAAGCTCTACACTATTTTGAGCATCAGTACATGTTCACTGAGGGATAAGACTACGTAGTGTAGCTCAGCAGAGGTCGGGTTGTTAGGGTTGGTCCGGTCGACACAGCTTCAACAAAATGACTAAGTATGTGAATGAGTTACTTCGTACATGCATGACCTTGTGAACACACACTCAACATGACTTGAGGATAAGTCACCTTGAACCATCAAGAAAACATGCACTCTGTGTGACTGACCAATGGTGTGAGCGACAAGTGTGACACTTGTGATACATTGTTGAACGACCATGATGGCATTAGCACGATAGTGTTGTGGAGTAGGAAAATCCTCTCTGTGGACAGAGATGATCCCTCTAGCCCAAGAGAGTGGGTCTAGTCGCAAATAAGACAATCTAATGTAAACTTCCTTATATTAGAATCGAATAAGAGGGCCTACCTCTTATATTTCTAATCCACTTGATGATGATCTTGCCTCCTTGCTCTAGCTTCCTTTTGCTCAAATACCTAAAACAACCATGCAAGAGACAACAACAAATGGGATAGCATAAAATCGAATTCAATCTACTTAAAAGGTCAAGGAGTTTTAAGCTATCAAATTCAATATAACACACGATATAGGAAATAAACCACTAGTTGTATTAATACAAACTTCAAAGAGCAATACAACTGGAGCCTTGACATTGCAGGTTCCCTTTGGCATATCTAGGTTCCGGCACCACTATAAGCATCTCATGATTCACCCTCAAAACAATGGAAGTTCAAGGCCTCTTTCCTTTTACTCCAAACCAAACACTATAAGCTAATTCTCCCTTCACACACAAGCTAGAAGGCTAAGGTTCTCAAGATGGCTATCAATATTTGCAGATAATTCTAGCCCTTTCATTAGCTAGCTGAGGTTGTAAAATGAGGAGTTTATATAGCTTTGATAGAGGGGAAATGGATCCTCTTATGGTGGGAGAAGCCTTATCCCTTTTGGTTTGTTCCATTTTAATAGGGGAAAGGAGCCCAAACAGTCTCTCTCAGCTCTATCTTGCTCAACCATTTACCAGACTTCTGTTCACGAAGCTTCTAGACCTGGAAGCTTCGACTCCATTTTTAAAAGCTTGCCAAAAGAGGGTTGGCGCAGGGGATAAATGGGTCACCTACATCATTCAGCTCTAGTCCTAGTTTTAAACGCTGCAAATCGTCACAGGGAAGGAACTGAGCACTAGCGTTGGTCTTGAAAACTGAGTTTGAAGGAATATTCTTGGGAAATGACGTAAGAAGGAAATGTTCTGTATATGAAGAGGGATGTAGGGACACGTTCTTCATGGAAGGGAAACATATGAGGGTCACTATAGAGGTCCTCCAGGATCGAGGAACAGGGAGTACAAGGACAGTGACAAAATGTTGTGTAACAAGTGCATACAACTTCGTGTACATAGCCAAAACACGACTACAAGCCTCACATTGTGAATAACATGCTAAAATATTTTCGGCGAATGGTCAAGTGAGGAGGCTGCAAAGACTCAACATGAGCTCACGGGATGAGCTCGAGTGTTTTCAAACATCAAGAAAAAACCCAAGAAAGGCTATGAAATTACATGCAGGCCAAAATTTTGGAGGGTGTTGCAGCCGCTACAACAACACTCAACTAGAAAAGAATTTTTGTCAAGTTCTTTTCAAAATCCATCTTAAAGAAATTATGTGCTTCATCAAAAAAAACATATTCCACAATTTTCAGAAACAATTCATATACTTCAACAAAATTATGCATTAGATGAAATCGAATTGCAACAATGACATCTAGACTTTTCACTAGTTGTTCAAATTTAATTTCCAACGCAGAGAAAAATAATTTGAAATTATGAAAGGGAAAAAAATAACAAACTTAAACCCTAAGGATTAACACCAATGGAACAAAAAAAGCAACCACTACAATTTATACAAAAAATACGAAAACTTGTAAACTCTTACCACAACTAAAATTCATCACTAACTTGTGATATATCTTTCATCACTAAGTAATTATGACCCTATATTTCCTCCCAGAGAGTTACAATCTCTTAGAACAACTAGAATTCATCACTCATTTGTGTTACACTTTTCATCACTAAATAATTATAACCATGTATTTCCTCCTGCAGAGTTACAAATGCAAATGAGGAGACAAAGTATATAAACCATTAAGTTAACAATTTGTAGACCATGTACTTCCTCCTGGAGAGTTACAAATAAAAATAAGGAGACAAAGTATGTACACCATTAAGTTAACAATTTGTAAAATATCCCATATATTGGTAAAAGAGTAAGTTCACAACTTTCAATCTATAACTCAAGATATAATGCTACTTACTGGACAAATAATATTTTAGACCACATTATTCATTTCAGCATTTTTATTCATGAGTGCACTTACTAGAAAAATAAGATTTTAAACCACATTATTCATTTCACTATTTTTCAACCATGAGCACCATTTGTTTTTCCATATCAATCGAGAGTTATTATTTTCATATCTTTGACCAATTGTATGGGAGCACCGACCCATCTGATAATAGAAATATGAAAATGTTTGCATTGTTTGTCACATGTTAGATATCGTGACAAACATTACAAAAATAATTTCAATAGGGATAATAGGGATAGGGAAATTCTAAATGAATATAACCCCAATGGGGTAACTAGTAAGCCTGTTTACTGAAAAATACAGTTATTTACAAACCTTGAGGAGGAGGTGGCATTTATCTTGCGGCTGATAGAGATGTTTATTAAAAAAATATTTCAACAAAAACTAAATGGTAAATATTATGTACTAATGATCAATAGCATCGTAATATAATATCAACAAATGCACCCAATATGAGTTTATGGGTTTTTTTCTTATTAAGTGATGACACAAGAGAATCTCCTCTTAATAATGCATTTTCATCAAATTATGGACATCAACAATTTCCTACATCCACACTTGTAAATATCAAAAATGATTCGGAGAATACTTCAACACTGCAATTATTCTTGTGGTATCCCTATAACCACGTATTTACATGTTGAATTCATGAAAATAGTATTAATTTACTATGATTTGAATGGTTTCTGCTGGGAATTAGTTACAAATCTACGTATTTACCACAAGGGCTTCACTGGGGAACAATACTATACCATGTGCATTCATATTGGGGGATATATATTGAGGAAAAAATGACATAATATATTAAGCATATAATAGGGGGTAAATGGTTTTTATATTGGTAGGTATAAAAAATAGAGTTCAAATTTAATGAGAAAATAGAAAGGGGTATAAAAAAATTTAATTAAAAAATTGATACCTACAATATCTAGTGAAAGTAGGGGTTTTCTAAATTGGGAAGGTGTATTGGGTTTGTATCGGTAGGGGGTTAGATTTTTTTATTTTAGAGGTATTTTCCAATATTTATTCAAATTAGGGGTGTTGTTTACTATGCCACGAACACACATGATATGACTGAGGCTCATTGAGTGAAGCCCCCGTGGTATTTACATGTGGCATTCATGAAAATATTATTAAATTGGTGTGATTTGAATGGTTTCCGCTAGGAATTAGTTACAAAACTTATTGTAAAACTCATTAAACTAAAATACATCCAAATTAAACTCGCTTCAATACATCTAATAACCGAATTGAATCCCTTCATAGGTGATCCGGATCTTGGGGGGAGGCCCCCAAGATCTAAGAGATTGAAATGGATCTTGGGAGGAGAGACCCCCAAGATCTGAAAACTTGAATTGCCAGAAGAAAAAAAGAGGAGAATGCCCCATAAACAAAACCACAAAGAAACTTTTTATTAAAACCGATAATAACTGTAAAGCTTACAAACAGTAATGGAAATAAACCAGCTAGGGCGATGGTAGCTTATCTCTGAGAAGAGATGTGGCGGCTACATGCCTCTGAACTGTACAGACTACATTGTGGCAGACAATCTCTCTTTTACAAAATGTGACTTGTTACTTATAGTATTTTTCAGTTACAATACCACGGGTCAATTCCATGGGTGAATGAATACCATGGGTGGATTTTACAATACCACGGGTGGATGCCATTTACAATACCATGGGTAAATTCCATGGGTCGATGAATAATATGGGTGGATGAGTACCATGGGTTGATGCCATTTTCCATTCGGATCATTCCTCCCTCCTTAAGAAGCAATGGTCCCCATTGCGTAAAGTTCCCTCTTGCAAAGCCTTTGTTGAATATGAAGAGCCACTGAAGATAAGGGTTTTATGTGGTTAACCCAAAACCCTGATAAATGAAGATCTGAGGATAGAGATACCCTGTAATTCTTGTGACCAACTGTGATTCTGACAGTGTGCGGCCTAGCAAATGGACTTCGATGACAAGGATTATATGCGGCTGACCCATAACCAAGATGTTGGTTGCTGATGAAGTAGCAGGTGCCTACATAACCTGGGGTGGGAGGGCACGTCTCCAAATAACCCAAGCCAAATGCTTCTATGTTGAAACTAATGAATTTGAAGTAGGTGCCTACTAAAGTGGGGTGGGAGGGCACGTCTCCAATGGGAACCCACTCTGAATGCTGCTCCAGAATTAAAATGGACATAACTCGGCCAATATAACTCAGAATATTTATTATAACCTGTTTTTAGAAGTAGAAGGATCATTTTGCATCTTCCAATGAGCTGGAAATCCTTATCTGGACACTCTGAGATCTTAGATTCACGCTGCAATAGTTCCACCGTCACAAAAATTCTGATCAAATAGCTAATTTTAAATCAGCGATATCTCCCACATCCGAACTCTGATTCGACCCATTTGTTTTTTAGAAATTGGGTGATTTTTCGAGAGGAATCCAAATCTAGTATTTGTTTTTGTAAATTTTGTACCAAATGTTTCAGATCTGATCTGAAAAGTCGCCGCCCAAAAAAAAATTCCTGCAAAAAAATGAGAAAAAAATTCTTCCTGCTTGACCCAAGAAAGTGCTCTGTGGAGGTTGTAGCACATGCCTGAAGTTTGTTGAATATTGCTGCAAAATTTGAAACTGAAATATGCATCAAACCCCCGTTCCCATGGAATCATAACCTGCTCTGATACCACTAATCCGGATCTTGGGGGGAGGCCCCCAAGATCTAAGAGATTGAAATGGATCTTGGGAGGAGAGACCCCCAAGATCTGAAAACTTGAATTGCCAAAAGAAAAAAAGAGGAGAATGCCCCATAAACAAAACCACAAAGAAACTTTTTATTAAAACCGATAATAACTGTAAAGCTTACAAACAGTAATGGAAATAAACCGGCTAGGGCGATGGTAGCTTATCTCTGAGAAGAGATGTGGCGGCTACATGCCTCTGAACTATAAAGGCTACATTGTGGCGGACAATCTCTCTTTTACAAAATGTGACTTGTTACTTATAGTATTTTTCAGTTACAATACCACAGGTCAATTCCATGGGTGAATGAATACGATGGGTGGATTTTACAATACCATGGGCGGATGCCATTTACAATACCATGGGTAAATTCCATGGGTCGATGAATAATATGGGTGGATGAGTACCATGGGTTGATGCCATTTTCCATTCGGATCAATAGGAGTAGCTTTTTTGCTACACTTTTGTGGCATATTTCTAGGAGTTTCTCTTTGCACTTGATGTTTTTGCCAACCAATTCAAAATTTATTGTCTAATATTTCCAAAGTGGTCTCTTCTAGTTAAATCTAAGGAAAGAAGTGAACACAATTTTACATTTTCTTGTAATGAATACAATCCCTCTGTGTGATTGAATGACAATGGGGTCCTAGTGTGTGGATGGGTTTTTCTAGCAGATTGTAATGAGGTTGTTAGTGACTACATTTCACTTAATTCTATTTGTTAGACCTTTAACATGCATTGTATCATGTTGGCCTACAAGTCACCAAAGCATCCAAATGCCCCGGACTAAGAGCAAGCCATTTGCTAGCATGAAAGTGTATGTTGGAGGGAAGGTGTTGTATGCCATAGAGAAGATAAAGATGGCGAAAAGGTTATTCAAGTATATTTCTTTCGAGGCGCGTGTTACCTATATTAAATTATGGGAAAAAATCTTCATGAATTCTTGTGTGCAAAATATAAGGAATATTCTTGTGCTCAAATATAATCATTGTTGGGCTAGTTTCTTTTGGAAAAAGAATATCTATTTGCATGCACAAAAAGAACAGCTATGGTGTTAGATTTATTGAAAAGGAATATATGTTTATATGCATGAAAATAATAGTTATTGTGTTTGGTTTCTTGAAAATAAATATGTGTTTATATGCATGAAAATAATAGCTATTGTCTTATATTTATTAAAAATAAATATGTTTTTATATGCATCAAAAGTATAACTATTGTGTTAGATTTCTTGAAAAGCAATATGTGTTTATATGCACAAAAAGAATAGCTATTGTATTAGATTTTCTAGAAAAATAAATATATATTTGCATGCATGAAAAGAATAGCTAATTTGTTAGATTTCTTGAAATGAAATATATGTTTATATGTACGAAAATAATATATGTTGTGTTATATATTTTGAAAAATAAATATGTATTTGCATGCACAAAAATAATAGCTATTGTGTTAATTCTCTTCAAAAGAATATGTGTTTGTAGCACAAAGATAATAGTTATTGTGCTAGTTTTCCTTTTTTTTAAATGGGTAGTTGTGGTGGTATTTCATTTGGCAAAGAATGTGCTCTTGTGTGAAGAAATAATAGTAGTTTTGGTGATTATATTTTGGAAGGATTTCCCTCCTCTTTTGCGAAGAGATAATGATAACCATGGTGATTCTTCTAAATATTACCATGATAATCATGGTGATTCTTTTAAATATTACAGTATTCTTGTGAGAAGAGGTAAAATGTATCTACTCCCTTTCTTATAATTCATGGGATGTTTGGATAGATGGGCATGTCTTGGTAATTGTTATGCAATTAACTTTATGCACGTGAGATACGAATGGATAGATGTGTCATAGCCATACACATACTTAGATAAATAAACATGTTTTTGTAATTGTACACTTTTAATGAACACAAGTGTGGTGTCCATAAAGAAGCATGCATCGATACTCTATATGCATTTTATTCATGCACATGAAAAGATGTTAAAGCATAACTAATAAAAAATTATTATTTGAGTTTGATAAATATTTTATATAATCATGATGGAAAATTTGCTAACGACAGTAATTGCAATAAATAAATGTGACTTACGTGAAGAATGAATTAGTTGTGACTAACTCATCCCTATTACAACAACCAAAAATGGACTATAGTTAACACTACGACAAGAAATGAACTAATGGTTCATACATAGTGAAGGATCAGTAAACGCAAGATAATCAACTACTAGAAACAATCAAACCACAACAACACAGTGCTTTAGGAATTCTAGGGTAAAGTGTTTTGATAACATGATTAATGTAATGGCTTCTAGCTTGTTATTAAATATGATATTTCTTTGTAAGATGTTTAACAATGGATAAGTGATAGACTCCCTTGCTATCATTGAGTGAGGGGTGAACAACCTCATGAAAAGTTTAATAAAATATTTTTTTGTTAGTATTTCCCTTCGGAGTTTCCAGGGTATATCGATGTCCATTTATGTGTTTGTCTATTTTGTCATTTTGATTATATTGCTACATCACATGATGTTGACACTTGCATCACTAAATTTGTGACTCACTAGCCTAATTGAATGAATAATGATAATGATGCAAGATTACAACAAGAATTTTTATGTAGCATGTTGCAACAATGGTTTTTACATTATCTGAATTGGTATTCTAATTCTAAAGTTACTTTATGTAATGTTGGTGATTTTATCTAATGGTCGGTTAAGGAATGTGTAATAAATCGTTGGGAATATTACATGCTAGTAAATCCAATAAAAAATTTCTAATCCTATGTATTTTCACACAAGGTTTATCAGGGGATGTTACAAGTGGTATCAAAGTCAGGTTGCAACACTAGTTACTTTTGAGTTATGTAAGGATGTGAAGTAGAGGTATGATGCTAATGGATATATGTTCAAGTATAACACTAATGAAAATTGCATGACAATATATGCAGTAGACTGCATTTGATATGAGATGCATGATGGTGTTAATAACTGCATTGAAGAATGATAAGTGTAATGTTTTTTTTAAAGAATAATTGTGCTCATGGAATTTGAGTCTTTGTGCGGATAAAAGACAATAACAAATTATGTTGCATTTTTTGTAGCTAAATCATGAACAAATTTGAATACTCTTGTTGTAATTAGTGATAGTGTGGATTAACTACCAACCTTTGTATGCATGCTATTATGATAATGTTTGATGGTGAATTTAAAGAAAAATAATTAGATTTACAATGCATTTCTTATAAGAAAGAATGAATGCGTGTATTTTTTGTGTGGTAGTGAAATAATGTAGACCTGGGGGGGTTGTCCTCGAAGAGGACAATAAAATGTTTTAAAAGTCATTGAAAGAACCCCTTTGAATATTGAAGATAAACAATGAGTCAAGTGGTAGGTATTGACTATAATGGTTGAATGTCGATTGTGATGTGTCATGGATTTTGATTGAGTTTATGATGGTTGGAAGCATTGACTATTTAGTATATTGCACTACCTTTCATGAATTAGTATTGCATGACATCATCGCTGGTAATTTCCATACTAATAAATTGTATGTGAGGTTTCAAAAAATTAATAAACTTATCCTCAAAGCTATATTGCAATTCTCTTTTTGACTTAATATTTTTCAGGGTTTTAAACAATGTGATAGTGGTAGTTCATGTCCATGGTATTGGTCTAATGGTGACAATGTGCGATTTAATAATGGGTTTCAATGGATTGTTACCATAATTTTTATTGACACTCAAGTACTAATGATGAATTATTGTTCTTGTTTGAGTAAATATTTGTATAGGCTTTTATGCATAACAATATTGTATGCAAGAAACTATTATGACTTTGGAAGTGGATGATTGTTTAACAATTCATACATATGGCTGTAAGTTCTTGAATGTTACAAAAGAATTAGATCATGATAAGAGTAGTGTATTTAAAGTGACCCATTTAATAGAAATGATTGTTATGTCCATAATAAAATTTAAAATGGAAAAGGGTTTTGTCTTTTCATATGAACATGCATAAATAATAATTGGTAGGATGACGGAGCGAAGATTATACAATATTTTAATAGAGCATTGAATGTATTATGTAAAATAGATTATGTATGTTCTACCAACTTAATGATACAACCAGTAGTAATCATATGTTGTTGATTACATTGTTGCTCAAGCTTCACAACTCTAAAAGTTGACGATTCAATGATGATGTTAGCCAGTATTCATCTTACATCTAACAAATATGTTAATTTCATCCTTTAAAAATCCATCTAGTGTTTGTGAATATTGTGCTGACGCATGTGAATATTGTGTTGACACTACATATTAAACCTAATTAGTTAAATCCATTATGTTGTGGAAATATGGTGTATTCATTATCATTTCTAAACAAGAATATAGATGCCATTTTGAATCTATTGGCATTACTAATTTATTTAACCAAGAAAAGTATGTGTGATTGACTTCAATTTAGTGATGTTTCATAATGAATGGTGGTTAGACATATATGTGTAAAATTAAATTTCATTTTTAGAACTATGGTGAATGTCAATAATTAAGGTCTTCTTTTCTTAACTATTGTCTTGGAAAACAACTCTGTGGAAAACTTTGTTTTAAAGTTCCTTGGATATAGTTTCTAGAAAATGTATCCTTATTTATTATGTTTAATCTTAGTGCATGAAAATGGTCTATGAAATATGGATAAAACCAATACCTTTCTACTTTGTAGAAATATTGAGAACATTGATGCATGTGCAAAGTGGAATGCATCTTGAAAGTATTTGACTAGATGTGTTGTAAATAACAATATTTTGTAGAAGGTATGGCTTTATCAAAATAGGTTGTGACTGTCCGCTTGGGGTAGCTCAATTGGTAATGGTCGTGGAAATCAAGTCTCACCAAACTGGAAGTCTTAGGTTCAAATCTTGTTCTTTCGCCTCGGTCGGGGTGAGAATTTGGACATGATGAAGATGTAGTCCTACCAAGCTTACAAAAAAAAGGGGGTTGTGACTAATGTTTCTAGTGATATTAATCAGGGGTAGCTTAATGGCAATGTAGTGACATCACTAAGATTCTAGTAACATGGAATATAAGAACTAATACAAGGTAAAACATTGCAATGTGATTTGCAATTGTAAATGTAAAAGTATAATGTTTATGATTATGATATGCAAGTTTTGGGCATAGAATATATAGTAATATTATTCTAAATTGTACAATGATTAGTATGTGGAAAATTTGAAATGAACACTACCCATGTGACAAGAGATTTTAGTCATGATTTCTTATCAAAATTAATTTTAGAAATTTTGGGGCCTATGCTAAGGGTCAAGTATGAATGCATGATGTAAATAAATGTTATTTATTCTTTAATATTAAATATAAAAAATGTGCATATGGTCAACCATATAGCATTACCATGGGAAAAGGTGCAAAAGATAATTTCACATCCCATAAAGTCATAGGGCGATTTGGAAATGCCAAAAGATGACTATGGATAGAGGAAGTTGTATTCCCATATTTCCTCTCCCTAGAGATACATTATCTTAGTAACGGAGAAAAAAAGTTTCCTAAGAAGGTGAGAGGGCAAAATACTGAAGAAACCTTAATGGTTTTGGAGCCTGGTTTGAGGAGGCCCAAATTCTTCAAGGCAAGATGTTGTCAGAGGAAAAGGAAATATGTTGTCAAGAGGAATCATGTGTTGGACCAAGTGTGTTCATTGTCAAGGAACTATCCTAGATGTGAAACTTGCTCAATCTGATTAGTGGAAGCCAATTCTCATTGGTTTGGATGAGAATTCTTTTTCCCACAGTGGTTTCCATGGCAGACTGAGTTAACTAACTAGATATGTGATGTGTTAGAATGAATTCTATGTATGTTGTGTAAAAACAAATTGTACATCTTGACAGGAAAAGAGCCTAGCACTCAGGAAGGAACTACTTGAAGTGTACTTCTTCTATTGTATTACTAGCCTTGTGGATGTCTTTAGCAAGGGGTTAAAACAGTATGCACTTTGTGTGGTTATGACTACTTTGATCAAAAAATGAACAAAGTTTGTTCTTCAAGTTAAATACTCTAGAAGACTTGGAATATAAAGATATCCATTGAGATACAATAATATATATCAAAATGTATGAGTAAGAATGATGTTAAAATTGAGAGTGAGGGTCATGTATATATAGCCAGGTAAGTACCCTATTACGAATGGTCATGGTTGTATAGACATGCATCTTCCTACTAATTATTAGTCAATTAATCATTGTTGATGTCTTACTATTATATATATTATTTTTACTATTTATATATATAATTTATTCATAACATTGCCTTCCTCGTAAAAAAGCTTTGTCCTCAAAGCTTACTAATGAAAGGCCTGATCTCTTTTTCCTATTTCGGATGTCTTGTTGTCTTGGAATTTTCATATTCATCAAAGCAATATGATATGATCCTCTAAGTAATAAAAAAAATTGTCGCGCTGAGAATGGATCTGACCATCCTATTTTAATCTTTTGTGGAATCTTGCAGTGACTAGAAACTTGTGATGAATTGTTATCACATAAATGGATTGAACTGAAATTAGTATTTTTCGGAACATTAGTTTGTTTTTTTTGTTCTAAATATGTGGATTGGTTGATTTGTCTACTCTTGTGATTCAGATGTCGATAAGAAATTCTAGTGATTTGATATTCCCTTATCTTGTTTGTGGTGTTTTCCTGGTTTATTTGAAGCACCTGATTTCCTTTAGTTATGGAAGTTGAATGGTTAATTTATGGATCTTCACTTGAGCATTTTATTGTCGGAACTGAAACTTCTGAGTACATATTTACTTCATCAAGTTTGTCCTCAGATTATTAAGTTGTGATATTGACTGAATTAGTATTAGTTCCCTTATCTTTAGCCTAGACTATTACGTCTGGAGACTTCGATACTTCTTGAGTAAGTTGCTCTAACTTGTATTTTAATGAATTCTTGTCATTCTTAAGCTTCTTGATTTGTGTTAGTAGCTTTCTGCTATGGTATTTAAGCTGATAAACTTCTTCATTTTTGTCAGTGGTGATCTTATCGACTTCTCTTTGCATAATTTGTAGTACCTTTTTACCTTCTTGAAAAATTACTTTTGAGATATCTAGTATGTCTTCTAGTATTATTGAATTCAGCTTCACTGTAAGATCTTGTAGTGTTATTTTTTTCTTTTTGTAAGAAAATGTCAACAACTTCTTCTTCATATTCAGGTTGAAGGAACTTAGGGTTTCCATCCACGGCGATCCCAAAATAATGTCACTTTGATCATTCCATAGGGATCGAACAGATAATTGCAATATAAAAGTATAATTGTTAATGTTTAACTATAATTCGGTTAAATGTCATATTGTTTTCTACCCAAGAAATCTATTTTTTCAATTATATTTGACTCCAGAATCACCAATTGGTTAGCAAGGTTATATTTTATATATTTTTCCCTTCAGTGAGAGAGATAGAAATAATAACATATTTTCTTGCAAGAGTCCCCTTAATTTTGAATAGCATTGGAGCAGCGCTACATGAAGCTCCTAAAAACCTCCCTTCCTTCAATTCTGAATTAGATGAAATTTTTCTTTGTCAAGATAAACTTACGATTAATAGAAATATTATTTAAATTCACCTTTATATCTTCTTTGATTCCAACAATTATAATAAAACTCGACCACTTCTACCTTGAAAAGAAATTACTTTCTTACTTTTTCTTGATTTATTTTAACTCCAAGACTTCTTTTAACTCCTCTAAAATAAAACCTATCTCTCTTTATAAAGATTTTATTACTTTTACTTTGGGTTTATTTATTATTTTAATTATTATTTAATTACCTTACACTTTAAAATAACCCCTTTTTTTATTTAATTGTGTTTTTAGATATATCTCATAAATGTATTTTTTTGAATATTTTTCCTATCTAAGCCATTGTTTATACTTGTGCCTTTAAAATATTTCTCCAAAATCCTTAATTATATGTCAATTATCAGTGACGTCAGCCAGAAAATAGGGTTACAGCAAGTCGATACGGTGGATTGAGTCAGAGAGTCACAATTGTGGGGAGATGAATTATCGGTCTGTTTTGGACTTACACGACAGTGGAGTTCGTGGTTGGTAGGCAAGTGAGATGGCAAGTGTGGATGTGGTGATATTGGCAATGGATCCATACGGATAGCGCAGATCAAGCAAAACCAATGGCGGGAGGTGAAGTATGATTGACGGTTTGTTGTGGCCACAGGGTGGAGGTCATTGAGAAAGGAAACTAGCATGGATGAAATAGTTATGGCGTTGGTGGATTTTTCTGCGACTGGCATCTGGTGCAGCGTGGAACCAGAAAATGATGTAGAAAAGAGGACTGGGACACAGTGGTAATGATGGGTAAGGTCAACAACACAGAATTGGTGACAACGAGGGATTTCTGAGCCGCAGAAGAAGAACAAAATAAATAAATAAATAATGTATGGTAGTGATAAATCCCTTTTTCTCCATGTATCAATTCTTCCCACGACGGTGCCACAGTGGTTTTTAATGGGTTTCTGCATGATGGATATGGTGATGGAAAAGACGGCTCAGCGTTTGGTGGCACAACGACGTGGTGTGGGCTAAGAGAATTGTGTGGCAGCAACTTTTTTGAATTTTTTAACTGCAATTTTTCTCTGCGTTTGTTGTCGTTATGACTAGGTTGTAGTTAAACGATGGTGTAGGCGCAATCGTTGCAACGACTGCATGTGAAATAAATGACCGAAGGTATTTTTTATCTTTTATTTTATCTTTTATCTTTTTTAAATGTTTTCTTTGTAAGTTTTTTTTTTCTCCAATTGTTTTTATAATAGATTTTCATATATATATATATATATATAATTCTTATTTAAAAAAAAAAAAAAAATTCCTTTTTTTAATAAATTATTTTTCTATAATAAATCGTATATATGATTTTTTTTTCAAATATATGATATTTTTTAAATATATAATTTTTTTATTGATTTTTTTTAAATGCCCAATGTCCTGAAATTAACCTGGAGAACCTCCAAAATCTTGTACAGAAACGCTTCAACGACAACCAATTTGACGAATTTCAATGGTCAAAGACCTAGGTCAGACTCGCTTTGTGCAACAGTTGAGTATTTAGAGGATCGCACAACTCTAACACCAAATGAAGCGAATAAAGTTTGTTCTTCAAGTTAAATAGTCCAAAAGACTTGGAATATAAATTTCGTCGTTGAGGTACAATAATAAATGTTAAAATGTATGAGTAAGAATGGTTACAATTGAGAGTGAGGGTCTTGTATATATAACCATATAAGTACCCTTTCACAAATGTTCATGTATGTATAGACATGTCTCTTCCTACTAATTATTAGTTAATTAATCATTGTTTATGTCTTACTATTATTTATATTATTTTTACTATTTATATATATAATTTATTCATAACAAATCATTTCGATGATTAAAAAAGGGTATGCTCTCCGAGTACTTGGAGAGGTACTATGATTAAAATATCACATTACATTACATAAATAATTGATAGTTGAAATGTTGTGATTAAAAATAATGTGAAAGTGATTTAAATATATTATTTCGATTTGTTGGTCATGTGCCACAAAGTGTTTACCATCAGGGCTGATAAACCACCCTAGGCGCTTATTATTGAGTTGATAAACCACTCTTAGAGTGCTTTCCACAGCTAATATACCACCTAAAATTATTGCTTGTAGCAGCAATATTTCGGAAATTATTGACAAGTAACAATAAGTGAGTGTAAGGACTTCGTTTCTTTTAATCAAATTGAATAATGGCTAACTGATTGAAATAAAAAAAGTGAAGATTTTTGTAGTTGTAAATATTTATGATTAATAATTAAACATTATTACCTTCACTTGTTGATATTTCCTAAAATAAAATCCTTCGTTTTGAAGGGGAAGGACCCCATTTTTCGTTGTTCTGTATGAAAAACTATCATGACTACAGATATATGTCATGGTTGATAGATGATTTAAAAGGAAAATTGTGAAGATAAAATTAAGGAATGAGAATACAAAGTTTTAATTGGAGATAAACACTCATAAAATATGTAATGATGACTAAAAGAAAAATGGATGAACACCAAGGAAGGTGTTATCTTTAAGTGGGGGATGATGTAATATCCCTAGAACCACATATTCACATGTGGAATTCATGAAAATATTATTAATTTAGTGTTATTTGAATTGTTTCCACCAGTAATTAGTTACAAAATTGATCGTAACACTCGTGAAACTAAAATATATCCAAATTAAACTCACTTCAATACACCTAATAATCGAACTGAATCTCTTCACCGGGGGTAGCCTTTTTGCTACACTTCTGCAACATATTTATGGGAGTTTCTCTCTGCACTTCATGTTATCACCGACCAATTTTAAAATTTTATTATTTAGTCTTTCCAAGTTGATCTCTTCTAGTTAAATGCAAGGAAAAAAGTGAACATAATTGCACATTTTTTTATAATGAATTCAGTCCCTCTGTTTCATCGATTGGTGACGGGGGTCCTATTTTATGGAAGGGTTTTTCCATCATATTGTAATGAGGTCATTAGTGGTTGAATTTCACCTTTAGCATGCATGGTATCATGTTGGCATGCAAGTCATTTAAGTGTTTGAATGCCCTAGGCTAAGAGCAAGCCATTTGCCAGCATCAAAGTGTACACCAAAGGTAAGTTGGTTTATGCAAGAGCAAAGATAGAGATGGCCAGAAGGTTAATCGAGAATATTTCTCTCGAGGTATGTGTTACCTATATTAAATTCTAGGAAAAACTCTTCATGAATTCTTGTGTGGAAAAGATAAGGAATGTTCTTGTGCTCAAAGATAATAATTGTGGGGATGGTTTCTTTTAGAAAAAGAATATCTATTTGCATGCATGAAAATAATAGTTATGGTGTTAGATTTCTTGAAAAGAAATATGTGTTTATATGCATAAAAAGAATAGCTATTGTATTATATTTCTTGAAAAAAAATATGTGTTTATATGCACGAAAAGAATAGATGTTGTGTTAGATTTCTTGAAAATAAAGATGTGCTTATATGCACGAAAATAATAGTTATTGTGTTGTATTTTCTGGAAAAAGAAATATGTATTTGCATTCATGAAAAGAATAGAAAATGTGTTAGATTTCTTGAAAATAAATAAGGTTTTATATGCACAAAAATAATAGATATTGTATTAGATCTCTTAAAAAAGAAATATGTATTTGCATGCATGAAAATAATAGCTATTGTATTAGTTTTCTTGAAAATAATAGCTATTGTATTAGTTTTCTTGAAAATAATATGTGTCTGTATGCACACAGATAATAGCTATTGTGCTAGTTTTGTTTTAAAAAATATGGGTAATTTTGGCGGTCTTTCTTTTGGGAAAGAATGTGCTCTTGTGTGAAAAATAATAGTAGTTTTGGTGAATATCTTTTGGAAGGATTTCCCTCTTCTTGTGCAAAGACATAGTGATAACTATGGTGATTATTTTCAATATTACCATGATAATCATGGTGATTCTTTTAAATATTTGTATATTCTTATTAGAAGAGGTAAAATGTATCTATTCTCATTCTTATAATGCATGGGAAGTATGGATAGATGGACATGCCTTGGTAATTTTTATGTTATTTACTTTATTAATGTGGGATTCAAATGCAGATACATGTGCCATATCCCTACACATGATTAGATAAATAAACATGTTTTTGTAATTGTGCGTTTTTAATTAATGCAATTGTGGTGTCAATAAGAAGCATGTATCGATGCTCTATATGCATTTTATTCATGTACATGAAAAGATGTTGAATCATAACTAGTAAATATTTATTAATTGGGTTTGATAACTATTTTTATATAATCATGATGGAAAAAATTTTGACATTAGTAATTGCAAGAAAGAAATGTGACTTATGCAAAGAATGAATAAATTGTGTCTTACCCGTCGCTTATACAATAGTTGAAAAGGATTATAGTTAAAATTGTGGAAGGCAATGAACTAATTGTTTATGCAGAGTGAAAGTTCATTAAACATGAGATAATCCATTGTTGGACACAACCAGGCCACAAAGACATAGTTCTCGAGGAATTGTGGGGTAAAGTGTTTTGATAACATGATTAATGTAATGACTTGTAGCTAGTTATTAAAGATGATATTTCTTTGCAATATTTTTAACAATGGACAAGGGATGGACTCCCTTGTTGCCATTGAGTGAGGGGTGAACACCCTCACAAAATGTTTAAATAAATATTTGCTAGTTTTTCCCTTCAGGGTTTAAAGGGTATATTGGTGTTTATTTGTGTGTTTACTTATTTTGTTATTTTGATGATATTTATACCTTGCATGACGTTGACACTTATATCATCAAATATGTGATTAACTAGCCTAATTAAATGAACAATGATAACGATGCAAGGATATAACAGGAAGATTTATGTAACATGTTGCAACAATGGTTGTTACGCTATGTGACTTGCTATTCCAATTCTAAGGTCATAGAATATTTTTTAAAGTATTTTGTTTTAAAATTTTGATTAAAATTATTAAAATGATGTATGTGAATGGTTAAAATTATATAAATGGATGAAAAATATAGAATAATTAAATTTCACTAATTAATATATATTTTTTTAAGAGAGATAATAAGTTTTAAAAAATAACATTATAATAAATAAATTATAATTTTTAAATATCTTCTACAAATTTTGCAACTTTTTTCTCAAAAAAGACCATAAGCTTAAAAAAAATTCGCATTGCAATAAATAAATTATAATCTTTAAATATTTTTACAGACTTTGCAATTTTAAAATGAATTTTGAATGCGAATTTTATATATTCAAAATAAATTAAACAAAGAATCGTCATTTTGCAAGGAATTTTAAAAGTGTGGGAAAGAAGTTATAAGCTGTAAGTAATTTTCAAAAATTTTATATGGCATTTTAAAATTAGCTTTGTGTGTATTGTAGGTTAATTTTATATATTGAAAAATAATAAATAAAAAAATTATCAATTTTATATATTTAAAAAAAAAAATGGTCATTTTCAGCACAGACTTGTGGAGTACTATACGCAGTTTATAGAGACTTTTGGTGTGAGAGAGAAGTCAACTTTGATGTAAATTTCTGTTGATTTCAAACACACAACAAACAAATATCACAGAGAACAACGCTCTGGTTTTCTACAGGACCTTTATTATAAAACAATAATAAAAACTGTTACAGAATTTGTCTTCCTCAACTCAGAGGGATTTACAACAGGAACTTCAGTTCCAGAACCTGAGTCCAATATCTCAGAAAACTAAATAGTTCAGCACTGTTGTGCGTTGCAAGAAGAAAAAGAACTTCTTGGCTAATACTCTCTACACACTCTACGCGTCTCTGCTCTTGCATTCCTTTTTATATCGAACAACACAAAAATATCTTTTACAATACGTGTTGCTTTTCCCTTACTTCCGTGAAAATAAAAAATAATAAAATTTAAGTTTTCACCTACATTTACCAACCCTAGTAAATATCATTTATTACACGGTTGAAAATATCTTGCTGGAATTTAATGCATGGCTTATCACACCATCGCATCGCAAGAAGAGAACGGATGTGCCACCGCCTCTATAACCTTTAAATCATGCGATCTGCGATCTGCGATCGCATCGCAAATATCGCATCGCAGATAATCAAACATGCAACGAAGGGCAACGAGTGAAAGTGCGATATGTGATCTATGATCGCATCGCAGAGGAAAAAATCTGCAAGTTGAAATTACCATTCCAACACTCCCCTTTAATTTTAACTGCTGGGTTTTTTCTGCATACCCAGGCATTTCCTGAAATGATCAAAACTTTTCTTTGCCAATGGTTTTGTCAAGATGTCATCTAACTGTTCCTCTGTTCTGCAGTGCTGCAAAACAATCTCACCATTGTTAACCAATTCACGTATGAAGTGGAATTTGGTGTCTATGTGCTTTGTTCTTTTATGAAAAACAGAATTTTTAGACAATGCTATTGCTGAGCTATTGTCACAGTAAATGGTTGTGCCCTTTTCTTGTTCTTGACACAAATCTCTGAGAACTATTCTCAGCCACACTGCTTGGCATGCTGCTGCTGTTGCTGCCACATATTCTGCCTCTGCTGTTGACAAAGCCACAACTGGTTGCTTCTTGGAAGCCCACGAAATGGCTCCCGATCCCATATGAAACACATATCCCGATGTGCTTTTCCTATCATCAACACTTCCAGCCCAATCACTGTCAGTGTAACCTGTCAACATGAAACTTTCAGAAGAGGAGTATAAAATACCAAATCCCTTCGTTCCATTCACATACCTTAGAATCCTCTTGGCTGCCTTCCAATGAGTCTCTTTCGGTCTTTCCATAAATCTGGAGATTAAACTCACAGCGTGCATAATGTCCGGCCTAGTTGCAGTCAAGTACATAAGGCTGCCAACTATGCTCTTGTACAATTTTGGATCAAAATCCTTGCTGTTGTCTTCTTTGGTTAATTTCAACCCCACTACATTTGGAGTCACAGCTGCCTTGCTGTTCTGCATGTTAAATCTCTTTAACACTGCTTCTACATATTTAGCTTGAGAAATGAAAACACCATTCTCACTTTGGTCTACTTCAATTCCAAGAAAATATCTTAAGAAGCCCAAGTCAGTCATTTCAAATTCACTTTTCATGACTGCTTTAAAATCAGCAATGAGTGAAGCATCATTGCTTGTAAAAATCAAATCATCTACATATAAAACAACAATAATAATCTTACCGTCATTATCCTTTATGTAGAGTGTGGGTTCACCATCACACTTGTCAAACCCATTGTCAATGAGATAAGCATCTATTCTGCTGTACCATGCTCTAGGAGCTTGCTTCAGCCCATAAAGAGCCTTCTTCAGTTTGCAGACTTTATGCTCTTGGCCTTCAACTTCATAGCCCGGAGGTTGTTCAACATAAACCTCTTCTTTTAATACTCCATTCAGTAATGCAGATTTAACATCCATCTGATAAATCTTCCACTTGTGTTGTGCTGCAATAGACAACATTGTTCTGACTGTTTCCATCCTTGCTACTGGTGCAAAGGTTTCATCATAGTCTTTGCCTTGTTTCTGCTTGTAGCCTTTCACAACAAGTCTTGCTTTGTGCCTGTCAATCTTGCCTTCAGCATTGCTTTTGGTCTTGTAGACCCACTTAACTCCAATGGCATCTTTGCCTTCAGGGAGGTCCACTAACTCCCATGTTTTACTCTTCTCAATTGCACCAATTTCTTCATTCATTGCTTCAATCCATTTATCTTCATTTACAGCATCTTCAAAATGGACTGGGTCATCAACATGACAATATAAAGTGAATAATGAATTCAGACCGGTATTGTTACTTACCTCTCCTTGTTCATAAATCTCATTCAGATTTCTGAATCTTGGTCTTCTTGGTGTGCTTGGAGTTCCATCCGAACTTGAGGGTATTTCAGATCCCTGTGGTGTGCTTGGAGAAGCACTTCCTTGACTTCTCAAGGCTGTTCGAATTCCAGATTGTGGTGTGGTTTGTTGTACTTGCTGTGGTGTAGGAGGAGCCACCAAGGAAGTATTATTTGTTGCTGTCCCTTCCTCTTCTTCTTCGTGAGACACAATTGTCTTCACATTCACTGTCTTCTCTAAGCTTCCATCCCAAGCTTCATCTTCAATGAACTGCACATCTCTGCTTACTATCAATTTCTTGGTGGATGGATTATAGAGTTTGTATGCTTTTGACTCATCGCAGTAGCCAATAAAGACACACTTCTCCCCCTTACTGTCAAGCTTCTTTCTTAGCTGATCTGGTACATGTGCATATGCCACACAACCGAATACTCTCATGTGAGTGACAGTTTGCTTTTGACCACTCCATGCCTCTTCTGGTATTCTGTTCATGACAGCTTTAGTTGGGCATCTATTCAAGATGTAAACTGCACAAGTAACAGCTTCTGCCCAATACTCATGCGGCAAGTGTTTTGCCTTCAGCATACTCCTGACCATGTCAAGAATGGTCCTATTCTTTCTTTCAGCAACACCGTTCTGCTGAGCTGTATACCTTGTGGTGAACTGCTTTTGTATGCCATTCTCTCTGCAAAAACACAGAAAGTCTTGGGAGATGTACTCTCCTCCTCTATCTGTTCTGAGCACTTTGATATAATGCCCACACTGCTTTTCAACAATAGTTTTGAAGTGGCGGAATTTCTCAAACACTTCACTCTTCTGTTTCAGCATATACACCCATGTCTTTCTGGTGTAATCATCAATGAAAGTTAAAACATATTTATTTCCAGAAAACGATGGTGTTTGCATCGGTCCACACAAATCGGAGTGAACAATTTCCAATGGTGCTTTTACCCTTATACACTTTCCTGCTGGAAAGCTTTCTCTATGTTGTTTGCCCAAGATGCAGCCTTCACAAAGGCTGTCTGGTTTCTCGATCAATGGTAATCCCTTTACCATTCCCTTTCTGTGCAACAGATTCAAGCCTCCGAAATTGAGATGTCCAAATCTCAAATGCCACAACCAATTCACATCTTTCACTTGTTCCTGAAAGACTTCTTGTGTTACAGCCGCAATAGTTCTGCCTTCCTTCAAATCTGCCCTGAGTTTGAGAGGAAACATTCTATTGCTGGTCATCTGCACTTGTGCAATGATCTTCTTACTTGGAGGTATGTCTCTGATAGTACACAAATCATCTTTGAAGAACACATTGTAACCTTTGTTTATGAGCTGTCCAATGCTCAAAAGATTACATTTCAGACCAGGTACATAGTATACCTCTGGCACAATCATCTGTTCTCCATTTTTTGCTCGGATACTGACTCTGCCCTTACCTTTGACAGATATCGTATCATCAGTCCCTATTGTTACCTCAGATTTCACATTTTCATCCAGATTGGCAAACATTGCAATATTTCCAGTCATGTGATTACTACAACCTGAGTCTAAGAACCAAAAATCTTCTTGTTTGTCTTGTGCTATGTTACATGTTAACAGCATGTTCTTTGGGTTCTTATCTTCTTCATTTGCAAAATTAGCATTTTGCCTATTATTCATGTCATTTTTCTTTTTTCTACATTCATTGGCATAGTGCCCATATTTCTTACAATAATGACATTGGACTTGGGTTTTGTCATACCTTTGTCCATGAGCTTGCTGTTTGCTTGAACCTTCATCTTGGTTCTGATTGCAGCTCCTTCCGCTTGTGCTTGCAGGATAATTGTTGCCTCTATTTTGGCTTCTTCCACGACCTCTGTAATTTGCTCTGCCTCGACCTCTTCTTTGGCCAAAAGACATCTGAGTCTTGAATGCTTGCTCAAAAGAGGAATCTGTTCCTCTACTCAGTCTGTGTTCATGAGACAAAAGAGAAGCACTCAGCTCATCTACCGTGAACTGTGAGAGATCTTTTGTTTCTTCTATTGCTACCACAATAGATTCAAACCTTGAGGGTAAGCATCTCAAGATTTTCTCTACAATCCTTCTATCTTCAAGAATCTCACCATGAGATCTTATCTGGGTTATTAAGCCAATAACCTGAGTGAAGAAGGAATCTATTGTTTCAGATTCCTTCATGCTGAGATTTTCAAAGTCTCTCCTCAACATCTGCAACTTTGCAGTCTTCACCTTCTCCATGCCTTGATAGGTAGTTTTGAGAATATCCCAGGCCTCTTTGGATTTTGTTGCTGCTGCAATCCGCGGAAAAACACTTTCATGCACTGATTGGAAGAGGAAAAAGAGGGCTTTGGCATCCTTCTTCTTGTCACTCTTCAACTGGTCTCTTTCTGCTGCTGTCAAAGCAGCCAACGCTGTTGCATCTGCCGGTTCAGCATAGCCAGTTTCAACCAACTCCCATATTCCTTGAGAAGCAAACAATGCTTTCATTGTTATGGACCAATAACTGTAGTTTTTCCCATTAAACTGTGGCAGTTGGGGATTTGTCAAACCAGTTCCAGCATCTGCCATCTTAACCTGTATTGGTAAAGAAGAGATACAAACTGTATTTTGAAAAACAAGCAAAAAACTTTCTCTGCTGGGAAAAATCTGCTCAATAAGCTTCTTACAGCTCCTACAGTGAAAAAACAATTTCTGTGTTTTTGAATCACTGAGTGCCTAGACTAGCTCTGATACCATGATGGAAATTTCTGTTGATTTCAAACACACAACAAACAAATATCACAGAGAACAACGCTCTGGTTTTCTACAGGATCTTTATTATAAAACAATAATAAAAACTGTTACAGAATTTGTCTTCCTCAACTCAGAGGGATTTACAATAGGAACTTCAGTTCCAGAACCTGAGTCCAATATCTCAGAAAACTAAATAGTTCAGCACTGCTGTGCGTTGCAAGAAGAAAAAGAACTTATTGGCTAATACTCTCTACACACTCTCTGCGTCTCTTCTCTTGCATTCCTTTTTATATCAAACAACACAAAAATATCTTTTACAATACGTGTTGCTTTTCCCTTACTTCCGTGAAAATAAAAATAATAAAATTTAAGTTTTCACCTACATTTACCAACCCTAGTAAATATCATTTATTACATGGTTGAAAATATCTTGCTGGAATTTAATGCATGGCTTATCACACCATCGCATCGCAAGAAGAGAACGGATGTGCCACCGCCTCTATAACCTTTAAATCATGCGATCTGCGATCGCATCGCAGATAATCAAACATGCAACGAAGGGCGACAAGTGAAAGTGCGATATGCGTTCTGCGATCGCATCGCAGAGGAAAAAATCTGCAAGTTGAAATTACCATTCCAACAAACTTTGGTTTCGGCGGGGAATCATGGAAAGGAAAATTCATTTTCGTCCGATGTTTCTTGAAATGAAACCTAATTTTATTTTTTCGCTCTGTTGACTTGTTCGTTAAGATACCAATATTTTTAAGGAAAAATGTCGGCTGAACCAAACCTAATTTTATTCTGCGCTCTTTTGACTTGCGCGTTAAAATGCCAATATTTTTACAGAAAAAACGTAGGGTGTAAAAGTGAACCTAGAGACAGCGATACTCAATTCTAACATTACTTCCTTTCATGTGAATGCGATACTCATTTCGAATATCACTTCCTTGCATGTGAATGGATTATTTATATAGTAATTCGTATTTTCAAATTTCAATGAGCTTTTAACAAATTCTATATAGATTCTTTACGTAGTAATTCGTCTTATTTAAATTTCAGTGAAATTTTTAACCAATTATATAACGTTGGTAAATGAATTGAAGTTTTAATTACCGAAATTGTAAGGTGGAATTATTTGGAATGAGGAGATGAATCCATTTACAATATTAGCATTTTCTGCATCACAAATTTTATCATATAACCTCCATAAAAAATATTACTAGACACTAAAAGCAAATTAGCGTAAATGCAAGGAAGAGCAAATAAATTGTTTGACGGAAATCTGGAGTTCGGAATATAGTTCACACACATCATCTAAAAATAAATTCACTCTCGTCGGTGAAAACTTTGAACCTAGACACGCATGATAAAAGCAGAAATTTGCGCGAACAAACTACCCATCAAAGTCTCCCAACTTCCAATACAATCTTTACATAAAATCATCTGTACCGAACACAATAAGCCCAGCCAATCCTTACCGGTGTGAACATAAATTTGAAAAAACAGGCGCATCTACAATCTATTGCTCATTCCTTTGTGGATCCAATGGCCCACATCATACATGATCTCTGGACTCATGGATTGTATTGTCAAATGGCCGCAACTTTTTCATCATCTCCACCAATTACCTACTCTCTTGGGCGATTGTTTTGTCTATATAAACCCTCGACTCCTCTCTCCCTTATCATATTCACATCCTTTGCATTTCTATTGGATTTCGTAGAGATGGCAGGCACTCTTCATCATCGTCTTCCTCTTTTCGTACTCATCGCTTTTTCCATAATTTGCTCATACGCTTACTATGAAATCCCACAACCTCCATCTGCTCTCCCGCCTTTCCATCACAACGATAAGCCTTTTCCATGGCATAATCCCTCATTGCCCCCACACTCACACGACAAGCCCTCTCCTATCCATGTTCGCAAACCTCCACGACACCACATGAAGCCACCTGCTTCTGCCCCACATCCTCTGGATTTTGCGCACCCTCCATCACTGACTTCTAAAGCCCATCCCCCACGAGTTGAGAAGCATCAGCCCCCCAAGCCGGTACATGATTGACGCCACCCTTCCCCGCCGGTTAAACCCCATTATCCCATTAAACCTCCATCATACTCTCCCTACTTCTACAAATCTCCACCCCCTCATATTCGCCATGGTGGCATCTACACCGCCCCTCCTCCCATTCATCACTAATACAGTAAGTTCTCTGGTCTCCTTTACTTTTACACACCAAACACTCATATCTCTCTCACTCATTTTGAAACTTTCATGTTGCATAGTATATTTGTAAGATTTTTGAGATACACATATCTAGATCTGCAAAACAATAAACAAGCTTGCAAGAGAAGGAAAGAAGCGAGCAAGAATTGAGAAAAGAATAAAAATTGATTCTAAAGTATTAGTTTTAGAATAAATACATAAAAGCAACTAAGTTAAGCTTAGTTGTACATGCAATAACTAAAGCTAACTAAGGCTAAGTGTGCTTTATCTTATGTTAATGTGTACATGTGCCACATGCAAGCAATAAGTTAACTGGAGCTAATCTAGGTGCATGTACACCAACACAGCTAGTCTAAGTGCATGTACACCAACACCCCCCCTTAAGCATAACTTAGGTGAGTGTGATGCAAAATGAATGAGTCCCGGCAACACGGCCATTTTAGGTACCCATATACAATGCATAAAAAGGAGGAAAGAGCGAAAACCCAGTGGGAAGAAAACCCCCCTCAAAATATAATGCAAAAGTAGAGAAAAGACAACTGCTAGGTAGTCGTGTCCTTCACCCCGAGACGATCTCGCAGGAATCGAAACTTCTGCTCAGTGAAAGTCTTGGTGAAGATGTCAGCAATCTGCTCGGAACTAGGATAGTACTGAAGATCGATGATCCCATCATGAATGAGTTCTCTAATGAAGTGCATGTGGATCTCAATGTGTTTGGTACGCTGCCGCTGCACTGGATCTCTGCAAAACTTTAGCGTACTTTGATTATCGCACCAGATGACAGTTGGATGATGGACACTAATCCCAAGCTCAGATAGGAAATGTTGTAGCCAAATTGCCTGAATAGTGGCATTGACTGCTTCTCTATACTCGGCCTCTGCTGATGATAAAGCAATGGCAGCCTGCTTCTTACTTGACCAACAAATTGGGCCGGATCCCAAAATAAGTACATAACCGGAAGTAGACTTGTGATCAATGGTGTCGCCAGCCTAGTCTGAATCTTTGAACCCGATGAGATTCAAAGAACAATTGGCTGCATAATGAATCCCATAGGTGATTTTCCCCTGGACATATCGAAGGATGCGCTTTGCAGCATTCTAGTGTAACTCATGTGGCTCCTGCATGTATCTGGAAACTGCTCCGACAGCATAGGAGAGATCAGGACGGGAGTGAGTGAGATAAAGAAGACTTCCCACAAGCTGGCGATACAATGTGCAATCAACCAATGGTGTGTCTTTGCCATTCTCAAGCTTTATCCCTGATAAGAAAGGTGTGGCTGCTGGCTTGCAGTCACTCATGTGAAATCGTGTCAAAAGATCTCTGGCATATTTTGGTTGAGAAATGGTAATGCCAGAATCACGCTGATGGATCTCTAGTCCAAGGAAGAAATTTAGCAAGCCCATGTCTGTCATAGAAAACCGCTTATGCAATGCAGTTTTGGTGTTAGTAATGACAGAAGCTGAACTACCCGTTATCAAAAGATCATCTACGTAGAGTACTATGATCAACAAGGAGTCAATTTTCTTTAGAAAATAAACATTGGAATCAGATTTGCAGCGTACAAAATTTTGAGATAACAAATAAGAATCCATCTTTGCATACCATGCTCTAGGTGCCTGCTTGAGGCCATAGAGAGACTTCTTTAGTTTGCATACCAGAGATGAATTCTGCATGTATCCTGGTGGCTGCTCCATGTAGATTTCCTCCTCGAGATCACCATGAAGAAAGGCATTCTTCACATCCATATGATGCACCTCCCATCCTCTTGTTGTTGCAATGGAGAGAGCTAGTCGAATGGAATCCATTTTTGCCACTGGAGCGAAAGTCTCATCATAGTCAACACCATGTACTTGTTGAAAACCTTTTGCTACCAATCGTGCCTTATATTGACTAACTTGGCCATTTGATGCTTTCTTGGTCCGGTAAACCCACTTGCATCTCACAAGTTTGCGATTTGAAGGTAGCGGAACCAAATCCCAAGTCTGGTTCTCAATGAGAGAGTTATATTCCTCATCCATGGCGGCTTCCCATTCAGGATGCCCATTTTCTTCTGCATAAGTTTGTGGATCAGATCCATGCATCATATAAGCATGCATGGGCATGGATGGCTCCATAGCTAAGAGTGCTTGCGGATCTTCCTCAAACAGAGGGATAGAGGCAGGATCATCAAGGATATCACTCATGTTGCGCCATTTTTGTGTTGAAGGTGGTCGAGAATCTTCCGAACTACATGCAGAAGTATGATCTCGATGTTCAACAACTGGTGGTCTAACAGGGGTCACAGGAAAAGACTCATCTTCATTAGAATGTTGGTCTGAAGTTTCATCTGCATACTCATCAATGAGTGGTGATGAAAATTTGGTAACAAGTTCATCTACTGGTGCATGCGAAATATCTTCATCAAACTTTACACTCCTTTCAATAAAGAGCTCTTCAGTGTGGATATCAAGCAATCTGTACCCTTTGACTTCATCAGAATATCCAACAAACATGCATGCTTTGCTTTGAGGCTCCAAAGCCTTTCTCTTCTCTGGAGGAATGCGGGCCCATGCTCGAGATCCAAAAATGCGGAAATGACTAACTTCAGGTTGCATGCCAGTCCAAGCCTCAAAAGGTGTTTTTCCAGAAACAGATTTATGAGGAGATTTGTTCTGGATGTATGAGGCACAATTAATAGCTTCAGCCCACAATTTCGACGGAAGAGATCTTGCATGCAACATGCAATTAGCCATCTCTTTCAAAGATCGATTTTTCCTTTCAGCCACGCCATTTTGCTGTGGAGTGTAAGGAACTGTATGCTGCAACTGTATGCCTGCTTCATCACAAAGATTCTTGATATCTTTGTTGACATATTCTGTCCCATTATCTGTGCGGAGTATTTTGATGCGTTTTCCAGACTGATTTTCCGCATGTGCTTTGAAAATCTTTAGATGTTGAAAAACTTCAGACTTGAGTTTCAAGAAGTAAACCCAAGTGAATCTCATGTAATCATCTATAAATGACAACACATATCTTGCTTTTCTCATTGAAGGTACCGGAAATGGACCCATGAGATCATTGTGTACAAGCTCCAAAGGTGAAGAGGCTCTCCATGCATGCCCCTTCTCGAATTTTTCTTGTGGATTCTTTCCAAGAGCACATCCATTACAAACACCATCTGAAAATTCAATGGTTGGCAATCCTTTGACCATCCCTTGCTTACTAAGTTGTTGCATATATCTTGAATTCAAGTGCCCAAATCTCTCGTGCCAAATCCTACTTTCTTCATTTGCATGCATAAGTAGCAAAATAGAATCTGATTGAGGAACAAAATCAGAAAATGTATACAGACGAGATTGATCATTTACCTTGCCAGATGCAATCTTCAAATTGGTTTGCATGTCATAAATGCTCACGGAATCTGGGGTAAATTGCACTTTCCTTCCGCTGCCTTTGTGTGTCATCTGATACACTGAGAGAAGATTCACAGAAAGCCTTGGAATATGCAAGACATTTTCAAAACTTCCATCTTCGAATTGCACTCTTCCTTGTCTAGTTGCTGCAACTGCAGAATTATCCCCCATGAGAATGGGAGGACCTGAGTATGCATGTAGAGAAGAAAATGATTCCTTTGAAGAAGCCATATGATGTGAAGCTCCTGAATCGATGATCCATTCTTGTGGTGCAGAATGAAGAGCAATCAAAGCATGCCCGTTACCTCTTGGATCTGGTGCTTTTTCTCCAAACTTCTTCTTAGCATTCTCAGGAATGTGGTCTCCAAGATAGTGTTGCTGGAGTGTCTGCGCCATAAGATCTATAGTCTTCTTCATGCATGTAGATTCAGGATGAAAACCACGGTAGCAATAATTTCACATTGATTGCCCTTCCGTTCCTTTCCTTTCCTTTGAGCCAGATGATCCATCAGGGGGTTTGGGATGTCCTCCCTTTCTTGGATCAGGATCCTTCTTCCCTTTTCCTTTCTGATGGTCTTTGAAATTTGCCTTTCCTTTTGCATGCACAAGTAAGTGCATGCGCTTTGGAATTTTTAAGTGTGCCCATTTTGATGAGCTTATCTTGCTCATGCATCAAAGACTGAATAAAAGAATCCAGTGAGGGCATCTTCCAAGCTGCACCAGTTGCAGATTTGACTGTGTGGAATGTAGAGACGAATACTGCATACTCTGGACCAAGTTTTGATAAAATGGAAAGAATCAACTGATTTTCTTGCTTGGATTTGTCGATCCCGCATCCTTTCAGCTGAACCAACAAGGCTTTATACCTTGTGAAAAATCTTGAATGTTCTCAAAGTTTCTCGGATCTAATGAGTTTAACTCATTTTCGAGAATGTGACCTTGCATTTCATCCTGTTTTCCAAACAATCCTTCCAAAATTTTCCATACTTCATTTGGAGTTGAACATGATTCAACATGAAATAGCAGTTCCGGAGAAATAGATAAACATAGGATGCCGAAGGCCTCGTCCATGCGATTGAAATATCTTGTTTTCTCCATTGCCGATGTTGGGTCAACTTCCGTTTCCATGGTTATTCGAAATAAGCCTCTACTTCTGAGATGAAGTTGAATCTTTGGCTTCCATTCGAAATAATTATATGGAGTGAGAATTGCCGATTGTGGAAACTCCAATTTAGACTCCATTCTTTGTTGTTGCTTCAATCTTCTGAACCTGCAAATAAAATTGTTTGTGCACTGATTACAAATCCCTGTGCTCTGATACCATGTAAGATTTTTGAGATACACAGATCTAGATCTGCAAAACAATAAACAAGCTTGCAAGAGAAGGAAGGAAGCGAGCAAGAATTGAGAAAAGAATAAAAATTGATTCTACAATATTAATTTTAGAATAAATACATAAAAGCAACTAAGTTAAGCTTAGTTGTACATGCAATAACTAAATCTAACTAAAGCTAAGTGTGCTTTATCTTATGTTAATGTGTACATGTGCCACATGCAAGCAATAAGTTAACTGGAGTTAATCTAGGTGCATGTACACCAACACAGCTAGTCTAAGTGCATGTACACCAACAATATTTAAATCAAATCTTTTGTTTATTGTTTATTGTATTGCAGGACGACGACAGAGATGCAGCGTGTACATTATATAAAATAATATGCAGTGCATGTAGTTGCATGACTTGCAGCTAGATTCTACTAAGATATATAGACATATTGCATAGACAGACCGTGGCATCCATCCAGTGCTATGCTAAGGGCAGATCAGACAGCAAGATCTGTCTTAAATAAGTATGCTAAAATATTTTGTGTAAATGGGAAATTTATATAGCATATAGGGTGTGATAACTTCATTGTTATGATCATTCAGTTTTTCGTTTAATATATCAGCTATCCAGTCTCCTTATTGCGTATACTCAGCCGTCCATGTTCATCACTTTCATGCAAATTATATCATGCTTGGTTAAGAGTGTTGAAGAGGATTCAGGCCATTCTTTTCACACCATATCTCATCATGCGAAAGTGAACATCATATATAAAGTGTGAGAGGGTAAGCATGCATTAATATCAAATGAACTAGTGTACATGTATTTTCATATATTATATGTGCGGTGCTACGGCCATTTTTCTTCCCCTCCCATCTTTTCCTTTTATAATATTGAAGCAAGATTTTGAGTGATGTGAAAAAAATTCCACGTATCTTCAAATTCCCAGATGCCAGTAAACAGGCTTCTGCGATTGAAGTAAACGCTGGATGAAACGAACTGTAACTTGTAAATGTTTTATTTACAAAGCGCGCCATTTCTTTGAGAAATCCCCACCCGCTAAGTAAACAGAACTTTGAAATTAAAGTCAGGCTGTGTAAGCAGACCTTTTCGATCAAAGTTTTTAGGGATGTGATACACTAACGAAAAATACTCACATTTCTCTCAGACCTTGGAACTGGATAGCGATTTATGTTTGACATACATACACCTTTCCTTAATACTTTTGCAATTAATAATCTTCCCTCGTCAAGGTCAAGGTGAAGTTGAAGTCGTTCATTCCGGGAGCTGCCACCTTTTTCGGCTAACCGCCACTCGACTGACGGAATAAATAAATATACAAAGCTGAAAGGTTTGTAAGTAATCCAAGATAAAATGTCAAAAATTCGATTCGACTTTGATATTGATGGATATCGATGTGATATTTAGTTATTTTATCAGAAGTGGAGGAAAGTTTGATCGAAGATTCCACAGCTTTGTACCTGCCTTATTTTCTTTGAGATTTAAAGTTATAATTTAGAGGAAATGCATGTTATTATTTATTATGATTCTTTTAAGGTTACTTTATTATGGTCGATAATTGAGCCATCGTTCATTATGATATTTCATGCTGGAACGGTTATTTATTGTAGTAGTCAATATCAAGTTATTTTTTTCGTTTTTTTTGGGTTTTGCGTTGGGTGGTTGAGTCACGGTTCATTTTGATATTTCATTGAAAAAAAATGGAAAGAGATTATTGTTGTTTAATGTATATACTAATTTTTATTGTCATTGATGGTTGAGTAATATTTTATTGATATTTCATGGAAGAGAGGCCAAATGAGAAAGTTGAAAGAGATTATTGATATTTAATGTCTACATTTTTATGTTGTGAAGTGATTCAGACTAAATTTAGGCCTATTGTCAGTGGCTTTTTTATTGGAAACATACTTTGGGTTAATGGTTTAATGAAATGAGTTTACCTTTGAGGAATTATTAATAATTAGTATAGTTTCATCTTAACTTTGTAATTATCAATCATTTAGAAGGATGAAATCCTCAAAGTGCAATTTTTTCCTTAAGCTTTTTAATTAAACAAAAGTCTTCACCTAAGAGGACTTATCCCTCTCCACGTGATAGAATTAGAGTTAAACATAAATGTACATATATTTTGTTAAACGCATACATGGCTAAAGCAATATGAAAGATAAACATTAGATTACTTTTCTTATTCACAATGATACATATTTATAATACATAGGAATGACCCTTGGTTTCATATTCCAAGTGGTCCCTTGGACTCCCTTTGGTTGTTCAACTTCCACACCAACCCTTAGAGGATTAGGTGTCCAACATTCCCCCCCTTAATCTGAAGGGTTATGTATGAGTCCAAGAAGAGAGATGTAATACAAAACGTGCAAAAATGCATGGCAACACTAGGTTGAATGTGCTCTCTGAAATGTTGGTATCAAGGGAGGTGGTTTAAGGATGACCACCAACACTGGAATGCTTAGTGTAGTTCCTAGAACTCTTCCAGGTCTGGCAAGAAGCTGAGGTCTTCTGCTAGAGAAAGTGTTCCTGATGTTTTGGAGAGGGAAACCTTCAACCATGAAAGGGAGGTCTCACCCCACATAAAAGGGAGAGTCTCAACCTGAAAAGGGAGGTCTCAAGCTGTGATGGTTTAAGGATGACCACCAACTCTGGAATGCTTAATGCAATTCCTGGAACTCTTCCAAAACTAGCAAGAAGTTAAAGTCTTCTACTAGAGGAAGTGTCCCCAATTCTTTGAAGAGATGTCTCAACCCCGCATGGATGGTTTAAGGCTGATCATCAACCAAAGGCATGCTTAGGGTCATCTTTGTCTCTGGCTACAACTCTGAATCTGGTATTGCGGGTTGTGGCTCAGGCTCACTTGATGTGGCTTTGAAGCTTGTAGATGACCATCATTTCCCCCCCTATCAAATACAAGGTGAGATGATAGAGAAAATTCAACTGCAAGACTGTTCAATATTTGTGAACAAGTCCTATTGTATGAGCGAAATATTTGTGAACAAGTCCTATTGTATGAGCGAAATATATTTTTGGTTGTTGAAGCCCATTGCCAAGAAGCGATCCATCCAAGATGAATCTTTGTTCTTGCAGGAGGTTTGTTTCTAAAGCATTTGTTTGAAGAATGACTGGTTTTATGATAGTGCTTACATGGATGAAGATCAAAATAGTGATCTTTCAAATGGCCAACTTGGTCACAATGTTGACATTTAACAACTTTTGACTGCGAATGTGGAGCAAAATCTGGAACAAGTGAAGGTGAATTTTGGAACAAGTGATAGGCTTGGAATAGTCTAGAATATGAAATGACACATCCTTGTCATATCCAAGACTAGTTATGTGCTTGTTATGGACAAGTTCTTCCCAAGGTTTGATGACTAACTTGGGAAGTGCAGGCTAAATTTTTGCATCTACATGTAACTGAATTTCAACAATATTAAATTACTGCTGATGGGAGTCTATCTCAATGTTTTAAACAGAATGATGCTTATGATGTTGTAGCTCTTCTTGTTGTAGCTTTGTATCACGCTACAAAAACTCAATATTCTCCTGTGCATTTTGGAGACAAATTTTACTATTGGAAAGAGAGGTTTTGTTGATCTTAACCATCTCATCAACAATGGAATGTATTAAATTATTCAGTACTTTCAATACATAATCCATTCGATCCATTTCAAACCAATATAATCAGAGAAATGATGTTATCTTCAACTACAAATTGACCGATAAAATGATAAATAGCTGCAACTATTAGATGATTAGCAAGATACCAATATCACCAAGTCACTGAAACAGGCAACGTAGTACCAATTTCAACGCAGCAAATGACTCGCTACTTCAATTCACTTCTCAAATTGCACACACTGTGCAAAATAAGAACCAATCTTTAACTTTCTTTGCAAATGAAATTTGTTGACAGTTCTAGAGCCTACTTACAAAACATCTTTTCCTTCAAGATTCACAAATGCAATCATCTTTTATCACTAAATTCACTTTAGTAATTTCTCTAAATTCACTTCAGTAATTTCTGGTGTTTAATGGAGTCTCGCCCCCTGAAATTCAGTCCTACTATCCGGCCATGTCTGATGGTCCTCCTCCAACACTTTCACTGAAATTTTTTTGGCATGGAAAACATCCTGCAGTCAACATTACAATATAGTATATTTCATGATGGATGTTTGAAATATAAATGATATATGCCTCAAAGCTAGTATAGTTCTTTAGCGTTTCCTTGAAATCTAAAACGCCTTCATCGAATAATATTATACAACATTTCTAAAATTTTGATGAATTTGAAAGCGATTCTTCTAGAAATATATTCCAAAATCCACAAAAAGGCCCTCAATTTTTCCAACAAGGCATGACCAATCTCCTCTCTATTGTACTCTAATGTCAAACATAACCATGGCTAGTGTATGTGCAGATGGTAAAGAGATAGCTCCATTCAACATTTATCCCAAAAAAACAATGCACAAATGAATTCTAACCATTCGGAAATTCATCTTCAATCGTCACTAGATTTGGGCACAGTGAATTATGTACAAAGATCACGAGGGTCACTGGTCTTGTATTGTTTTTTGTACATGAAACTATGTAGCATCAAGCATTGTCGATCATCATAGAATGGGGAGCTCTTCGAACTCTGTCATTGTTATTTGTTTTGTTGCAATTCCCATATAAGATACTAATGGAGTTTCATGCTTTCAAACATGTTGTAATTACTTCAAATCATGGATTCAAAACCTCCATGATTCTATTGTCCTTCAAAGTGTGCTAAAAACCATGAGTCACTGGATCAACTCTGACCAGACAAATACTCTAGCGAGAAATAAAAATGAAACTCACAAAGAAGGCGCCAAATAAATTGGCTTTGGGGTCCTAATTTGGTAAAGGATGATGATTTATATACTACAGACGTGGTGTATGATATCCATTCAAACTCTAGACTAGGCAAGAAAAGGGAATGTCGACCCTTGATCCAGTTACACTGCTATGATTTTGTAACTTTAAAAATTTCAAGCCTTGTCCAACATCAAACTCGAAATGCACAATTTTCAAGCAGAATATGTCCAACCATACTATGACCAGCCCTGGTTCATGCAGACCTCTAGCTATGGACGAACCTCTTCTCTTTCACATCGACCAGCTGGGCTCTGACATAAAGCCTGCACACGAAGATGAAGTAGACTGCAACAATCTTTTCTATCGTCGTTGGTCTCATAGCCCAAGTCATTGTTGGGTCTACAATTGATCCAAATTGGATCCATAGAAGACTATCAAAGAACCATGGCTGTATCAGGTCAAAACAAATCTCTAAAGAATCCAAACAGCGATCAAATACACCCGGAACCAGTGGCAATGGAAACCAGCATGGAACGACGAGGACCTCGGTCAAAGCACGCTGACCGAGGCCCATGGAGACTGTGCAAGAGGTCAAAGTAGCCCCTGGGAGCCCTGGATCGGGAAATGGAGGTGATTTTTGATGCACTAATCATGCATCACTGGGTGAACAAGGCCAAAATGGAGGAAGCACGAGCACTCGGTTGCATTGGGAACTGGAGAACCGCGGACAGAAAAGGTAAAAGCGCTAAATTACAAAGGCAAGACCTACGCTCTTGAAATCGGCGGTATTGATCGGGGCACCCTTGAACGGTAAGAGGTTTTGGATGAAAGCGGAGCGATTCCATACATCGATCAACGAGTAGCAGGTGGAGGTGAGAGAAAACCACCGTTGATCACATGCTATTAGTCGAGCAAGTCAACTGCGTGAAACGTGTGTATGGCGTCAAATCTGGAGGACCCAGATCGGAAGGCTGAGATCGTGCCCGACGAAGGAAGCAGAACCGATGGGGAATTAAGCTGCATTTTAGAAGGGATTTGGAATCCGTTTTGACAACCACAATGGAGGAAAGATTCATCCATGAGGTAACTGAAGAAACAAACTGACAAAGAAGGCTGGCATCGTTTAGAGGAGGACACATGGCCACCTCCCTGAGCGTTGATGATGATTCCGAACAAGGAACTCCAAGCACAGCTGCAGAAGGTGAATCGACAGAGGCAGAAGAGGAGCCAAATAGGCATAGGGGACGGATGGCTAAAATCCATGAACAGAGGCAGGAAGTCAGTCGAAGTCTAAGAGACGAAGAGAGACAGAGAAAGGAACCAGAATCCCAAGAGGAGGATGGAACACAGAGAACAGTAAAGCAAAGCAGAAGAGACAGAGGGTCGAGCTGACTAGCGGCAGCATCGAGCACCAGAGAACTTGAAGATTCAAGCCATCCCATAGAGGAATCCGTCTGGATTGAGCATCACATTTGGCTCTTTCCACTGTAGACCAAAAGGTCACAGAGCTGGTAGGAATAAGAAGAGTCTGTGTATTCCAGTGGCTTGGGGAACCCAAGAACCACCTTGCCAAGCAAAACTTGCTTTAGGTGAACTCACATTGAGTCCCTATATTGTAATTTCTCTGCTTAAAGACACAATAAATAAGGCCACCACTGAAAGCTAGACCGGAGATGTAGCCCTGGAGAATAGGATGAACTCCTTATTAAAATTGGTTGTGTCCTTATGTTTTCTTACTGTATTTCTCTGCTATCTTTCCATTTTATTGTCTATTTATTGGCAATCTGATTGATCTGTTGCTTCAATAACACAGAACACACACCAGCACATGAGTCTGTAATACCTTAGTTTAATAAATCTTTAACTAATGTCACTCATAGGGTGAATATCAGATCAACAATTTGTTTGGTGAGTTGAGCTGAGGTTGTTCAAGGGATTGGATAAATATGAGCGTCGTCAATATTACAAATGTTATAGTGTTGGACAATCCTACAGCATTTCTGAATCCCTTCCAGTTTGATATATCATATGATTTCCTCACCCCAATGATGTATTCATCAGGAATCAGTCTGAAAAGCACCAACGAGCACCTGGACCTTGCTTTCCTAATGGTTAGAAAGCCTGTTCACAGCTTCTCCAATGGCATGGTCGATCATCTATTCCTCATATGGTTTCCTTTCCTAAATGTATTGGTGCCTAAGAATGGCATTCTCAGGTGGTGAGTTCGAGTCACTAGAATGGTGGACGATAGAGGGAACTGCTCACTACTTCGGCTTTGTGGTCTTAGCAAACCCTAATGTGGTCGATAGAGTCTTGCTGGAGCCACAATGAAAACATAAACTATGAGAAGTGTTGGACTATGTAACATGGAGGTGTGTCCAAGTGCTACCATAGTGCGTAGGAGGAGAGAATCGAACCAAGGACTAATGATATTGAAGCTACGCTAGCGAGGGGAATAGGCAATAGTAGTCGAGGAAGGCCGAGACTTTGGCAAAGAGTTGCGTCACAAAAAACATGAGGTTACAGAGAGTGTTAACATAGCAGAGAATTGACTAACTACAAAAACATTGAGCCAAGTTGGGATAGTATGATGGAACTCATTGCTCATAGCCTCCCCCAGGTGCATGCATTTTGATTGCCCTTTTTTATTTTATTGCTTGACTAAGCATGAAAAGAGTTTTAGAGTTTAGAATAGTCATACTTTCACCATAGAAAATATTTGCTCAAAGAAAAACAAAGAAGTGTTTTGGAGGTCACCAAGAAAAGGCCTGACACACTAACAAAGAAACGACCACCACCATACTATTCAAGTAGGCATAAATGCAATGCAGGAAGGACTAACATTGAAGGAAGAGTGTTACTACGTGAAAATGTGAGCAGATATTTCAGCTAGAATTTAGCTGAGAAAACATTTATGAAATGTAGAGTTGATGGCAGAACTAACTTGCATAGAAAGGCCATAAAATAAGTGGCTCAAATATGAGCAGGGCAGGATATCACCTACTCTAATACCATATTAAACGCATACATGTCTGAAGCAATATGAAAGATAAACATTAGATCATGTTTCTTATTCATAATGATACATATTTATAATACATAGGAGTGACCCTTGGTTTCATATTCCAAGTGGTCCCTTGGACTCCCTTTGGCTATTCAGCTTCCACGCCAACCATTAGAGGATTAGGTGTCCAACAGATTATATATATATATATATATATATATATATATATATATATATATATATATATATATATATATATATATATATATATATATATATATATAATAAAAGATCCATCCATTGTTAGTCACACCAAGCCTAATAGGGGGACCCAAAAACCCTTTCACCCTATGTCTTTTTCTCCTCCCTATCACATAACCCCTCACATGATGCATCTAAGATCCTTGTGAATCCATTATCCACCTCACTACAGTTTACACCAGCATCCTTTCCCCTCATAACCTCCCTCATTTTCACTTTCCTACTTTGTTACTAGAATACCCTACTTTCGTACCACTCGCCCCCCTTAATGATTCACAAAAATCCTAAGATGTACCCATCCTATCTCCTCCATCCTCATTACCCTCTCATAGCATTAATGGCCCTCTCTCTAAAAATCCCTCTCCCCCAACAAGCCCTCATGCACAACTTTCCATTGATCCGATTGTCTCTTTTCCTTCTTCAACAACCACTAAAAAATCTCACAAACAATGATAAATGAAAAGGAGAGAAATAAGTGCTTAAGTTTTATGAGGAAGATATGAAGGAAACTATTGACCTAGCTTTAATATGAAAAAAGGTGTAGATGTAACACTCCTTACCACCCCCTTATACTATCTCAATCTATGGGAGGTGTTACATTGTGATTTAACTTGACCTCCAAGGTCTATTATGAAGATGGGGTTACAAAAATATTATTTTCCAACTTAATCAAAACTAAAAAATAATACCACGATCACGTTCATCTCGTCAAGAGCTCTAGTGATATACATTTTATCTCAATTCGACTCCTGGATTAAAATATATTCCCTTATTAAGTTTAAACAATTAAATTGTGCCACCTCGGCAAGGGATTGCCACGTGGATCCCACGTAGTTGCAACATCACCCTGAACAGTCCCACATCAATTGTGGATCTCATGTCACATACACGTAATCATTACTAGGCTTTTGTAGTGCTTGTCACCTCAACCCCAACCTGTGAGTCCCACAGGGATTGACCCCTTCATGTTATGCGACCCTTCTCTCGTTATATCTGGTTCCAAGGAGATCTGAGATGTCACACATTATCCAATGTTCACACACCCTGAACCCTTGGATCACTTGTTTGTATTGTGGTACATCTTACTTAGTGGACATTCGAGGCTCGATAAGGGTGTACACCCCTTTCCACCCATTATTATATGAAAATTTGATGGGAAATCTAGTCTTGGTCATATTCAGTACCTTTTCATATGTTCATCATGTCTTCACTACCAGATTCCCTAGATATTGGATGCTTAATTAGATTTTGTTAATTCGGCTTCACGTAAGTATTTCTGCTCAAGTGGGCCCATACTAGATAAACTACACTTTTCACAAAAAAATGACTCTATAGCAATTTGTATCATTTCAAAAGTGCACAAACCTCAATCAACCGAATGTCCCAAACTACTGGATACATCCACGAGATAACTCGACATGTGGCCCTATTATTATTTCCCACATAAATTTGGGACCTTCAACATTCGATGCATTTTCTAGAGTACATGAGTGATGACTAACCAGATGCCTTGATCATCAAATACACCTACTATTCTAATATACATTTGTCCCTTCCATAAATGTGGATGCAATTAGCGCTGGGACATGAAAATATATCCAGCCCGGATACATGGTTCATCCAAGAACCATTCAGACCCTAATACAAGTGTATATCTATAACAAAAATTACATGAAGCAAAATTCCAAGAATTCATACCGAAATTTGCTTAAGATAAGGCATTTCCTAAAACACCAATTACAAAGGATGAATGCCTGGGTCTCAACATTAACCCTCCAAAGAAAACATCATGACCATAGTAGGATCAATGGCTCTAACAAACCTACCTTATGTCAAATTATGAGTAAGGTTAAGAAATGGTTCGAACAACCAAATTTCACAAGAAATCGCATACCATACCTCCTTTGTGAAGCTCAAGACACTGCAACATTATATAGGTGTACATAATCATATAATTCTCACACTACTCTTAAAGTAACCAACTTATAGTTTTAGTTGAGTGTCCATTCAACAAGAATATAATCTTAAACAAGACAGTGAACCATTATATTTATAAATATATTAAATAAATGAAGACCTTTGCAATAACAGGTCAATTAAAAAACTTTAGGCAATATTCATATACATGTATGTAATTTTGTAGTTCATAAACATAATAACAATCACATATATTCCAGAATCTCAACATAACTATGAAGGCATATAAGAAAAATCATTCACCATGAACATACAGAAATATCAGCAACCTCCCATAGGTATTGTTGATCCATACATTTACATATCACGTACTAGATATTTTCCATCATCTATGGTACAAATGAATATAATTGAATAAGCTTATATTTTTAACTTAAAACTGTTGGCAAATGAAGGAGGAACTTCAACTCTCCACCCAACCATATGTCATCTACACTACGATCTTTCTTTCAATTGACCACCCTCGAGTCGAATTCAGAGTATGACGATTTATTTGATCAAGGGATATTCACATCAATATTTATTCAAATAGACAAGAGGAGAAGTCCATGTTCCATGTTATTTATCAATTGTTCTTTGACAGTATGCACCACATTGACTCTCTTCCTCATTGTGTTAATATTCACACTGATCTATGTTGTTTCAATTACTTTATCCCAATTCAATTCTTCAATTAACAATCTTTCAATAGAAATTAATACATTTCATCAATCAATAGTAACTAAAGATAGAAAAGTAATGCAATGACAATATGAAACAATCAACACATCAACAAGAGACACCAGATTTGGTCAATGACCAGGGAAAAACCCACTATTGGGAAATCCCTTTGATATTCTTCTTCTATTAGATTGTCATAAAATGTTCAACGGGGAACATAATGATCCAATACAAAATCATCTAACAAAATTAACCAAAAAACATTCAGAAATATGTTCCCAACATCAATCCTGATCAAAGACAACTTCTCTTGTCTATAGTCAACTGTGGTTAAATGTCAATTTGAAACCCTAGAGTCCAACCGCACAGAGGAAGAGATTTGTGTGTAGTTGAGAGCTTCCAACTACACAGATGAGCCTAAGTGACTACAGTTGTAATCAAAATCTTCCTATGAAAAGCCTACTGTTGGAAACAAAAATGTTAAACACACGTGCAAGCTTCAAACCTTATAATCTTAGACTTGTACGAACCAAACTTTGTGACCCAGCCTCAAACCTGTGCGAACCAATTAATGAAGAAGAGAAGAATAATGTGCTTGGTGATGTCCAAATGAGCTTGAGTTCACTTGTATTCATAGGCTTCCAAGGGTGTCTATTTTCCTATTAGGGTCGACCTAATCAAATGTTACAAGTGGGATTTTCTTCCAAAATACACTTTCCTTTGTCCAAATTGAGCGCTTCAATCATCAAAATTGGTCCTCTCGAAAAGAGGAATCTATTACCATGATTGGAATTTGTCACTGAGATGCCAAAACTTAATACTCCCTCTCAGCTATGGAGAAATTCCAACTACATCATATGATATTTAATTAATGGAAAAACCTGTGAGCAATTTTGAAACCAACGTTTCGGACTAGCTAGGTGAGTCCATCATCAGGATAATGAGATCTGCATTTTGAGAAAGAGAGAGTCAAGAAAATGAGAACCTATTAATAGAAGGATGGATAGATAACCTAGGTTTGGAGAGGTCGGCTAGATTTCAACACTTTATTAATAAACGAATAAATAAATTTTTAATTTTGATTTTAAATTTTAATTTAATTAATAATTTTAACCTATATTAAAAGTAATTTTTTTAATAGTAGATTGATTTGATCTAATATTAAAAATAAGATTAATATAAACTAAATAAAATCAATTTAATAAATTAATTTAATTAATTTATTAAATAAATTGGTTTTACATTTAAAAGTATATTAATTAATTAATTTTTAAATTTAGTTTAATTAATAAATTTAATTTTTTTAATAAAATAAATTCACTTAAATTAATTTGGCCTAATTTAAAAATAAAATTAATATAAACTCAATGGATTAAATAAATTTTAATTTTGTTATAAATTTTAATCTAATTAATAAATTTAAAAGTAATTTTTGACCAAAATAAAAATAAATTAATATAAACTAAATTTAACAAAAGATTAATTTAATTAATTAATTAATTAAATTAATTTTAAATTTGGTTTAATTAATCAATTTAAAACTATGTTGATTAATTCATTAATTAATTAATTTTTAAATTTAAATTACTTAATAATGATTTTTTTTTGAATAAAATTAATTCACTTAAACTAATTTGGCCTAAATTAAAATAAACTTAGATTGAACTAAATTTAAAATAAAATCAATTTAAATTAATTAATTAATTAATTAAATTAATTTTAAATTTAGTTATTTTTTTTATTTTTATTTTTTATAGAATTTGGTTATTAATTTATGCAATTATAATTATAATTTTATATATATATATATATATATATATATATATATATATATATAGATATATATATATATGTTAATTGTAATTTATTTATTTATTTGAGTTGTAAATGTTGTCTTAAGGGAGAATTTGTATAACTTAAAGTTACTTTCCCCTCTGATTATTTTTATTTAGATTCGAGAATGTTTCAATAGATAGTGTCAAGAAAAGATGGGCTAGTAGCTACGTTACTTTCATACCTAGAGTTTCTTGACTTATGTTGAGGACGAGGACTTTCTTCACGATCATCAAAAGTATCTCTTGTTATTTGATCATCTCTCTCTATTCTATCATCTCACCTTCTTTTATCATCACTTCTTCTTTGACCATTTCTCCTTCTTCTATCATCATAACTATTGTTTTTGTAGCTTCGATTGAATTTTGGATAATATCTCTTTTTCGGACAATCTCGGGCATAATGATCACGCTTGTGAAAATTGTAGCATTCAACATCCCTTAATATTCTATAAGAGTTCCTTGAATCAGGAGAGAACCTATTCGAACCAAATGTTCTTCGTTTTCCCCTTTTCTTCTTATCTCGAGTAACAAATGCAACAGGTTCTTATTCTCCAGCTTATGAATTCTCCCTCTTGAAATCATCCTAGATTATTCGTGGGTGATCTTTCCAACAAGTTAATCAAATGATAGAAAATTGTTGTTATCGCTTATGGAAGTAATGAAAGTTTCCCAGAAAGGAGGGATACCTCTAAGAGTTACAATTACTAATTCTCTGTCAGGTACAATTTCTCCAACTCTATGCAATTGATCTTTAAGACGAGATATCCTCATGATAAAATATTACACGGTCTCTCCTTTATTCATCTTCATGTATTTTAGTTGATATTTCAAGGTGATGATTTCATTCAAATTGTTGACTCCATGCATTTCCGCCAATTTATCATACATATCCTTAGACTTATTCAAATTCCCAACATAAGCAAGTAAATGATCTTGTAAACCATCAACTACAATTTGCTTTTCTTTTAAGTCACCTTTCTTCTGCTTGTTCTTGGCAGTAACAGAAGCATTCTCTGGAGGCTCGAGTACCTTTCCTTGAATGAATTCCAAAACATCATTGTTATCAGCAATGATCTCCAACCTAATATTCCAAGCGGAAAAGTTAGATGAGTCACCCAAATTCTCATGTTCCTTGAAGAAGGAGGAAGACATCATGACTTGATTAGATAGGCTTCTTCAACTTTCAAAATAGGATTGCTTCAATTTTTGTATCCTTTGGGCTTGTCCTTCACCTCAACTTTGGTACCATGTTAAGATTTACACTTCTCTATTTTGTTTCAATTAATTTAGCCCAATTCAATTCTTTAATTAGAAATATTTAAATAGAAATTAATACATTTCATCAATCAATATTAACTAAAGATAGAACAGTAATGCAATAACAATATGAGACAATTAACACATCAAAAAGAGACACCATATTTGGTCAATGACTAGGGAAAAACCCACTATGGGGAAAACCCTTTGAAATTCTTCTTCTATTAGATTGTCATAAAATATCTAGTGGAGAGTACAATGAGCCAATAAAAAAATTGTTGTGAATCACGATTGTCATTAGACAAAAACCCGTAGGTGTTAGTCAACAATCACACCACCAGAGATAAGGATCCATGAGAGACAGTTATTCCATGTTGCAAAACCGATGAGAAGCATTGATTTATCCAATGTCCAACAATCTACCCTGCAATGTGAGTCGGGTGTGTATCGAACTCGTGACCTACGCTCTGACATCACTTGTTGGGAATCACTATTGTTGTTGGGCTGAAACCTACATGTGTTAGTCAACGATAAGGATCCACGAGAAGAGGTTATTCCATGTCACGAAACACACCAGGAGCATTGGTTTATCTAATGTCCAACAAAATCATCTAGAAAAGTTAACGCAACAACATTTAGAAATGTATTCCCAGCATCAATCGCGATAAGAGACAACTTCTCCTATCTACAGTCAGCTACGGCCAAATGTCAATTTGAAACCCTAGAGCCCAACCGCATGGAGGAATCTGTGTGCGGTCAAGAGATTCCAACCACGTAGATGCTCTTATGTTCCTACATTTGTAACTAGAATCTTCCTGTAACAAGCTTGTGGTTTTAAACCAAAACCCCAAACACACGTGTGAGATTTGGACCCTGTAATCTTAGACTTGTATGAACCAAACTACGTGACCCAACCTCAAACATGTACAAACCAATCAATGAAGAAGAGAAGAAGAACAAGATTGGTGATTTCCAAGTGAGCTTGAGGTGATCCAGGTTTATATTGGTGGCAACCTCCCTATTCCACATGCAACCCCACCATTGTATCATTATTTCTTTCTTTTTTTCAATAATTGTAGCATAGTTTACTACTTTTGTCAGTTTTTTGGGTCCTAAACTTCCGGATCCATTTTGAGGCCCTGAACGACATTTTTTTGGAAAAGGGGTAAACATTTAAAGTTTGTAATCAAAATTTTTATTCCTCAGATAGATATTTATAACAAGGTATCATGTGCATCCAATGGAGATGGTATGCCAAAGTTACGACCTCAAGAAGCTAATGTACTAGTTTAGCCCAACAAGGCCCATGGTTTTGGCACTTCATCTCCTAGGGTTAGGTTTTTGGATGTTTAGGGTTTTCCATTATTTCAATAATAAATAGGCCTTCGAGCCTCATTGTAACATAGGTCAGAGGCATGTAGCCGCCACATATCTTCTCAGAGATAAGCTACCATCGCCTAAGCTAATTTTTTTCCATTTTGTATGTAAGCATATTTCAGTTCTTTGATGTTAATTAAATGAAGTTTTATTCTTGTTGCATCTCTATGTTAATGTTTATATCTGTGTTCTGTTGTGTTCTTACATAAATATGAATCAGTGGTATCAAAGAAGTCTGCTCTTTCTCTATTTTTCTTTGCATGTCCCCAATGAGGTCAGGGTATAAGGAGTTAGGGCTCGAACTAGTTGAACCTTTGCAAGACCAGCCTCACAAACCCTGATGGCCTCCCATGGAAAAAGAAAATAAACATGAGGGAGAAGGAGATCCTTTCAAATTATTTCTCCAAGAAGCCCTTGAGTAACAAAGGAACGCCATGATGGACAACTTTTCCCAAATCCTTCGGCGGATGCCCACAAGCAATGCATCTTCATCCAACAACCACTCTAGAGGTGCCACTTCCTTCAACGTAGTAGTCAACTTTTAAATCCCCGTATTTGAAAGCCGAAATGATGCAAACATCATAAGTAGATGGTTAAATCTATTGGAAGGGTATTTTTCGGTTCATAATTTTTCTAATAGGGAAAATATTACTTTTGCACTCCTCAAAGACGCCCCCCATGTCAAGGACTAGTGGGAAATCTACTGTGAGTAGAGGGACAAAAGGGAGCCCTCACTGTTTTCAACCACACCCACTTGGAACTCTTTCTGAGAGGCCATCAAGGAGTAGTGTTACCCTATCAGAAGCTATGAAGATAATTACATAAAGTGGACTCCACTATGGTAGGGAAGGGACTAAGACATGTCAGAGTTCACAAATATTTTTCATACTCTTCGCACGAAGTTGGGTATCAAGGATTCTTAGTGGCATCTGGTACTCCAATAATGCAGTTTTCTACACAAATACATCCAGGATGATAAGGAGTTCCTGAACATCTCCTCGCTTGATGTCGCCTATCGATACATTGTCAAGATTGAGAAAAAGTTGAAATAGAAGAAGAGAGACTTTGAATCTATGAATATGAAGCAAGGGAAAGGCACCCCCAAATGATAAAACAAAGGACAAATCCAAGGTGGGGTGACCCAGGACAAACCATCTAAGCCGCAAGAAAATAACAACACCACGAAGACAAAGAAGGACACAAGAAAGTGGTGTGAGTTTCATAAGATCCCTACTCACAACACAATTGAGTGTCGATCCAAGCAGTGATTGGTGGCTGTGCTGAAGGCTTTAGAGTCATATGCATGTTTCAACTCTAATTCAGAACTCGGCAAGGGGAAATACAAAGGGAAGCATATTATTGATGCAGAGCCCAGTGCCACTACTTCCACCACCAAGATCCAGAGGAGGGGGAGCGCCTCTTCCACTCACATATGTGGGTGAAAGGTTTTCCAATACAATTCATTTTCGATGGCGAGAGAAAAAACAACCTCATTTCAGTAAAGGTCATGAAGCGGTTGGGCCTAATGAGCACACCACACCTACATCCGTACACCATTAAGTGGCTTCACCAAGGACAAGATCTTCGCTTCAGCTAACAGTTTCACCCTCCCTACAACATCAATCCCTTCATGGATGAGGTATTTTGTGATGTTTTTCCTCTTGAAGTTTCTGATGTGTTATTAGGCCAACCATATGTTTGGTTGTGTTGTATTCTTTCCACGAGGTCTAGGGCAGCGCCCCAGGGAAAAAAAATTGGACCCTATATTAGGTGGGCGGACCTACCTATGGTTTTGTGCATGTTTTTCGCACATGGTTTTGGGCACAATGGTTTTCAGTCCATGGTATTAGATGCTTTGGCATGTATATATATGTATTGTAACATTGAAATGAACATAATGAAAAATCAATTTGGTAGCCCTGGTTTTGGGATCCAGGGGAAAATCTCTGTGTATATTTGTTTTATGTGTCATTCTCTCGCTATTGTTTATTTTCTATGTTTTAGAATTCATATGAAGGTGATTTTTGTACGAGGTTAAAACCTACATTTGGTATCAGAGGTGTTTTGGCTTCAAGGGGATGCCTTTGTTGCTGAGGGGTTTCGCTTGGTAGACCCTGTTCATTGGGAGATCTGCGGGATCAATTCTGGTGGTGAAAGAAGATGGCGAGCACTGGAAAGATAGAGATCGAGAAATTTAATGGTTAGATTTTTTAGTTATGGAAACTCAAGATGGAGGATCTATTGGTAGATAAAGATCAGTGGATCATGGTAGATCTGGGTACTAAACCAACAGGAGTGTCTGATGAAGAATGGAATAATTTGGATCGAAAGGCAAAGATCACAATACGATTGTGTGTCTTGGATTCAATATTGTTGAATATATCAGGGGAAGCTATGGCTAAGGCTTTGTGGGACAAGTTAGGGACTTTGTACCAATCTAAGTCTCTGGTGAATAAGTTGTTCCTATGGAAAAAGTTGTATAATTTGAGGATGAAAGATGAGGACTTGGTGACAGAGCACCTGAATGCATTTAATACTGTGGTAAGTCAATTATTATTTGTTGATATTAAAATTTTATATGAAGATAAGTGCATAAGTCTGTTGTGTTCTCTACCATATTCGTGGGATAGTCTGGTTATTACAATAGGTAGCAATGAAACTGCCTTGCAGTTTGATGAAATAGTTGCATCCTTACTGACGGAGGAGATGAGACGGAAAAATATGGAGAGCCAGATTGGTGATGCCTTGTCTATATGAGGACAGTCCCAGAACAAAAACAAAAATAATTCATCGAGTGGGAGATCTAAATCTCCGAGAAAACTTGTAAAGGTGTGTTGGAAATGCGGAAAGGAAAGGCACTACAAAAGGGATTGTAAATCTAAAGCTCCTAACAAAGGAAATGGATCTGATGATGCTCCTTCTGCAAAGGCGAAAACCACCTCAAATGAAGGTGGGGATGTGTACTTGGCTTCTTCTAGTACACATGTAAATCATGAGGCATGGTTGATTGACTCAGGTGCATCCTTTCATTTCACTCCCCATAGAGAGTGGTTCTACGAGTATGAGAAATATGATGGTTGTGCTATCTTCTTGGGGGATGACAAGAAGGATAAACTTGTTGGTCGCGGAAAATTTAAGTTGAATTTGCAAGGTGGAAGGATTAGAACACTTCCGGGTGTTCTGCATATTCCTGCATTAGCTAGAAATTTGATTTCTGTAAGAAAGTTGGATGATGCAGGTGTAAAAACAGTGTTTGAGAAGGATACCTGCAAGATGGTTCGAGGAGCACTGGTATTGATGTGGGGATTTTAGATTGGAACTCTGTACAAGTTGCAAGGTAACATTGTTGTTTATGAGTGCAACAGTTCTGTGGTTCCTGAAAGTGGAGCAGAAAATCTAGTGGTCTCTGGAGAAAATACTATGCTATGGCATCAAAGGCTTGGACATGTTGGAGAGAAGGACCTTTGAATACTTCATGGTAAAGGTATGATAGAAGGTATGACAAATAGCTCTTTGGATTTTGATTTCTGTAAAAATTGTGTATATGGGAAGCAGAATCGGGTGAATTTCCCTCTGGTGGTAAGAGGGCAAAACAGATATTAGAGATTGTGCACAGTGATGTGCTTGGACCTGTGAATATTCCATCACTGGGTAAGTATGTATAGATGACTTCTCAAGGAATACATGGATATATTTCCTTAAGAAGAAATCTGAAGTCTTTGACAGGTTTAAAGAATTTAAGACTCTGGTGGAAAACCAAACAAAGAAGAAGATAAAGGTGCTGAGAACAGATAATGGTGGAGAGTTTTACAAGAAGGAATTTAAAGAATTTTGTAAGAAGTGTGGTATTGCACGGTAGAAGACTACTCCATACATACTTGAGAAAAATGGAGTTGCAGAAAGAATGAACAAGACGTTGATGGAAATGACAAGAAGCATGCTCAGTGGTGTCGGGTTAGGACAGGAATTCTAGGCAGAGGCGGTGGAGACTGCATGCTACCTGGTCAATAGATCACCTTCATCAGTGTTGGAGGATAAGACTCCACAAGATGTATTGACTGGTAAAAAGCCCTCTCTTTCACATCTGAGGATATTTGGATGTGATGCATATGTACATGTTCCAAAGGAGAAAAGAACAAAGTTGGATAGTAAATCTGAAAAATGCATCTTTATTAGGTATAAGGATGGTTTAAATGGTTATAAACTTTGGAACCCAGTGACAAGGAAGGTTGTGTACAACCAATATGTGGTGTTCAGAGAGGTGAAAGAGGTTATTAAACATGAATTCCAACCAAAGGAACCTGAGAATATATAGTTTGAGCTAAAGGAGGAAGAATCAAACTCTACAGCAAAAGAGGAATTAGAAGATGAAGAGCGACAAACTCCAGGTGTGAGAAGATCAGTTCGAGAAAGAAGGCAACTAGAAAGGTATATTCCATATGCTTTCTATTCAAATTTTTCTTTATCTATTACTGATGATGATCCAACAACTATGAAGGAAGTAGTAGATTGATAGGATGGTAAACTCTGGAAAGAGGCCATGGTTGATGAAATGGCATCTTTGCACAAAAATGAGGCTTGGGATCTAGTGGAGTTGTCGGCTGGAAGGAAACCCATTGGCAACAAATGGGTGTTCAAGAAGAAGACAAATGCAGAAGGAAATGTGGAGAAATACAAATCTTGGTTGTTAGCAAAAGGTTATCCCAAGTGCCGGGAATTGATTTTGGTGATATTTTTTCTCCTGTTGCTTTTGATTTTGAGGTAGAACAGATGGATGTGAAGACAGAATTTCTTCACGGGGATCTGGAAGAGGAGATCTACATGAAGAAACCTGAAGGCTTTGCGGTGAAGGGTAAGAAAGAACTGGTATGAAAGTTAAAAAAGTATCTGTATGGGTTAAAATAGTCACCAAGGATGTGGTATCAGAAATATGATACGTTTAATACGAGGACTTGGCTTCACCATAAGAAAATCATATCACTATGTGTATTTTAAATTAATTGGTGACCATGTTATTTATCTGGTCTTGTATGTGGATGATATGTTGCTAGTTGGAAATGACAAAGAAATTATCCAGGATTTGAAGACCCAATTTTCCTCCAAAATCGACATGAAATATCTTGGTGCTGCAAGCTATATTTTGGGAATGGAAATTAAAAGAGATCAGGCAAAGAGGAAGCTCTAATTAAACTAGAGTAAGTATGTCAAGACAATACTGTAGAGGTTTGATATGCAGGATAGTAAACCGGTGAAGGTTCCTATTATTGTAAGTGTGAAGTTATCTGCTGAACAGTGTCCCAAGACACAAGAAGAGGAAGAGGGCATGTCTCGTGTTCCATATGCAAGTACAGTCGGTAGCCTGATGTATGCAATGGTTTGTACTAGACCATATATTGCACATTCAGTGGGATTATTAAGCAGGTTTATGTCAAAACTAGGGAAGGAGCATTGGACAGTAGTGAAGCGGATTTTCAGGTATTTGTGTGGCACTAGTGATTATGGTTTGTGCTACTAAGGAAGACCAGGATTGGACAAAGTTTTGGAAATCCATGGCTTTGTTGATGCAGACGTGGCTAGAGATCTAGATTAGAGAAGATCTACAAGTGGGTATGCGTTTAACCTATTTCAAGGTGCAGTTAGTTGGATGAGTAAGAAACAATTTGTAGTGGCACTATCAACTACAGAGGTAGAATACATTGCAGCCACTCATGGAAGCAAGGAAGCAGTTTGGCTACAGAGATTGTGTTCAAGTATGGGGTTAGTATAGGGAGCTATACGGATAGACAGTGACCACCAAAGTGTAATTTTGTTGGCAAATAACCATTCTTATCATTCAAAGACAAAGCACATTGATGTTTAGTATCACTTTGTGAGGGATATGATAGAAGGCAAAAAGGTGTTGCTTGTAAATGTTGACACTTTGAAGAATATTGCAAATGCATTGACAAAATCTATGAGCTCTGAGCAGTTCTCTTGGTGTAGAGAAACAATGGGTGTTTCAGGGTTGGATAAATGACTAAGCTCTCTTGTGGCACTCCGTGGAAAGAAGACAACAAGTGGGAGAATGTTGGGTTGTGTTATATTCTTTCCACGACTAAGTAGCCTAGTGTACCAGGGGGGTAGAGGGGGGGCAGAGCCCCCCCTTCGTTGCATCGATTGTGCAGTGGGGGTTCATAGGGGGGGCGGTAGCTCCCCCTATATAAGGGGTTTGAGGGGGGTGGTTAGCCCCCCTCTACGAGGTCCGGGGCATCGCCCCGAGGAAATTTTTTTTTGGACCCTATATTAGGTGGGAGACCTACCTATGGTTTTTTGCATGGTTTTCACACATGGTTTTGGGCGCGATGGTTTTCGGTCCATGGTATTGGATGCTTCAGCATGTATATATATGTATTGTAACATTGAAAGGAACATAATGAAAAATCAATCTGGTAGTCCCGGTTTTGGGATCCAGGGGAAAATCCCTGTGTATATTTGTTTTATGTGTTATTCTATCGCTATTGTTTATTTTTTGTGTTTTAGAATTCGTATGCAGGTAATTTTTGTATGTGGTTAGAACCTACACCATACTTGTGGAAGTGTCATGATGTGTATGAGTCGAGGCCTCACACTATTATTATTTTTTTGGGAAATAATTACACAGGATATCGAGGTAGCCCGGCCTACCACCATCTCTTTGATCTTCGATAAGCAATGCAGTAAGATGATCTCCAAGACCGGGAAATTTATTTTCTTTCTGATTCACTCTCAAAGTAAGGGGAATATCATGGCCACATCCATAGCCCCTAGGAAGGGTTCCTCCACACAACATAAGTAGGTGGATAAGGTAATGTAAGAATACAGGGACATCTCCTCAACCACAGGGGTACCCTTGCACATTCAATTCAAGCATTCGATCAATCTGAATCCTGAAGCACCTCTACCCAATGGGCCTATATATCTCCTCTCCATTCTAGAAAATGAAGAGAACAAACAAAAAATCTAGGATTTGTTGCAAAAATGGCACATTCGACCAAGTTCCTCGCCTTATGGGAGCCTAATTGTACTTGTACAGAAGAAGGATGGGACTTGGAGTCTCTGCATTGATTATCGAGCACTAAACAAAATCATTGTCAAGAACATGTATCCAATCCCACATGTTGATGACCTTCTAGACCAACTCAAGGGAGGCAAATATTTCAGCAAGATCGATCTGAATTTTTCCTATCACTAGGTTCCAATAGAGCCCATAGATATATGAAAAACTACCTTCAAATCAAGGAAGGCCTTTTTGAATGGTTGGTTATGCCCTTCAGGTTAACAAATTCCCCTGCTAATTTTATGAGGCTAATGGATAACATCTTGTGGCCCTTCACCAACTCATTCATGGTTTTTCATATGGATAGCATCCTCATCTTTAGCAAGAGTTGGGGAAAACACTTGCAACACATTCGGTAGGTCCTTCAAACCCTATGGTAGCACAAACTGTGTGCCGAATTGGATAAATGTACCTTTGGCATGATTCGAGTCCAATATATGGGTTACATCATAGATGAGTGAGGTGTGCAGGTGGATCCGACTAATATCTAAGTCATTCAGGATTGGCCAGCTCTAACCCCTCTAACAGAGCTTCACATATTTTTAGGCCTTACAATTTTTTATGAGATGTTCATGTTGGGATTCTACCATATCACTTGGCCTTTGAGTCGGATTACCAAGGGTGGAGTGAAAGAAAAAATTTCCTGGTCTGATTCCCAACAGAAGGCATTCATTGATTTCAAGTACTACCTCTACTCTACACTAGTATTCACATTCCCAAACCTGTAGCATCCATTTTAAATTGAGATAGACACCTTTGATTATGGTATTGGTGCAGCCCTCACCCAGCATGGGCATCTAGTGGCATATCATAGTGAGACACTTTCAAATACAATTCAGAAGTACCCCACCTATGATAAAGAGATGTATCCCATCATGTAGTCTTGCCGAAAATGGAAGCATTAAATTCTTGGGAAGGAGATGATCATCCACACTGATCACCAACCTCTTCATTTTATAAAGCCACAAGGGAAGTTGTAGAATGATCGTCATCAAAATCATTATACATATCTACAACAATTCCACTTGAACATTAAATACAAAAGGGAAACACCAATCATGTTGCAGACTACCTGAGTCATCCCTCAGTTGCAGCATTGACTACTATTCTCAAATCTTGTGGCCATTAGACCTCTGGATGGTTGCAATTGTAAAAAAATGATAAAATGTTTGCCTCCACATACCAGATTCTAGTGGATGGAAAGAAATTTCTTTATTTTCACCTCCAGGATGAATTATTATGCTACCCAGGCCACCTTTGTGTTCCTTCAAGCGAGCATTCCAAGATGATTTGGGAAGTGCACTATAGTCAGTCGCATGACTCTTTGGTGTGGAGAAAATTGTAGATATACTACAAAATTACCTTTATTGGGAAAAAATCTGACAAGATGTTCGAAAATATATTATATCTTGCACTGCCTACAGCATCGCCAAGCAAACCATTAAGAAGAAAGGCATGTACACTCCTTCGTGTACTCCCAACCAACCTTGGGAATCCATCTCCATGGACTATCTATCTTGCCTCCCTTCTATCAAGCATGGTAATGACTATGTATTTGTGGTCGTGGACAGATTTTCTAGGATGGCTATATTGGTGGCCTACAATAAGAGTATCATAGCAGAGGACACTTTCAAACTCTTCTTTGAATGAGTGTGGGTACATTTTAGGATTCCACATACCATTATATCATATCAGGATAATAGGTTCCTTGGAACATTCTGGTCAAGACTCTGGACACTATTGGACACCAAGCTCACCAATTCAACTACATCCCACCCCCAAACCGATGGCCTAACAGAGGTCATCAATAGGATGATAGTGCACATATTCAGCATGTAAAACTCCAAGCATGTGTGAACCTTGGATGAGATCCTTCCCTCTGTGGAGCACAGTTATAATTGAGCTCTCCATAACTCAACTGGTCATAGTCCCTTTCAAGTGGGTCTAGGATTTCAACCATTATGTCTGATTGATTTTTTCATGCCTCCTGCAACTACACAGACATAATCCACACATGTACAATCAGAGGCTGATAAAGAAACCAGATTTATTGAACACATCCATCACATCCTGTAGCAAGTTCAAGACATCTTGGAGAAGTCTAATGTCAAGTACAAGCAGTGAGATGATCAACATCGGGTGCCACACAAGTTTCAGGTTGGCGGAAAATTTTGGTTGCATTTGTAGAAAGAACACCTTACCAAAGCCCATCAGAAGCTCAGATCACTCCAATATGGGCCTTACACCATTACCAAGGTTGTGGGAGACAATGCTTTTGAGCTCAACATTCCTCCCTTCCTTGGCCTGCACCCAGCGTTCAATGTGGACCGCCTTCAGCCATACTTTCCATCATTACTTGACACATCAGACATTGCAGAACAACTCACATCAACAGAGCTAAACCCATACTGCATGGAATAGGCCACGACTGATTGGATCATGGAAACGTAGATTTATAACACTCGCTAGTAGAATATCCAACTATATCATGTTGTCAAAGCTGGCTCTCCTACACCAAGGTAAGTGGCTCACCAAGGAGCAAGTTCAGCAGAAGTTTCCCCATCTCATGGAGGAACCCAATGCAATGGGGTCCATTGCTTCCTAAGGGGGGACGACTAATCTCAGTGTATATTGATGGCCACCTACCTATTCCACTTGGACCCCCACCATTGTACCATTATTTCTTTATGTTTCCATAATTATAGAACAATTTACTATTTTTGGCAGTTTTTTCGGTCCAAATCTTCTGGATCCATTTTGAGGCCCTAGACAACATTTTTTTGGAAAACAGGAGAATAAGAGTCTTAGCTAAATTTTGTAGTTGAAATTTTTATTCCTTGGATAGATATTTCTAGTGAGGTATCATGCGCCTGAAACAGAGATCATATGCCAAAGTTAGGAACCCAATAAGTTGATGTACCAATTTACCCAACGAGGCCCATAGTTTTGGTGATTCATCTCCTAGGGTTATGTTTTTGGATGTTTAGGGATTTACATTATTTATCAACAATAAATATTCCTTCAATCCTCATTGTAACACTATTCAAAGGCATGTAGCAGCCATATCCCTTCTCAGATATAAGCTACCATCACCCGAGCTAATTTATTTCCATTTTGTATGTAATCATATTTCAGTTCTTTGATGTTAATGAAATGAAGTTTTATTCCTATTGCATCTATGTGTTTATATTTATATATTTTTTTATGTTGTGTTCTTACATAAATTAGGATAATGAGGTCACTTGTATTTATACTCTTCCAAGGGTGTCCATTTTCCTATTAAGGCTGACCTGATCAAATATGACATGTGGGTTTTCTTTAAAAATACACTTTCCCTTGTCCAAATTGAGCACTTCAATAGTCAAAACTGATCCTCTTGAAAAGAGGAATCTAGTCCCATGATTGGAATTTGTCACTGAGTGGCAAAAATTTAACACACTAAAATCAATTATAGGGATTCACCAAACGCTCAATAAAAGTTATGCTCATTTCCAGGAGAATGATTTCACTATATAGGTGGTTTATTAGATGGATTTTCAAAGGTAAGAACTACAGGAGTCTAGAGCCCATTGTCTAGGTGGTGTATCAATATATTTGGAAATCACTAAGTGGTTTATCAAATTCCTTAGCAAGCACTTAATGGTTTATCAACCCTTTTTAACGAGCACCACAGTGGCCTAGCTTACCCTCCTGGTGGTTTATCATCCTTCTAGGAAGCATCCAAGTTGTTTATCTACCTATTCAGTAAGCTTTAATTGGTTTATCAACTTATCTAGCAAACACTTAGAGGTTTATCTTCTTACTCCACAAGCACTAAGTGAATCAAATCTCCACTGGTCCTTCCCTAGCCAACCAACACAGGCACAGAACATTGGCCTCAATGAATTCATAGGGAAAAATTTCCCAATCACAAAGAACGGGTTTGATACTTTTTCTTCTCATGTCGTTTTTGCTCAAGTGCTTCCTTTCCTGTATGATCTCCTTACATTCGATTGCTTCATTCCCTTTTCCTTTTGTTCTACAGGTTTCTCCTCCCCCTGTATTCTCTCACTCATCCATGCTTTGCATGTTGACTTATCACATCCCACAAAAAAGGGGATAGCATGGGCATTGTCCTCTTCTTAGACTTCCCATACAAGAACTTCATTGTCTATTTATGCATGCCATTAATTTGTTAGGGCGATAGTTAGAATAAAATTAAATGAGATGGCCTCAGTTTAAAAATTCAAAAGAAACTCCTCCTTAGATATTTGAATCTATGTACAAACCTCTAACTTAGCCACACTTTTCATTTTTACATAATTTAGATAAAATATTCACATATTGATATTTACATGGGGTTCAATAAGGGTTGTTACAAACCCCACCCTCTTAAAGGAACATTTTCCTCGATGTTCTATAAACAAAACACAAAACACAATAGTAAGCTTTATATTTACAACTCTTACATTTTTTTACATAGTAAAAAATGGGTAATATACCCTCATCTGATCAGTCATTTCCAAGTGGCTTCATCTGGTCCATAGTGCTTCCATTACACCGTGACTTTCTCCCTCGGATTCCACTTGTATCATAGACCAATCAACAATATTATTAGTGTCATGTGCATACTTCTTCAGGAAATGTGGAAAAAAATCATGTGCTTCTATTATGGGTGGTAAGGCCAATTTATAAGCCACTAGCCCAACTCTTTCAAAAACATAAAATGGTCCGCAAAATCATAGTATCAAATTATCACATGACCTTATTCTCAGCGAACTCTTTCTTGGTCTGACAAGGAGATGTTGGGAATCACGATTTCCATTAGACGATACCCATTGTTGTAGGAAAAATAAACTAAGGGTAAAAAATCTTCCCACCTCTTCAGTTGATGCATGACATACATCCTAAGCATTTCCTCTATAAATCTATTTGATCTCTTAGTTTTACCATCCATCTGAGGATGATACGTTGTGCTAAATGCTAATTTTCTTCCAAAACCAGCCAATAATTGTTTCCAAAATTTTGATGTGAACATGGAATCTTGATCTAAAACAATCTTCTTGGGTACATCATGTAGTCTAAATATCTCTTTCATGAAAAATTGAGATATGTTTGTTTCCTTGTGGGTGGACTTGATAGCTATAAAATGATCCTCCTTGCTCAATTTTTCCACTACCACTATTAGAGCATCATGTTTCTTAGATTTCTTTGGTAGTCCTATGATGAAATCCATAGAGATGACTTCCACTCAGGAATTTTAATCAGATATAAAAATATCCTTGGGTTTCTACATTCCACTTTAACTTGCTAACATTCCAAGCATATAGAAATATAATCAATAACTTCATTTTTCATGTCTAGCTAAGTATATTTTCTTCATATCTTTTATCAGTTTTTGATAACCAGGATGAATTGAATAAGGTCTCTTTTGAAACACATCCATGATTATCCTCTTCAATTCACCCATGAAAGACACATACCATCTATCCTTGAACTTCAACATACCATCATTAGTGAGTGAGTAATTCTTACTCAATGATCCTTATTGATCTTGTTTCAATAATTCCCTCACATGTTGATAATTCTCATCCTAAATTAATGCCTCTTTGATCCTCTCTTTGGTATAAACTTCACAAGTGCTTATGGCTACCAAATGTGCCACTTGTATGCTTCTACTAAGTGCATCAACTAATTTTCTCTCCTTTCCTTTAAAGTACTTTATTTTAAATTTGAACTCATTGATCTAGGTTATCCATCTTTTCTTGCATTTAACTTGGGCTAGTAAAATAAATATCTCAACCCTCCATGAATTGACATTAAACAAACCTTTTTCTAATCAAGTAGTGTCTCCACAATTTTTAATTCATGCGCTATTTCTACAACTTCCAAGTTATGAGTGACATAATTCCTATCATTCCCATTTAATTTTCTTGATTCATAAAAATACACATATCCTTCTTGCATTAGGACTCCATTGATCCCTTCCTTACAAGCATTTGTGCAAAACATGAAATGTTTTTTTTTTTTTGAACCAACTATTCTCAAAATTTGTGCATGCATGAGAAGGTGTTTTTGTTTTTCAAAGTTGGTTGCTCTTTGATGTCCATTAAATTATGCATGTTTGATCCTCTCTTTGATTTAAAATTCGCTAGTACTTATGGCTACTAGATTTGGCACTTGTAGGCTTCTACTAAGTGCATATACTATTTTTTCTCATTTCCTTTAATGTACTTTATTTCAAATTCGAACTCATTGATCAAGGGTAGCAAGCTAGCATGCCTGACATTTTACTTGGGTTGTTAAAATAAATATATCAACCCTCCATGATCTAACATTAAAAAAAAAAAAATCTTCCAAGCAAGTAGTGTGTCTACAGTTTCAACGCATGCACTATTGTTATAGGCTCCAAGTCATGAGAGTTATAAATCCTCTGAGGCTCATTTAATTGTCTCAATTCATAAAATCCCACATGTCCTTCTTGCATTACGACTCCATCCATCCCTTACTTACAAGCATTTGTGCAAACCATGAAATATTTTTCCAAATCAAATATTCTCAATATTGACTCATGCTTGAGAAACTGTTTTAGTTGTTCAGACTTATTTTTGCACTCTAATGTCCATTGGAATTTAACTCCTTTCCTCTACAAGGTTATGATTTGATGCCAAATTTTGAGAAATTTTGAATGAACCTCTAGTAATTATCAGCCAACCCCATGAAGGATTAACTTTTGTAACATTTTGAGGAGTAGGCCACTCCATGATGGATTTTATCTTCTTAGGATCCACTACCATTCCTTCCTTGGAAATAATATGTTTGAAGTACTAAACTTGTGATTGGAAGAAGTCACATTTTCTAAGATTGGCATAAACCTTGTGCTCTCTTGGAAATTTTAACACTAATTTCAAATGTGATTTATGATCTTCTTTGGTCTTAGAGTAAACCAAGATGTCATCTATGAAAGACAACACAAACTTTTCCAAATATGGGTTGAGGAAATTATTCATCGTGCACAAATTTTTTTGGAGCATTTGTGAGCCCAAATGGAACCACCACAAATTGATAGTGTCCATATATGGTTCTGAAAGTTGTCTTGTGTATGTCTTCATATTTAATCTAAACTTGATAGTACTGAGACGTAAAATATATTTTTAAGAATATCGTAGCCCCTCTCAATTGATCAAACAAGTCATAAATTAGGGAAATTGACACTTCACAAGCCCCCACAAATGTGTCCAAATCTCAAAAAGCATTGTCTTCTAAGAAAAGTGTCAAGGTTCACATGGTGCATTCCATGACACCCAATAATCTTCAAGCTAGTGGAAAAAGAAAAATAATCCTCCACCTTCTCTAGAAACTGAACGAAACCTACCCAATCAAGTTGGGTGCATGACTAAGAAACGTTGTGAGGTCAAATTCCCTTACAATATTTTTCACGGGTATCATCTAACTCATGAACACCCATCTATGATAAAATTGATCATTTTCTTGCACAATGAGAAACCACTCAGCAGTTGACCATATTGACTCATCCATTCCCTACCTAACCACAACAACAAATGGTTGCACATGCTTCCCCACCTCTTCCAGGGGGAAATGAGGGAAACATATCCTTCCCAGAGGCCATGCACCTATTCTTATTTGTAATAATAAAATTAACTTATCCATGAGAGCCAAATCCTATGATACTTCATAATCAAGTTCTGCCTTTAAGGACCCAATCACCCATGCTATACCCAATGAACCTCTCACATTAGCTAAGCCTTTGGAGCCACTTAAGGGTTCTCTCTAAAATTTATCACAAAAACCTAATCCACGAGCTGCCCAAAATTATAATATTGTTGAATATTTATCCCAAGCACCCTTTTCAACGTTTTCTTTGGAGGTTTTGCAAAGTTGTACTATGCAACGCAAAGCCTTGTTTACTATTATTGGAGGGGTGGATCTATTGAAGTTGAGTTCGATTATGTTTGACATTAACGCCCCTTGTTTTAGACTCTCCTGTTAGGTTGCTTCCCAGATCTCAGTGTGTATCTTTAATCAATATGTACACAAAACTGTTGTGGATGAAGGGTCTTCCACTAGTATTATAGTCACGTCATGCTAGAAACCTATTGGTTCTATAGCACTCGTCAATTCAAGTACAAATATTCAAGCCATTAGCGGACATATATTCATGCCTTAAGGAATTCTTCCTTCATTTTCCATCAAAGTAGAGGAAAAAATAGTGACTGTATATGTTGAATTTGTTGATGCCCGTTTAGATTATAGCTTTATCATTGGCCATAGTTGGTTCTATTCCATGACTATTGTCATGCCCTCATTGTTTCATATACTTTCCCTTACTCATGAAGGAAATATTGTCACAATCGATCAACTTGAATATTATGTACCAATGACCAAGTATAACAATATGGGCACTATTGCACCATTTGTTGGAGGCAACCCTTTGGCCTATAAGAGTATAGGTGCCATACTTTTTAAAATATTGTTGCTTATAGTTGTTTTTTCCTATTCCCCTACCTAATGTTCCATCTACTTCTATTGCTCCTATGCATATGATCTCTTTTGTCACCAGTGGACCCCATCGTTCTCGTGATCCTTGGGTGGTGTCTTCTCCTCCAAAATTTGACTTGTATGGTGAGCATATGTTTCCTTTAATTGAAGATATTTCCTATTTAGTGGTATCTCTAGTACCTCCTAATGTTGGTCAAAAACTCCACCCCATTGTGGAATTTGATTAGGATTCTATTGTGGCCACCAACAACCCCCCTCTTTGTTTAGTATTAGCAATAACACTAAGCAAATGGGGACCCTTAATAAAAAATTAAAAAACATTTTATAAAAAATTTTGTATTATACTCCTTAAAAATATGTCGCATCGCGCGAAGAAGATAAACATTTCTTTACGAGCGTAATAAAAAACTGCGAAGAAGCGACGCAAAATTCATCGCATCGCACACATTAAGAAGCGCTCTTAAATGAAAATCTTAAGAAATCTCCGACGGCCGATGTGCGACGTCGCATATCGCAATATCGCATAAGCAGCACACAATGATTTAATGACTCATGCGATCCGCGATGCTGCGATCTTGCGATATCTGCGATCTGCGATAAATGCGATCTGCGATCTGCGATAATCCGATCTGAAAAAACTTGCGATGACACATCTAGGTAATGCGATGACGCGATGCTGCTATCGCCCATCGCAAATTTCCTCGGCTCAACATTCAAGAAAAGCTGTCCGTAAACCAAAAATTAGGCGCGCGCCTTAAAAGAAATTAATGAACATATGCCAAAGTGTTAATGAAGGACGGTTTTGTGTTTTTCGAAGAGTCAGTTCACGATGGGTGTCATGATTTTATACATTCATAGAGGTTAGAGCCTTCGTATTAGTATTTATTATCATTACTCTTTTCCTTTGCGTGAACTACAGGAATGAAAAACAGGAAACAATATGAAGCAATGAGCAGGAAACATCTAAGGAAAAGGGGAAAGCGTCAATGCTCGGAGAACAGAGAAGAGATGCCTTCATAAATGGATGCCGCATGCGACAGAACCACAGATTCCAGAGTATCACTCAACAGATGTTGAAGTCGATAGGTGATTCAACATTCAGGGTCAGAAAGCTCACAAAAGTAGCATGTTTACCAAAATCCCTGAAACTTCTACCCGGTAAAGGAAAAAGGCGCTAAAGAAGGAAAACGCACCAGAAAAGCCTGGATCAATGAACAGAGGCAGTTTTTGATGCGTGATTAGCGCCTAGCGCTGATCGCGCATCGCTAAGAAAATTGTTCAGAAAGCAAAGTCCCTAACTTGCTTAGTCATTTGCAAGTCTGGAAACCGAAATAGCAAAAGCAGAAGCAGTTTGAGAGAAATTTGGGTTGTTGCCAAGTATATACGTAGTAAATTCGCCCAACCAGAAGATTATTCTCAAAAATATCTTCTAGTGTACTAAAAAGTGGTGCTAGCGCTTTCCATTCTATTTGGGTAACTCAAACAAAAGCAGAAGGCAACCAGCCGACTCTTCCCAGGTGAATGTTGAATGCTCGCAACATTTAAGGAGCAAATACAAAAATAATTAGGAATTAGATTCAATTTTTAGTAATAGTTTTGCTTTAGAAGAAGGGCGGTCATTTAAACTGTATCCTAAATTTATGTAATTAATTTAATTAGTTAGAAGTATTTAAACCCTTCTCATGCATTTGGAGAAGGGTCCAAAAATTTGTCAAAAACTTGTCCTCAGAACATGCACTTTTGCACCCTCGGAGGGGGTTTTGATGAATGGATGGATCAAGTTTTATTAATTTTTGCATTTGATATCTACTACTGATGTTGCACTTTTGTACTCTTAGTAGATGTTAGAGCAAGGAGAGATAAATCATTGTTGCTTGAAGCTTATGAGTAGGATCAGTCATAAATGGTACTTTTATCTCTTGACCATTTCTGCTTATATTCTTAAAGTGATATACAGTTTTAGTTGTTTATATGTTATTGCATGAATGTGTGAGTTACCATTTGGCACTTTTTTACGGTGGAGCCATTTATTTATGTCTGATATATGAATAACTTATTATGCGATATGCTGTTCACAACTGTTTTGCCTAACTTTTTATGCAAAGTAGTTCATCTTAATTGATTTCTATTCTTGTGATAGCTGAATGATCTTTATTACCAGTTATTGTTTGAAATCTTTTTAGATCGCATAATAGAAGAAATACACCCCGGGTTAACATAGATTAGATGTGTTGTTTTTCATTAGATTGCAATAGCATAAAGTTAGTTTAAAAGTTCGAATTAGATTAGCTTTAAGTATCCTTAGATCAGCAACATCCAATTCTGCACACACACACCCTTAGATTGGGAAACTGGTCCCATTATCCCCAGTCAGACCCGCTATACCAAACGGATAAGGAGCTACCAATCAAGGTCCGGATCGGGTGGGTATCCCCCTTGTTGTTGACCCGATTTTCGGGGCTTCAACATATTTGGCACTAGAAGGAGGGACCGAACTATGAATGGCATCTAAATCAAAATCTAAATACCATTCTGAGAGTAAATCACCCTCATCAACTCCCCCGACTTCCCCAGTACGTTTAAATCCAGAGTCAGAAGTCGCTCGAGTATTAACCGCTGCTACACACCCTAATATTTCAGACCAATCTACCATTGAACCCCCTGAAGTTCAAACTCTGATTCACAAACTCCGGGGATTTTCCATTTCTACCCAGAGGTCTGATAAATCTCAAAGCAGCGTGACTTCGCAATACAATCCTGCTCATCCCCTGACCAGATTAAAGAGTGAAAAATTTGGCATCCAGCCAACTGAAGTGCCTCTCCCCACCAGGAAAAGAGCGAGGAAAACACCACAAGAGTCTGACAGTGAGACTCTTTCATCTACATCGTCCATTTCAACTCCCTCACCATGAAGTCAGCCACCCACATCTTCATTCCAAACCATCATCCATCCGCTTACTGGAACTCCCACAACCCCTCTTCAATCATCTACGATCATAGTGTCCTCATCTTCCCAGCCACAGGGATCATCTTCTGCACTTTCATTCACTAGCAACTCAACGATGGCCCGGTCTCCATGGAATAATCCTGGGGCAGTTTAATGCCTCCACCCTTGAGTCAAATACCGGCCCATCCTGAGAAATGGCTACCCAAATTCAATCCAGAAGCAGGCATGCTAGCTGAAGAACACATAAACAATTTCATGCTTTCTGTCAATCTCAACGGAGTTACTAACAAAGATGCTGTTGTTCGGATTTTTCCCTATACAATGAAAGGAACACCTGGGTCATGGTACTTTTCATTACCCTCCGGGTCTATCACAAGTTGGGACATTTACCAAAGTCAATTCCTTACCAAGTTTGGTGATGACAGATCAACAGCAACATTAATCAATGACCTATCCAATCTTAAAGCCGAGGCTAGAGAACCCATCAAAGATTTCAATTTACGGTTCAATAAGATCCTCAACAAAATTCCCACTGCTTCCCAACCCAGCGGAGAAGTACGATGTGAATGGTATATTACGGCCTTACCATCAAACTTAGCAATCTTCGTGGATAGGGCAAATAAAACAACCTTAGTTGAAAACTTGACAGAGGCGATAGCAGTAGAGAAACGCATAATATCCCTGGAAAAGAGATCTGCGATAGAGGAACGCAAGTCTAAAAAAGTCACCTTCAAGGAAGACTCCAAGAAGAAACAAACGAAAGACCCTTTCGATTTGGAAGGATTGCAAAAAGTATTAAAGACCATGTCCAATGAGATGATTGACATAAAAAAACAAGTAGCAGAAACTTCTTCGAAAAAGCCCTACAGAGCTTTTAAAAGAGATGCTTCAATGGATGTGAAACCACCCAATGTTATTTCAAATGTCGAATCCGAAGAAGAGGAAGAAGAAGAAAATACCACTAAAGGGAAGACTGATGATGAAGAAGTTGTGGAATTACAGGGAATGTGGGATTTCATCCTCCCACAAGAAGAAGATCAAGAAGCATTTTCGGTTAGCACACGAAGCAAAAATCAACTTGATCCTCCCCAAACTACCCCTAAGCAGAAGAGCACAAGCTCTGCAATAAAAGATAAAGTCGCAACAAAAAAAACGACCACTAAAGCGACTCAACCTAGCCCGATCCTATCAGATCAGACAACTCCATCAAAAACACTAATAGTGTCGGATGAGAATATTATTGACGACATGAAAAAGACTAGGGCTAATATTACGCTTTACGAATTGAGCAAATTGAAACATCAAGAGAAGATAATGATGAAAGAATTACATGTTGTGCCTATTAAATATTTGCCTACAGCTGTAGCTTCCCACAACATGGGAAGACATCCAACCAACATGATTAATAAGATTGATCCAAATGACATCGCCTTGATTGGAGGAAGATCAAGGTCTCACACTCCCCCTTTCCTTCTCACTTATGAAATTTTCAATAAAAATGTGCACAATTGTTTGGTAGATTCTGGTGCTTCAACGAATATTTTACCCAGATCAATATGTGCCAAGTTAAATGTTCAACCACAAAAATCCGTAGTGCGCATAGTTCAGCTTGATCAATCTCAAGTCGAAGTGATTGGTGAACTTAACCAAGTAACCATAAGATTGTCATCCAACCCAAAGGTATGTCAGGTTATTGACATTCTAGTGGCTGATATCCCAGAATTTTATGGCTTGATTCTTAGCAGGGATTGGTCCGAGAAACTCCATGGATACTTTTCAACCAACTGGTCACACATGTGGTTACCCTACAATGGTAAACAGAATCAAATAAAGGTTGAACAAGAGTTACACCAGAAGTACATAGTAACGGAATTGGAGGGAGAAAATGAAGCAGTAGCGTATAACAGCAATATCATAGGCAATTACTCGGTAGATTCTTTTCTCGGCAATTTCAATGCTCATACATCACCTTACTTAGAAAATTCAGTTTTGTCCCAAGTCGAAATTTTTTCCCAAACTGATAATTCAAAGTGTGTTAATTTTGTAGATAAACATGTAAATACATCTTTGTTTTGGAAATTATATTTTGATGGCTCTAAATCTAATGAAGGAGCAGGAGTAGGATGCGTTCTGATTAGTCCAGAAGGAAATAAGACCATGCTTACGTGCAGACTCGAATTCGATTGCACAAACAATACAGCAGAATATGAGGCCTTGGTGCAAGGCCTATACAAAGCAATCGGGTTGAACGTCAAGTATATTCAAGTCTTCAGAGACTCTGAGATTGTTGTCAAACAGATACGTAACACTATTCATTGCCTATCAAGTCATTTAAAACACTATAAATCTTTGGTGCAAGATCTGACTGAGCATTTCATAGCATTCAATATTTCTTCAATCCCGAGACTCCAAAACGCAAGTGCAGACCTTTTGGCTAACGTAGCCTCTAGGCTTATTCCCTCCGAAGAGTTTAGTCTAGATAAATTCTCAATAGAATTAATCTTTAGACCATCCATCCCTGACAACATTACAAATTGGAGAGTATTCAATGACGATCCTGATATTGTAAATTTTCTCACTTCCGAAGGATCCTACTCCAATCAAATAATTGACGAAGACCATCACGATCGACAAATACAACAAAATGGCACTGATAATGCTATACCTAAATCGGTGGTTAAGTTAGAAGACATACGATTTGAAAAATCGGTTTAAAAGGTCTACCAATTCAAAGCTCTACAGTTCAACTCTGAACTACGAATTAGTAAACCTAGGAACCGATGATAAACCACAAAACATTAATCTAGGCATCGGCTTAGCCCCTGAAGAAAAACTAGCATATATGCGTCTTTTGAGACAATATAAAAATGTCTTTGCCTGGAATTATTGATGAGCTGAAGACGTACGACACTTCTATCATTCAGCACACTATTCCTATGATTGAAAACGAAAAACCTGTCCAACAGAAACTGAGAAAGATCCACCCCAATTTAGAAAATCAGATAAAAACCGAGCTAAATAAGTTGTTAAAAGCCAGAATAATTTTCCCCGTCAGACATTCCAAATGGGTCTCCAATATGGTACCCGTTAGAAAGAAAAACGAAGATATTAGAATCTGCATTGATTTTTGGAATCTCAACAAAGCCTGTCTAAAGGACAATTTTCCTCTCCCACCTATAGAGCAGATATTACAGGCAGTAGCAGGCTCAGAACTGATGTCTTTCTTGGATGGATTTTCAGGATATAATCAAGTGTTGGTACATCTCAATGATCAGTTGAATACCACATTCAGAACTAAATGGGGCACATACGCATATCGAAAGATGCCATTTGGTTTGATCAATGCCGGTGCTACATTTCAGAGAGCCATGGACATCGCATTCAAGGGTTTAGTCAATAAATCCGTAGTAATTTATTTGGATGATATAACAGTGTACTCCAAGAAGCGAAGCAACCATCTCAGAGACTTAAAACAGATCTTTCAACGATGTTTAAGGTATGGGATTTCACTTAACCCAAAGAAATCTTTTTTCGCACTAAGTGAAGGGAAACTTCTAGGATTCATAGTGTCAAAATCTGGTATTCACATCAAGCCTGACAGAATCAAAGAAATTTCTGAAATATCCCTACCTCATAATAAAAAAGCCATGCAATCTTTCCTTGGTCAAATCAATTTTGTAAAGAGATTTTTCACAAATTGTGTCTCCTTTGCAAACCATGATAAAAAAGAATTCAAATTTTAAATGGGGTCAAGATGAACATGAAGCATTCAACCTGATCAAACAAGCTATCATTAATGCTCCATCTTTAGCAACCCCGAATTTTTCAGAATCTTTTATCTTATACACATTTGCCTCAGAGAAACCATATGCTGCGATTCTAACTCAAGAAAAAGCGGAAGCTCCAATCGCATTTTTTAGCTCGAATTTACAAGGTGTTGAACTCAACTATTCAGACGTGGAGAAACAGGCATATGTTGTTTTCAAAGCGGTCAAATATTTCAAACCTTTCTTACTTAAAACCCATACTAAGATCATAGTACCATTTCCAGCGGTAAGAAATCTTCTAGTACAGAAGGATGTGGGTGAGAAAAGAGCAAATTGGATCACTGCTTTACAGGAATACGACCTTGAGATCAAGCCAGCAAACATTGTAAGAGGTCAAGGCTTTTGCAAAATGTTGGCCGGAGCATCGCAGATTTCTGAAAATTCATCTGAACAGGTACAACTGTATGAGGTAAGCCTAAACGATGTAGAATCATTATATGCTGACATCATTTATTATCTTAAGAACGGATATGCTCCATCACACCTAGATCACACTAAGAAAAGAGCTCTGAGATTAAAAGCTAAACAATATCAGCTCATAAATGATGTTCTTTTTAGAAAGAATTATGATTATGTTCTTCTTAGATGTCTTGAGAAAACTGAAGCTGAAAAATTTTTGCAGGAACTCCACGACGGACCAGCAGGCGGACACTATGCTGGAGATGCTACTGCACATAAGATCTTACGTGCAGGATATTACTGGCCTACGCTGTTCAAAGACTCACACAGTTACGTAAGGAAATGTCAAGTCTGCCAAACAACTGCTGGAAGACAAAAGAAGTCGTCCCTGCCACTACAGCCGGTAAACATCGAGCAACCATTCAGTCAGTGGGGCTTGGACATAATAGGTGAGATTGTTCCTCACTCTTCTAAGCAGCATAGATACATCCTCACAGCAACAGATTATTTTGCTAAATGGGTAGAAGCAGTTCCTCTCATGTGCAGGATATTACTGGCCTACGTTGTTCAAAGACTCACACAGTTACGTAAGGAAATGTCAAGTCTGCCAAACAACTACTGGAAGACAAAAGAAGCCGTCCCTGCCACTACTGCCGGTAAACATCGAGCAACCATTCAGTCAGTGGGTCTTGGACATAATAGGTGAGATCGTTCCTCACTCTTCTAAGCAGCATAGATACATCCTCACAGCAACAGATTATTTTACTAAATGGGTAGAAGCAGTTCCTCTCAAGACAGCTAATTCTGAAAATATTATTGAATTCATAGATCAATTTATAATCACTAGGTTTGGATTGCCAACGGATTTAATGTTTGATAATGCATCATAATTTTCTGGAAATGCAATGACTGAGTTTGCACTTAAAAGAGGGTTCAAACTGAAATATTTGGCCAACTACTATCCGCAAGGTAATGGGTTAGCTGAGTCAACAAATAAAAACCCAATCAAGATTATTAAAAGAACAGTTGACCAGAACCAAAAGAATTGGCACAAAGCTTTGGTAAATGCTTTATGGGCAGATAGAATAACGAAGAAAGATTCAATCGACACTTCTCCCTTTAATTTAGTTTATGGGAAAGAAGTGGTTCTTCCAACTCACTTAGTCATGCCCTCTTTGTCTTTAGTACAATACATCGATGGAGTATCTACTTCCTCCATACAACTAAGACAAATGGAAATAATTAAATTAGAAGAACAATGAAGACAAGCTAAGAAAACCCATGCTCATCACCAAGCGCTAATAAAATCCTCTTTTGATTCAAGCATAATGACCAGAAACAGTTTTCAGATGGGAGATTTATTTTTGAAATGGGATAAGGCTCATAAAGAAAAGGGCAAACATACGAAATTTCAAAAGATGTGGCTTGGTCCTTTTCAGATTGTTGAAGTCATAGTTCCATCAACATTTGTGTTGTAGGATTTAGCAGGTAGAAGGGATTCTTTGCCTGTTAATGGACAAATCCTTAAAATATATTTTCCATAGAAGATTATTCTTCTATTTTGTAGAATAGTTTTTCTTTTCTTTTTCATAATAAAACCAGTTGTGAGTGGTTACTATAGGTATTCACGGAAAAGACACCAATTCTCTTTCAGATTTTGAGCTTTCGCTTGTATAAGTAGCAAAAAAATTTTGAAAATCTGATTTTTATTATTGACAAATACAGTTAAAAACTTTAGCCTAGATATGATACTAGTTTCAACTTCAAAATTTTGATGAAAGCAACCTTTAGCGAAGGAATTGTTTTATATCAGCACAATGAAAGGTATCAATAGCAAAATCAGGCTTCTCTGTAAGACTGTTGTTTTCAAACTCTATTAATGTCGTCCAGAGCTTTCTTAAGGAAAAACAATGACTTCCTCCCCGCTAAAGAAAATCGCAGCATTCAGAGGAACAATCCGAGAAACACTATATCTCAAAGAATAAGAGGTCTCATCACGAGCCAGCTTATCATGATCACAGATATTATAACTTGCTGACTTTGCCAATACTGTCCACCAAAACAGGGCAACGACTCAAGATTGTTGCAATCAAAAGACAAGGGGTCTCATCACGAGCCAGCTTGTTCAGCAAAAGTGTAAATCAAGTGAATGACTGTGTCATAATTTTGGCTACCAAACCAAGACATTGTTCTTTGAGAATAAAAAAGGGAAAAAGTGTCAAAATGGATTTTTCTTTGAAAAGTTGTAGATAGCCTTAAGCAGGATAAAGGATCATTGCTGGGTAACAAGTAACCCTGTCGAGGCTATGGACACCTGCTGGAAGCAGAGGCTCTACCTACGACAAACGAGCATATTTTAAAACCGGCACACAGAGAAGACTTTATTTTATCTTTAAAAGACCAAGTAATGGCTGATGTAAGTACAAGGACAAGCCTGAGGAAGCAAACAATTAGAATAGAAAGAGGTTGAAACAAAATATCATTAATAGGATAAGGCATAATGTACTCTATCTATCCATAACAAAATTTAGACTTATGAAAATTTTTCTGTTTTGGAAGTTAAGATTCAATAGAAAAGCAGAGATAACTGGTTCTTCCCAGTGAATCGCCATTGTTGTGGCCACCAACAACCCCCCTCTTTGTTTAGTATTAGCAATAACACTAAGCAAATGGGGACCCTTAATAAAAAATTCAAAAACATTTAATAAAACCTTTTGTATTATACTCCTTAAAAATATGTCGCATCGCGCGAAGAAGATAAACATTTCTTTACGAGCGTAATAAAAAACTGCGAAGAAGCAACGCAAAATTCATCGCATCGCACACATTAAGAAGCGCTCTTAAATGAAAACCTTAAGAAATCTCCGACGGCCGATGTGCGACGTTGCATATCGCAATATCGAATAAGCAGCACAGAATGATTTAATGACTCATGCGATCCGCGATGCTGCGATCTTGCGATATCTGCGATCTGCGATAAATGCAATCTGCGATAATCCGATCTGAAAAAACTTGCGATGACACATCTAGGTAATGCGATGAAGTGATGCTGCTATCGTCCATCGCAAATTTCCTTGGCTCAACATTCAAGAAAAGTTGTCCGTAAACCAAAAATTAGGCGTGCGCCTTAAAAGAAATTAATGAACATATGCCAAAGTGTTAATGAAGGACGGTTTTGTGTTTTTCGAAGAGTCAGTTCACGATGGGTGTCATGATTTTATACATTCATAGAGGTTAGAGCTTTCGTATCAGTATTTATTATCATTACTCTTTTCTTTTGCGTGAACTGCAGGAATGAAAAACAGGAAACAATATGAAGCAATGAGAAGGAAACATCTAAGGAAAAGGGGAAAGCGTCAATGCTCGGAGAACAGAGAAGAGATGCCTTCATAAACGGATGCCACATGTGACAGAACCAAAGATTCCAGAGTATCACTCAACAGATGCCGAGGTCGATAGGTGATTCAACATTCAGGGTCAGAAAGCTCACAAAAGCAGCATGTTTACCAAAAATCCCGAAACTTCTACCCGGTAAAGGAAAAAGGCACTAAAGAAGGAAAACGCACCAGAAAAGCCTGAATCAATGAACAGAGGCAGTTTTGGATGCGCGATTAGCGCCTAGCACTGATCGCGCATCGCTAAGAAAATTGTTCAGAAAGAAAAGTCCCTAACTTGCTTAGTCATTCGCAAGTCCAGAAACTGAAATAGCAAAAGCAGAAGCAGTTTGAGAGAAATTTGGGTTGTTTCCAAGTATATACACAGTAAATTCGCCCAACCAGAAGATTATTCTCAAAAATATCTTCTAGTGTACTAAAAATTGGTGCCAGCGCTTGCCATTCTGTTTGCGTAACTCAAACAAAAGCAGAAGGCAACCAGCCGACTCTTCCCAGGCAAATGTTGAATGCTCGCAACATTTAAGGAGCAAATACAGAAATAATTAGGAATTAGATTCAATTTTTAGTAATAGTTTTGCTTTAGAAGAAGGGCGGTCATTTAAACCGTATCCTAAATTTATGTAATTAAGTTAATTAGTTAGCAGTATTTAAACCCTTCTCATGCATTTGGAGAAGGGTCCATAAATTTGTCAAAAACTTGTCCTCAGAACATGCACTTTTGCACCCTCGGAGGGGGTTTTGATGAATGGATGGATCAAGGTTTATTAATGTTTGCATTTGATATCTGCTACTGATGTTGCACTTTTGTACTCTTAGTAGATGTTAGAGCAAGGAGAGATAAATCATTGTTGCTTGAAGCTTATGAGTAGGATCAGTCATAAATGGTACTTTTATCTCTTGACCATTTCTGCTTATATTCTTAAAGTGATATACAGTTTTAGTTGTTTATATGTTATTGCATGAATGTGTGAGTTACCATTTGGCACTTTTGTACGGTGGAGCCATTTATTTATGTCTGATATATGAATAACGTATTATGTGATATGTTGTTCACAACTATTTTGCCTAACTTTTTATGTAAAGTAGTTCATCTTAATTGATTTCTATTCTTGTGATAGTTGAATGATCTTTATTACCAGTTATTGTTTGAAATCTTTTTAGATCGCATAATAGAAGAAATACACCCCGAGTTAGCATAGATTAGATGTGTTGTTTTTCATTAGATTAGAATAGCATAAAGTTAGTTTAAAAGTTCGAATTAGATTAGCTTTAAGTATCCTTAGATCAGCAACATCCAATTCTGCACACACACACCCTTAGATTGGGAAACTGGTCTCATTATCCCCAGTCAGACCCGCTATACCAAACAGATAAGGAGCTGCCAACCAAGGTCTGGACCGGGTGGGTATCCCCCTTGTTGTCGACCCGATTTTCGGGGCTTCAACAGATTCTTTTCCCACATGGCTCTTATCACCACTTATTTCACATGAATCCCTCCATGATGAGTCTCCTTCTCGACAATTCATCTTGGATCTCATAGATTCAATTGATCATCCAAGGGATATTATGCCTCTACATTCCTATATTCTCCCCAATTCAGAAAGTGGAGATTGGAAAACTAAATCTTGAATCATGCCAAGGAGGATTTTCTAGGCCATCCATGGAACTACTTGTTGGAAATATGTTGTCATTAATGTGAAAGGATGGAAACAAGAGGCACAGGTGTTAAAGAAATACCTCGAAGAAGCAGGTTCGAGGCACACAATAAGAGAAAAATATTAGAATCAGTATAGTGTATTTGGGGCCATGTTTTTAGAACTAAACCATCTTAGATGCATGTGTAATCCACCTAGATGGATATAGCTCTGAAAGAGATTTCCATGGTATACGGAAGTCTTGAAAATCCCTCTTGGATCAAAATATAGAGTCAGTAAAATTTTGGTTACCCAAGGCCTTGATAGTAGAGTTAGAGGTGGTTGGAGTCTTTCGCACATAGCTAAAGTGTGTTCAAGTGCCAAACTTAGTGCCAAGACTAGCAAGGCCTCTAAGCGAGAGCTTCGAGAAGATGTGGCAGACATCACAGTAACAGAAACCATTATCATTGGAAAAAGGAGGAGAAGGATGACGTCATCCCAACAGTGGTACCCCGACGGAATTATATTTTTTCCCAAGTCTAAGTAACCAGGTGGTAGTTGTCGAGACACCACAGCTAAGAGTTCTCCAATGGCAAACAAGCAGAGGATCCCACATTACAACCTAGCGCAGAAGGAGTAGCCTGCAAAGTGTACCCTAGTAGATTTGATATGGCACACAAATTTAAGCATCAAGATGCATTGAGCGGGTGGAGCCGACCCAAAAATGATAGCGTGTAAAGGAATCCCAAAGGTTTTTTTTGGAGAAGAACACAACTAAGCGTTGGGAGGTAAGTGTCATGACATGGCAGCTGAGGCAGTAGACCAATGTAAAAGGAGCAGGGGAAGTCCATTTTGCTATCTCATCCCATGGAGGGCGAGACCAAAGGTTAATCTTGGAAGGATAATAAAAAAGGCAGAGCAGAGGAGCCTCGGCCCAATGAAAATAAAGAAAATGGCTAGTAAGTCAAAAAATAAAATAACAAAGAAAATGGTTGCAAAAAAAGGTCCAGAGGACCTTTTTCTCTCTCCTCCAGGAGGACAGGTGGCAACACGTGATTGTCCTGGATTACGTCAATCAGGAGGAAGGGGGCTATAGGCTACATGCTTGCACAAGATTCCATGCAGCAGTTGGGGGACCAAGGGTGCGGAATAATAAAAGGATATGAGTTTGGGAGCTCTAAGACCCAACCCTTGGGTCATTTCACATAAAAATGAACCTAGGGCTTAGATAATATAGTCATGGAGGCTCTTGGGAGGTGTCAGGATAAGCACCTAGACTTGTCTCTTGGTTGTTTCCCATAGAAACATGACCAAGGTCACAATAGCAATGGAATTTGGGGCCATCCCCGAATCTTAGAATCCCGTAAACCTTTAATAATTCCAATTAATAAAATAATCAATAGCTTGGACGTTAGCGTTGGGCGTGGTCACTTCATGTAAAACATTGTGTGGAGCCATTACGAAAGGAAATAGGTGAGTTCGACAAGACTTGAAAGGACTTAGCACTCAGGCCCTAAGGCTTTAATGTATATACTAGTTGTTATTGTCATTGATAGTTGAGCAACACTCCATTGATATTCCTTGGAAGAGAGGACAAAGGAGAAAGTTGAAAGAGATTATTGATGTTTAAAGTGTAAATTTTCATGTTGTGAAGGGACTTGGACCAAATTTAGACCTATTTTCAATGGCCTCTTTATTAGAAACATACTTAGGGCTAATGGTTTAATGAATTGAGTTTACCCTTGAGGAAGTATTAATAACTAGTGTAGATCCATCTTAAGTTTTTAACTTTCAGGGACCATGGGTTGAATATTGTTATCATCGATCGCTGGAAGACTTTCTCAGTGGTTTTTTGAGGGAGGACTGGTGGCTCTGCAATCTGAACTAGGGTTTGAGTTAGGGTTTAGTGTTGGTAACCGTGGCAGGTCGTGGAGGTGGGAGTTTTGCTCCCTCCTATAGTCAAATAGTCGTGAACAGAAGCAAGGGAACTGGTCCGCATCTCTTCAAGAAACCAGTGGAGGTGATAACTGAGGATATTAACACATGAAATATCAAACCTCACGAACAGAAATAAAATCGTGAGGACGATAACAGGGAGAAGAGGAAAGAGGGTAGCAGTCAGAAAGTTGCACCTATGAGTGTGACTGGGTCTGTAAACCCAAGTCAACCATTATTCCTCAGGTTATTTTAAGTGACCTAGCACTACAGGTGCACAAAGAACACATGGCGGAACGTGTGGTTATATGCAAATTTATGGGGATTTTCCCGAAGGAGAAGACCTTACACAGATGGATAAGGAACGACTGGAAACCAAAGGGGGAAACAAACCTTGATGTTGGATCCAAGGGCTTCTTTACAGTGGTGTTCAAGAGCTTAGAAGATAAAGACAGAGTGTTTGAGGGAGGACCCTATTTTTGTGCTACTATAGGCCTTTACATGCGACCATGGGTGATGAATTTTGTCCCAGAATGAGAAACATTCACTTCAGTACTGGTATGGATAAGACTATACTCCCTTCCTTTAGATTATTCGTTGTTGGAGTCTCTAAAGGCTATCGGCAATAAACTAGGGCATTTTATAAAAATATCAAAAGCAACTCTAAGAGTTAAATACACTTCATTCGCCCAGATTTGTGTGGAAATGGACTTATCTGGGGCACTTCCGGATGAGATCATTTTAGAATTGTATGATGAAGAATGGGTGTAGGCGGTGGACTATGAACATGTCCTGTTCAGGTGCCATAAGTGCCATGAACACAGGCACCTATACAGAGACTGCCCATCTAACAAACTGGAGAACAACCCAAAAACTACCACAAGCAAAGATCCCAAGGGTTTCACTGAGGTGGGGGGAAAAGGGAAAGGAGGAAAGCGGTACCAAAAGAAAATCAACGAGGATGAGAAACCGAGCCACAATAGTTTCAAAATCTTACAAGAAGAAGTTGGAAACAACGGGGCAAACTAGGCATCGGAGACTAATATCAATGAGAAGGATAGGGATGCTAGCATGGAGGATATACCAGAGAATAGCCAGCAAAAGGATGATATACCAAGCATTGTGGAGCTCAGTAGGGACCATGAGATGACCCCAAGTGAGGCAGGAATGGAGGACCATGAAGTGCAAGAGATTCTTGAGAGGGAGAACTTAGATCTAGAAAAGTTTCTGGAGCAGGGTATTGCCAAAGGGGTTGACCCCCTGCCAAAGGAGGAGTTTGATAGGGTTCAATAGCTCTTCCTCTGGAGATCCGAATCAAATGTCTCTAGAGTCAAAAGAAACCATGATAGCCAGTAGAATAGAGGGATGAAAACAATGGAGGAAACATCGAGGCACTCTTCCAAGAATCCGGGTAGGAAAAGAGGAAGAAAAAGACAGAATGAGCTACTGATCGAATGTGGAAAACTCATGATTAACTCAGGTAAGATGAGAGATCTCACCAGCTACTCCTTTACAAACCTTTTTTAATGAAGCTTACAACCTGGAACATTAGGGGCCTAGGAAGTAAAAGGAAATAAAGAAACCTTAGCAGTAGAATAAAAGAAGAAAAACCAGATATGGCTTTTATTCAGGAAACTAAGTGTTTGATGGACAAGATCAAAGAAATACATAGCAAATGGTTAAGAAAGTATGATTATCTATAGGTTAAGGCAGATAACTTGGCAGGAGGGATTCTTATGCTTTGGGATCCCCAGAAACTTGGAATCCTGGATGTGGAAGCGTTCAGGAACTATCTATCACCGATGATTCAACCTTTGGGTGATAGGGAGACTCACCTGATTAAAAATGTCTATGGTCCTCAAAAACTAGAAGACAAACTCAAGCTTCTCACCTCCCTTGAGGAGCTGTGAGAGAGATATCCTGATATGCCATGGATTCTGGCAAGTGATTTCAATATGATCAAATCTCTTACAGCGAAAAAAGGTGGCACTAGAACACTAGGCAGAGACTCCATTGCCTTCCATAACTTCATAAATAAAATGAGACTAGTGGATGTTGAAACAATAAATGGAACTTTCACCTGGAACAACAAGAGAGGAGGGGCTTCTCAAGTTGCCTCTAAACTAGATAGATTCATAATATCAAAGGACCTCCTTCTCACAGGCCTTGACATGTCAGCTCTAATCCTTCCCTTTGGAGGCTCGAACCACTAGCCTGTCCAGCTTGAAGCCACTTTTATGGGTACACCAAGGAATAGACCTTTTAGGTTTGAAAATGTCTGGCTCTCTCACCTTGACTTCACCAGCAATATTGACAAATGGTGGATGGAAGATTTTCCCATTCAAGACACTAAAATGTTCATGCTGCAAAAAAGACTTAAACACATCAAATCCAGACTTAAATATTGGAACAAGAAAGAGATTGGTAATATTTTAAATCCAAAAGAGAAGTTGAACAGAAACTCTAGGGGATTAATCAAATCATAATCACATATGGTTTTACCGAGGAAAGGAAAACTCAAGTTTATTCTCTTCAAAAGGAATGCGAGATAAGTGCATCCAAGAGGAGATATTTTGGAGGTAGAAATCAAGAGTGCAGTGGATTAGAGAAGGGGAAAGAAACACAAAGTTTTTTCATAAATCAACTTTGGATCACAGGTCACATAACAGAATTTAAAAACTCAGATATTTTCAAGGGAAAGATCTTGTCTCCCACAAAGAAATGGAATCTGTCCTAGTACAACACTTCCTTAGCATTGGAAAGGAGCCTCTCTTAGACAGGTCACGATTCATTAAAAATTTCACAAATTACATTCCCAAGCTTGTAACAAGGGAAGACAATCACAATCTTAACATGCCAATGTCTAGAGATGAGGTCAATGAAGTTATCAATGAGATACAAAATGGGAAAGCTCCTGGCCCGGATGGATTCAATGTGGACTTCTTCAAAGCATGCTGGAAAACAGTCAAACAAGAAATCCTTGATGTAGTGGAAGACTCCAAAAGATCTAGAATGGTTTTGAAGGCTCTCAATGCCTCTTTCATAGCTTTGATTCCAAAGCAGGAAAAAGCTATGACACCGGACAGATTCAAACCCATAGCTTTATGTAATGTGGTGTACAAGATTATTTCCAAAGTGATCGCTAACAGACTCAAGCCCCTTCTTCCAGCTCTTGTCTCAAAGGAGAAAACTGGTTATGTGGAAGGAAGACAGATTCTCAATAACATCATACAAGCTCATGAGGTGGTACACTCTCTTAAGAGAAATAAGTAAGCTGGTATGATCATGCACCTTGACCTAGCAAAAGCTTATGACAAGCTAAGCTAGTCTTACATCAAGGCAGTGCTGAGAACTTATGGTTTCGACCACAACTAGATTAGATGGGTTATGGCCCTGCTATCCATGGATACTTTTTGAATCCTGCTTAATGGCTTGCCCTCAATAACCTTTATGCCTTCTAGGGGTCTCATACAAGTAGATCCACTCTCCGCCTTCCTCTTTGTGCTCATGATGGAAGGGCTAGGCAGAGCGATAAAAAGTGCAAGTGCTGAAGGAAGAATCTAGGGACTGAAACTTACCATAGATGGAGCTGCTTCAACTCACCAACAATTTGTGGATAATACTATGTTGTAGGGCATTCCCACGGTCAAGGAAGCCAAAGATTTTAAACAAATCTTGAACAAATTTGCTATGGCCACTGGTACAGAGGTAAGCCTTGACAAATCAAAAGTTTTCTTTTTTAACACTGACATTGCTATTGAGAGAAACCTCACCAGAATTCTAGGGTTTCAAATGGAACAGTTACCTTCTAAGTACGTTGGAATCCCTCTTACGGACAAACCTCTAAGTAGGGGAGTGTGGGAGTCAGTAATTAACAAACTTCAGGATAGAATCAAGAAATGGACATGCGGATCTTTGAATTTGGTAGGGCACCTTGTGCTTACAAAGGTTGTCCTGCAGGCCATACCCATTTTTATGATGTCAACTCTTCCTACTCCTATAGGAGTTATGCAACAGATCAGGAACATTCAAAGATATTTTCTTTGGGGCAAAGGGGAAGAGAAAAAGAAATGGGCTTTGGTAGCTTAGGAAAATATCTGCAAACCCAAGGCCTATGGTGATTTGGGGATTCATGACCCTGAAACCCTCAGCAGAGTTGCGGGTGCAAAACTTTGGTGGAGGTGGCTTAAGGAATCAGCTACCCCTTGGGCCATGCTTTGGAAACATAAATATGCAAATAATTGGTAGGAGAGGGATCATATCTAAATGTCTGGGCTTATCAAGGGCTCCCACATTTGGAATCTTGCTTGGGAAAATAGAGCCATTGTCGAGCAGCACAGCTTCTGGGATATTCGAGCTGGGAACCTCGCAAGATTATGAGAGGAAAATTGGTAGCAGGAACCAAACTTGTTTAGGGAAGAACTAACTGCTCTCAGGAATGACACTGGCAACAAAGGCTTATGCATGGTAAGTGACTTTTGGGATTAGGCAAGGAACAATGGTAAATGGAGAATATGGAAGGATCTAGACTACAGTGAAGAGAGCCCTTTGAAAGCTCAGGATGGCTCTCTTGCTCGGGACTTGGAACATGGGTAAGAAACACAGAAGGTAACTTTAACCTCAAATAAGCTAAACGAATAGCCCTAGGGTTTGATTATCAAAACCCTTGATAACGTATGGAAGGACCTTTGGCAGCACCAACATTGGATGAAAATAAAGTTGTTTATGTGGTTGGTTCAACAAAAGAAAATTATAACGTGGGAAAATCTTCTGAAAATGGGTTTTTTTGGCCCATCCAAATGCCATCTATGTGGTTCACAAGAGGAGATGATGGAACACTTACTCAACCTTTGCCCTTTCACCTCTATCTTATGGGATTGGGTGGCCTCAATCTTCAGGAAAACTGATAGGGATATACTTAGTATTACCAACACTTTGAAGAATTGGAGAAAATACTTCTCAGGCAATTAAATCATCAAAAAAGCTTGGACTCTGGTTCCAGGCTTCTTAATCTGGGATGTCTAAAAAGAACACAATGGCAGGATTTTCAAGAATAAAACTGGCTCAACCCAAAACATTATTGCACAAATATTAAGGCAGCTCAAAGACACTGTTGGAGCCCTTTTAGGGAGACCTCCTGAGGACCCTACTCTACCCCAAGATGCTCGTATACTACTACAGTTGGGTCTCCATTCGCTAGTTTCCCAGAGCATAAACAAGGGTGTGAGCTAGATAAATGCTGGTAAAGACTTTTGGCAACCTCCTCCTCATGGTTTCTTGAAATTAAATATATATGGAGCCTCTGAAGGTAACCCAAGGATGGTTGGTTTTGGAGGGGTCAGCAAAGATGAGGAGGGGTTCATTAAGGATATCTTTCACAGTCATTTGGGGACTACCACTAATAACATGGCAGAGCTCATGGCCTTAGAGCAGTGTTTGGAAATACTGATTGAGTCAAATTTACATAATGCCATCATTGAAGCATACTCTGAATTGATTATTAATGCGGCCAAGAAGATATGTAATGGAAAAGTACCGGGAAAAGTTTCGAAACATTTGCAGCTTTTGCAGGTCTTTCAGTGCATTCATACCCACCTACAAACCCTAAGAACAGTTAACTTTGTTCATGTGCGAAGAAAATCCAATATGCTAGCATATCATCTGGAAAATGAAGGAGTATTATGAAAAAGAAAGTTACAGAAGGTATGCTTGGGATTCGACACCCTCGGGAAAATTGTGTGAGGATTGTCAAAGACAGGCGGCCAAATACATGGAGAACTTCCAGAATATTAGGAATGAACAAGAAAGAAGACTAGTGGAAGCAGGAGTAAGCGGAAGCAAAAGGATTTCTTAATTGTTGATCCCTCAAAAATGCATAAACAAATCTTTCTCCAGGGGAGGGGCACTTGGTAAACAGCGGGCTTCTTGATAGGTCGCCGACCACAGATCTTGATAGCCTTCGCCATCGAATGGCTATCAAGTGGGAAAGTGATCGAAGGTTAACTATTCAAGTGGACCTGAAGATTTTTAGATCAGCGGTTCATAATCTTCATCGGGTCCGTAGAGAGGGTAAAGACCATGCAAGTTTCTGATCCAATATCTCATAGGACTATCAGATCAACAGGGACCTAATCGTGTGGATATCGGGTTCTAAAAGTAATTGAAGGTTAAGTCTCAGACCGGACCTGAACATTTATAAACCAATGGCTCATAATCCTTATCAGATTCGTGAACCGAGTAAAAGGGGCGCATGTTACCGTGGCGATAGTGTTCGTGACCATTGGATCTTACGGGATTTGGATCGAAAGGATATCAAGTTTCAACATGGGAGGAGGTTAAGTCCAAGAATGGACCCAAATTTTTATACTTTGACAGTTTATTTACCATGTCGCCCCCATAAAGTTGGTAAAGGTCACGCATATCTCCGAAGCGATTTTTGTAATGACCATTGGATCACTAAGGGTCTTATCAAATGGCCATCGGGTTGGATAATGGGCAGAGGTTTAGAAGTAAGATTTAGGTATAAGGTTTCGGGTTTGTTTCAGGTTTGTTTCAGGTTGTTTCAAGTTAATCTTCATCAGGTTAGCCCTTGTTGGTATTTACACTTGTAAAGACATGTAATATATGTAATTTTTCTTGTGGTTAATAGAAGGCTCCACTCTTACTTGACCAAAAAAAAACGTTTTAACTATCAACCAACTAAAAGGATAAAAATCCTCAAAGTGTAATTTTTTCCTCAGTCTTTTTAATTAAACAAAAGTCTTCACCTCAGAGGACCTATCCCTCTCCACATGATAGAATTAGATTCAAACATAAATGTACAATATCTATGTATGTGTGTGTGTATAATAAAAGATCCACCCATTACTAGTTACACCAAGCCTAATGGGGGGCCCAAAAACCATTTCCCCCATCTGTCTTTTTCTCCTCCATATCACATCACCCCTCACGTGATGCATCTAACATCCCTATGAATCCATTATCCACCTCATCGAAATTTACACCAACATCCTTCCCCCTCATAACCTCCCTCACTTTCAATTGTCTACTTTGTTGCTATAATCCCCTACTTTCGTACTAATCGCCCCCCTTAATGATTCATAAAAACCCTAAGATGTACTCCACTATCCTCATTACACTCTCATAACATTTATGTCCCTCTCTCTGAAAATCCCTCTCCCCCAGCAAACCCTCATGCACAACTTTCCAATGATCTTACTGTCCCTTTTCCTTCTTCAACCACCACTGAAAAATCTCCCAAACAATGATAAAGGAAAAGGAGAGAAATAAGTGTTAAGTTTTATGAGGAATATATGAAGGAAATTAATGACCTAGCTTTAATAGGATAAAATGTGTATATGTAACACTCCCTACCACGCCCTTATACTATCTCAATCTATGGGAGGTGTTACATTATGATTTAACTCAACCTACAAGGTCTATTATGAAGATGAGGTAAAATATTCTTTATCAAACTTAATCAAAACTCAAAAATAATACCACCATCACATTCAGCTCACCAAGAGCTCTTGTGAAATATATTTTATCTCAATTTGACTCATGTATTAAAATATATTCCCTTCATAAGTTTAAACAATTAAATTGTGCCACCTTAGCAAGGGACCGCCGCATGGATCCCACATGGATGAAACATCATCCTGAACAGTACCAAAGCAATTATGGATCCTATTTCACATCCATGTAGTCATTACTAGGCCTTTTTGTTTCTTGTCAACTCAACCCCAACTCGTCGGCCCCACAGGGCCCGACCCCTTTTTGTTATGTGACCCTTTTATCGTTATATCTAGTTCCAAGGAAATCTGAGATGTCACACATTATCCAATGTTGCCGCACCCTTGAACCCTAAAATCACTTACTTGTATTGTGGTACATCTGGCTTAGTGGACATTTGGGGCTCCACAAGAGTGTGCACCCCTTTCCACCCTAGATTATATGCAAGTTTGATGGGAAATCTAGTCCTGGTCATATTCAGGACCTTTTCATATGTTCATCATGCCTTCACTACCATATTCCCTAGATATTTGATGCTTCATCAGCTTATGTTAATTCCACTTCACATAAGTGTTTCTACTTGAGTGGGCCCACACCAGATAAACTATACTTTCCATAAAAATATGACTCGACAGCAATCTGGATCATTTCAAAAGTGCACAAACCTCAATCAGATGGATGTCCCAAACTACTAGATTTGTCCACGAGATAAATCAACATCTGGACCTATTATGATTTCCCACATAAATTCGGGACCTTCAATATTCAATGCACTTTATAGAGTACATGAGTGATGACTAACCAAATGCCTAGATCACCGGATACACCTACTAGTCTTATATATTTTCATCCCTTCAATGAATTTGGAGGCAACTGGCACTGCGATATGAAAATATATTCGTCCCTGATATATTTTTCATCCAAGAACCATTCAGACCCGAATAAAGTGTATGTCTATACCAAAAATTACATGAAGCAAAATTTCCAAGGATTCATACCAAAATTTCCTTAATATAGGTCATTTCCTAGAACACCAATTACTAAGAATGAATGCCTAGGTGTGAACATTGACCCTCCAAGGAAAACATCATGAACATAGGAGGATTAATGGCTCTAAAAAACATACCTTATGTCAAATTCTGAGTAAGGGTAATAAATGGCTCTAACAACCAAATTTCATAGGAAATCGCACACCATGCCTCCTCTGTGAACCTCAAGACACTGCAACATTATATATGTAATATCCCAAATGGGATATTTTTCTAATTTTGTAGAAATCTAACTCAACCAATGTTTATCAATAAAATCACCATTCAATTAATAGAATATTTCCATGTAAAATACAAAAGAGTGCATACAATTCCATAATATGATAAATAGAAATAATCTCAACTTTTATTATAACAGAAACTGGGGTTTACATGTTGATACAATAAAATTGTTGACATGGAAAATTGGCCCTCGATAAGTTGCTCCAATGTTGTGTTGGCCCTCCATAACTGAGTTGAAATGTCACTTTTGATCTCTCTTGTGAATTCTGGATGAATTCACCAAGGGGAGATGGGTACTTGCCCAATATCACTAACCCAAGGTTTTCCATCATAGGGCTACCAATTAAGTACAAAATCAGGTTCTCAAACTCTCATACAATAAAAAAGATCAAATCCAAGATGTCCTCTAATGGCATCCTCCTTCTCTTTTTATAGATCTGATGGACCCCTCTAGAACCTCCCATTTGTTGGAAATAATACTGAGAGGGGGGTGAATCAGTATTATCAGATCAATAATTTTATTTCCCAAACAGATTTATACATGCTACTTTAGTGAAGTGAACTAGCATGTACACGCAACTGTGATTAAAGAAACCAGCGTATATCCAGAGAACTTGTGATTTAGACAATTTATCATGTGTTGATCTTAAACAACACATCAGTAACTTATTAGATAGTGTAGTAAAAGCATAATAAAGCATCACACATAAGCAATGGACATGAACACCAAGATTTAAGGTGGAAACCCAATGTGGGTGAAAACTACCTGTTGATGTCATCTCTGTCTTCTTTTAATAAAAGGAAATCTGTTTACAATCTTGTACTGGTGCAGACTCATGCCAGTGCAGAGGCACCCACCTGTAGAAGGTTACAACCTTCTCTCGTTTTCCATCTTCCACTGGAAGGGAGCTATAACCCCCTAGCTCTTGTACTAGCCAATATGATTACTAGTATGTAGGCACCGACCTATAGAAGGCTGTGACCTTATTTCTTCCTCCAGGTACCACGTTTCATGAATTTTCAGACTGGATACTCCTGGATCACAACACCACAATCTGAAGGCCACGTTTCATCCAATTTTCATGTTGGACCCATCAAAAAAAACTTTTTAAAATTAAACTGCATCAACCAACATTCAGTTAATATGAACAATCTGATCACTGACACCAGAACACTGTGCTGAACCCAGAACCCTGCATCATCATTCAGAACTAGTTGTAACCTCAAAAATTATGCATTAGAGTGTATGTGCTACTTGTCTGAACCCAAACTGCATGTATACGTTACTTCCGTTAATCAAACCTGTGTATATCTTCAAAACTACTACAAACATAAACTTTTGAATCAAGTCTGTACCAACCAGCAATATATTGAATATCTACTGTCAACTTATAGAGATTTACACAGGCAGTGACAGAGATCACTTCTTCTCACTTATACAATCAATCAATCAAATACCAGCCTCCTTATGCATTAAATTTTACATTCAGATCTAAGAAGACTTCATTGACAAACAGCAGTAAAACAGCAGCACTGATCTGATAGATCAGTCATCCTTAAACATCAAGCTTTCTCTTTTGCATATGCTACTTGGAAGAGTCAAACCAGCATGTATACGCACCTTCATCAAAGTGAACCAGCGTACATATCTGCAAATACTTACTTCAAAACTTCGTTGCACCTATGGACTTTAGACAAACCCAGATCACAATATTTAAAGAATAAAACAGGTGTACATAATCAGATCCAGCCCAGTATCAGATCATTCAATAATAATAAGTCATTATGACCTTGATCCATCATTAGATCTCATCCATCATCAAATGCTCAGGTGCATATTTAGTCTAGATCAAAGTATTAGAAACCCATAACATGTATATTTTCTTTTGATATGACACTTTATAGTATATTCATTACTTGTGCACTTAGCCCTTTGATCTTCTCCTCCTTATATACTTAGATCCTTTGTCAATACCTTGGACCAAAACCACTTAGGACCAATACCTTGGACCAAATACCTAGGGTCAATACCTCAGACCAAATACCTTGGACCAATACCTTAGACCAAATACCTCGGAATGAAACCTTGGTTTTCCAGTATGTACGCTCTTTTCCTCCTATGGGAGTGTGTGTATACGTATATGCTCTTTTTGTTTTGTGGACCAGCGTGTATACGTTGTTTTGACTAAGTGGACCTGTGTATACTTCTTAAATTGCCTTACATCAACCTTTTCCTTTACATTGTTTATTATGATCAGTAGACCTAAGTTCCATCTTCTTGTTCTTCTGTACCAATGTCCTGTTACTTCTGAATAGACCTGTTACATTGTAATTTTCCATATTACTTCTAAAATGATTCCTTTGAACTACCATGCATTCTATCACATTTGATATCTCTCTTGTAGATTCATCTAGTTACCATATACAAGTGATTTGTTCTATTATAAGTGGGTTTCCATCAAGTACAACACATGTATCATAATGACAACAATCTCCCCCTTTGGACTTGATGGCAACCATGTTGGTGTTGATTACTGCAAGTTGTAGAAACTGTTAGAGATAAAAAGCAACACCAAAATACTCTCCCCCTTTGACATCAAGGGAAAAGGGTGGATGAAGATATTCTCTCCCTTTGATATAAAGAATTCCATATCTGAATAGCTAAATATAAACATTGATCATGCTCCCCCTAGGCCCATGTTGAATTCTCTTATTAGGCTCCCTCTTTGTGCATGCTCTGATATGATGTGATGCACTAACCATCCATGCTCCCCTTGAGCAGATGCAGAGTCTACAAAAATATTCTCCAAAAGAATAACATGACTCTATAACTCAACTATGTGAGTTTGACCTTCCTATCACCAATGACTCATGCATACATCATTTTCCCAATCAAGTGGGGATATACCAAAATTAACTCATCCACCCAACCAAGTGGGGATATACCAATTGTTTATACATGACAGAAATACAATAAATATTATATCATCCATCCCATGCAAAGCGGGGATACAAATTACATCATTTGTCTAATAGGACTCATTCAAATGTATGAGAAGTCATATCACACCCTAGACTTTTACATGACTTAAGCAACAAATGGTATAAATATCTGAAGCCATGGCTAGACTCAGCAACCATAATGACAACAATGCAGAATGCGTGTGAAGGCTAATGCTCCCCCTGAACCTGTTCTACCCACTGTTTTATTGTCAGAAAAACATATACACTTCTTCACCCATACAAATCTACGTGTATATGTGACTATACTTCATGAAACATGCGTATAATAACCTTCCTCTAAAAAACTAGATTTAACAACAAGATGATGCAGCAACTACTCCCAGCTTTTGTCTGAGATATTCAAATGTTTGTCTAGGCAGTGGTTTAGTGAATATATCAGTAACCTGTTCTTTGGAGGGAACATACTCCAATTTGACCTTTTGTTCAAGCACTTGTTCACGTAGAAAATGGTACTTGATGGGTATGTGCTTGGTCTTGGAGTGCATGACTGGATTCTTTGAAATACTAATGGCACTTGTATTATCACATAGAATGGAGATGGGTGGAGTCAAGGATAATTTTAAGGATGGAAAATTTTCTTGAAGTTTAAAAACATTGGCGAATCTCACTAATCCCTAATATGCAAACTATAAAATGTGTATTGATATATTTGTGAAATTATTCAAATCTATAGTGATTTTATATATAGTCTCTATATAATGTTGGCGATTTTTAAGGTAAAATAATTTTATATTCTAAAATTTGGGCGAATCATATTTTATAAAAATTGGTAATTGGCGAATCTTTTTTTGGAAAAATCAACGAAAATTAGCCCACTGGGCGAACATTAGCCCCTAAAATTTTCCATGGGTGGAGTACATGTGATCTGAATGTCTTGCAAAGTTTGCATCATCCAAAGTAGTTGTGTGCAACAAGATGCAACAGCCACATATTATGCTTCAGTTGTAGATAAAGAAATTGAACTTTGTTTCTTGCTGAACCAAGACACTAACCTGGAACCCATATATAATGCACCACCACTAGTGCTTTTTCTATCATCAACACTTCCTGCCCAATCTGCATCTGTATATGCATGAAGAGTGAGATCTGCATCTCTAGGATACCATAGTCCAAAGTCCTGAGTTCCTTGAAGATATTTGAAAATTCTTTTGACTGAATAAAGGTGTGATTCCTTTGGATTTGCTTGGAATCTTCCAACTATCCCTATTGCATGCATGATGTCAGGTCGGGTACTTGTTAGATAAAGAAAACTGCCAATCATGGATCTATAAGTTGGTTGATGTACTGTTGTTGATTCATCAATTGAGCTGAGACTGCATCCTGTTACCATTGGGGTACATACAGGTTTAGAATCTCCCATTCCGTACGTTTTCAAGATCTGTTTGAGATATTTGGTTTGTGAAAGAAAAAAGCCATCTTTAGTTTGTTGAACTTGTAGACCAAGAAAATAGGTAAGTTCACCAAGAAAGGACATTTCAAATTCTTGTTGCATTATTGAAGCAAAATTTTGACTCATGGATTCTTCATTGCTACCAAAAATGATATCGTCAACATAAATAATAATAATTAGCAATTTATCAGTTTCAATCTTTGTATATAGATTTCTATCTATAGAACCTTTTGTAAAATCTTGTTGGTGTAGATATTTGTCAAGGCGGTATTACCAGGCCCTTGGACCCTGTTTCAGACCATAGATAGCTTTTCTGAGTCTGCATACAAGTTTTGCATCATTTCCAAGAATGAATCCTTTTGGATGTTCAATATAAACTTCTTCTTCTAAATCTCCATTAAGGAAGGATGATTTTACATCCATTTAGTATACTTTGAATTTCTGAAAGTTGGAAAGAGCAAGAAACATCCTTATGGCTTCAAGTCTGGCAACAGGTGCAAAACTTTCTTCAAAATCTATACCTTCTTGTTGAGAATACCCTTTACAAACAAGTTTGGCGTTGTTTCTAATGACTTCTCCATTTTCATTCAGCTTGTTCTTGAATATCCATGTAGTTCCTATAATATTTTTATCATGAGGTCTAGGAACTAATTCCCAAGTATCATTCTTTTCAATTTGCTCAAGTTCTTCATCCATGGCCTTGAACCAACATTCATCTTTGCATGCTTCATTTACATTTTGAGGTTCGGTGGAGGATAGTAATGCTAGATAGCTTGAGGTCCCTGTAATAGTTCTTCTTGTCTATACACCTGCCTCCTTTTCCCCTAAAATTTGAGTTTCTAGATGATTTTTCTGAACATACCTGGATGAAGTATTTTTTTTCTACCATTATATCTTCTTCTGGTGCTTCATTGGTCTCTTCTTCAATAAAATTTCTATTTGATTTGGGAAAGTAATCCCCATCTTCCTCATTGTCATAATCTCCTATTGATTTTATCTGTTTTGGATTTTTGCATGCTTCATCAACTAAAAAATCAACGCTTTCAAAAAAATTTCCAAGTCTTTTATTATAACATTTATATCCTTTACTTCTGGAAGAATATCCAAGAAGAATACCTTCATCTTCTCTGGGTTCAAACTTACCAAGTTTTTCATCAGTTCTTTTGGTAAAACATTTGCTTCCAAAAACTTTAAAGTATTTTACAGTATGGGTCTTACCATACCAAATTTCATGTGGAGTTTGAGTGCTATTTACCCAAACATTTTCTTTGTTGAGAATAGTCACGGAAACAAATGCAGCTTCAGCCCAGAAGGTTGCAGGAGTTCCAGATTCATCTAGCATAGCTCGAGCCATTTGTTGAACTGTTATTTTCATTCTTTCTACCACACCATTTTGCTGAGGAGTTCTTGTGGTGGATAATTTCCTTTATATTCCATGTTGTTCACAAAAGTCAAAGAATTCATCCAATATAAATTCCCCTCATCGATCAAATTTAAGGCATTTGATTTTCTGATCTGATTCATTTTCAACCAAATCTTTGAAAGCTTGGAACTTTTCAAATGCTTCATATTTATGCTTTAGAAGACCTATCCAACACATTCTGGAAAAATCATCAATGAACAAAATAAAGTATTCTTCTCCACGAGGTGACTTTTTCCTTGTTGGTCCACATAAATCAGTATGGACAAGTTCAAGAGGCTTACTAGTTGACCCTTCTTTTTCCATGAAGTGAACTCTAGTTTTCTTACCGATTTGACATGGTTTGCATATTGTATTTTCTAGGATGCTGATATCTGGAAGATCATGAACAGCCTTGAGTCTGCATGCTTTTCTTATTTGAGAAAAGCTTAGATGTCCCAATCTTCTATGCCATAGCCAGTTTTCATCATTTTTGATTAGATAACACTGTTGTTGTCCTCCTTTGAGTATGTATAACTTGTTTGGAGTTCTTGTACCTTTGATCATGGTCTCTCCTATATCAAGCTCACGAACAACACATCTGTTTGATCGAAACACCACTTCATTTCATTGATCACACATTTGATTGACACTCAATAGGTTATGATTTAAACCATCTACATACATAACATTTCCATCTTTAACCTTTTCTTTCAAGAAAACAGAACCTTTACCTTTTATGACAGTTGGAGTGTCATTTCAAAATGAGACATTCTTTTCCTTTTCTAAGGCATTATATGAGTGAAGTTTCTCTTTGTCACCTGTCATGCGTTTGTAGCATCCACTGTCGATGTACCACTATTTTTCTTGTCCTTCTACATACAAGGCTATACCACATATTTCTGTTTGAGATTCTTTCCTTCTTCATATCTTGGGATTTAATGGCGTTTTCTCCTTTTGAGGTGTTTGCCAAAATTTGCTCCTGCAGTCAGATTCTTCATGACCAAAGTTGTTACAGATTGAACATTCTATTTCATTTTCAAGAGGAAAAAAGTTATTATAGGAACTTCTCTTGATCCCTGTTACATTCCTTTGATTTCGTGTTTCTCTAGTCATGATGGTTTTGTAAGCAACGCATTGAGCAGCTTTGTGCCAAAAATTATGACATGAAAAACATTGCCCATTAAAGAAGTTTCTGCGATTATCGAATCTATTTACCTGTTGATTGTAGTTTCTATTGATATTCATCCTTGGAGAAAATTGAGTATGATTTTCCTAAGGTTGGTTGTGGCTTCTATTGATATCCATCCTTGGATCAAATTGAGTATGATTTACCTGGTGATCAGCTTTATGCCTTTGCTAGTGATTGTCATATTGTTCACTGGTCTTTGCTGCATCAAGATAGCTTTTGGTGGAGGTTTACGACCTCTGTGATTGAGATGCTTCTTCATTATATCCAAGACCTGTCTTTATCAAAGGAGAACGCTAAACTTTGATAATTTCATTTAATGTTTTTGATCCTTTAGAAAATCTAAGATTGAGAGATTTTGTTTTCTCAAGATCTTTTCTTAGATCCATAATTTCACATTCTATTTTTTCATTATGTTTTTCTTTTTCAGCAAGTTGGTATGTCAAGGTATCTATGATCATATTATTTTCTTCTAAACATATTTTGAGTTTATAGATTTCTTCATGAAAGTTTTCCTCTTTTAAAGCAACCCAAAAATTATCATTGTCATAAGCCATGATAAGTCTATAATCATCACTATTAGATAAACCATCACTATCCTCTTCTAAACTATCCCAAAAATCATCACTATAATAAGCCATGAGAAGTCTGTAATCTTGTCCAGTTTCATCTTCATTACTATTAGATAAACCATCGCTATCTTCATGAGTATAGTAATTCCTTTTATTCACAACTTGGTTCATATTCCCTTTTGCATATTCCTTTATTTTTTCATGTTTATCTTTATGAGGACATCTGGTAGCATAATGACCGACTCTGCCACAAGCAAAGCATTTGAAAGGGAGCTTACCTATAAACCTTCTAGAACTCATTGAAGCTTCTTAACAAAATTTACCTCATCCTCTTCTTCTGAAATGTGTCCTAATTCATTGTGTTCTTCCTTTTCTTTTCCTTTTGTTGAAGCTTTAAATACGGCTTCTCTCATATCTGATGGACCTCCTTTTCTCATCTCAAAAGCAATTAGGATTTCATGAAGCTGTGTCATAGTGATATTCTGTAGATCCTATTTTTCTTCTATGGTAGACACTTTTGATTCAAATTTAGCAGACAAGGATCTCAAAATTTTCTCAAATAAGGTAACTTCATTTATTTCTTCACCCATATTCTTCATACAATTAACAACCTCATCTATACGTAAGAAGTAACTAGCTATACTTTCATTACTATGCATCTTAAGAGTTTTATACTGAATTCTGAGAGTTTGAAGCTTAGCACGTTTTACCTAAGAGTCTCTTCGTAGCTCTGAATGATTTTGTCCCATATCTCTTTGGCTGATTCGAGTTGCATGACTTTGACAAACTCTAATTGTGACAAACTTCCCAATAAAGTATTAACAACTTTGGCATTGGTTTCATATTGCTTTTTACCTGCCACGTCTATAGGAATTGTTGTTGGAAATGTATATCCTCCTTCCATAATTTCCCAGACATCTGTTCCAAGAGATTGTAGATAGGTTGTGGTTCTTATTTTCCAATAAACAAAGTTGCTCCCATCGAAGATTGGTGGTCTGATGGATCCCATGCTTTCGTGATTGTTATAGCTACAAATCTCACTCTTGAGGTTTGTGATGCTGCACTCATGGCCCAGGGCAACCCCTCCTTCCAGACCTGGTCCAAAATTTTAAAAACAGTGTTTTATTCCCTATATGCAACATTACCCTGAGATAAACGCGAGTGTATGTGGATCTGTGTATACCCAACCCATGTATATGTCTTAAAACGCTTAAAAAAATTAAATCTCCTTAATTTCGGGTGGAGATTGCGGGTTTTACCTGCTAATCACCTGTTAGTGCCCGTGGCCCAATTGTTCCCAATGAATTCCCAACTAAAAAACTACTTTGGGAGAAGTATAAAAAGGCTTCAATGGGAAGGCCTAAGGGAGCAGAGAAGAGAGAGAAAGGTTACTATACTGAGATTTCCCTGACCAGTCTGAAGATCCTAGTGCCTCCTGCACTTCCCCCATTTACAGGAAACTCTTGTTTCCTTGTGTGATGATGTCTATCTACTACTTGAGATATCATGGAGTAAGTCATGGAAGGAGTTTGTTAAAGGATTGAGACTAGACGAATCTGGAGGACGGTTCCGCTTGGAGCCTGTGAAAGGACGAATCAGGTGAAATTATTCCTTTCTGTAATTTATTTGTCTATAATAAAAAGAAACACTTGTCTTTGTTCCTGATATAAATCTTCTTCATGTTTATGATATCCATGTTATGATTCATATATGAATGGTTGTTTAATTGCATAACTAACTACTTTTCAATATACTATGAAGATGCTTTCTTTATAATGTTTAGTCCATATACTGTTGTACTTTCTTGAATTGATTGTTTTGCAGGTCAAAGGAGCAAAAGGAACTCCAAGAGGGTTTGGACCCTGGAAAGATCTTCTCAAACGTAGGACCCCCAGGTACGCCCCTTATCGTATAGTTTTCTTATCTTAGCATTATGGTTGTATGGAATGTGTGTTTCTTTGTATAGACAACCTTTGATCTGCTAGGGTTTCAACCCAAAGACCCTAGGGGAATTTGTCCCTTAACAGAATTGGCGACTCCACTGGGGATAACAATATTGTTGTTCCTAGTTTGGGTTTATTCAAGCCAATCAGGGCTCATTTGTCTGTTTGCTTGTTGTTGTTGTGTAGTCTGTTCCTGTAGGAACTTGAATTGTAAGTTTGGTCAGTTTCTTCAGACTGTTTTTTGTTTTTTCTTGAAATATTTTATATACGTTGTTTTTCTTGTTTACAGAAGCGTATATACGCATGTTTCCTTAAGTAAACCCGCATATACGCAAGTTTCCTTAGGCTCAGTCGCGTATACACGCAGCTATACATCAATACAGTCACGTATATCTTGCAATTTTCAAGATTTTTCAAATCTTTTTGTTTCTAAAGGTCTATCTGCTGGTTTGATTCAGTCTTGAACAGTTACTTTTCTGTGTCAGTTTTTAGTTTTATAGCAAGCATCTGATTTCAAATTCTCTCTGATTTTGGAAAGTGTTGGTCTTATTGGTTTTATTGCAAGCGTCATCATTTTGTTAAGCACACAAGATTTCTTGTTAGGAGTCTTGGCTGCTCTGTTTTGCCAGAGCAGAAAGGTTGATCTCAGTCTTTGTGTCAAATTTTGTTTTGGTGACCTTTTGTGTTTGCTTGTTAAAACTACATTTTTGTGACCATCTACTTTTCTTGCTTTCGAAAGTTGTTGATTGACACTTTCTTGAAAATTGTCTTTTTGATCTTTTGGTCTTTGTTGCCAAACCTCTCATTGCTGCTTTTGATTGTTAAAAGCATCTCAAAACACATCTTTGTTGTTGAGTTTTCATCCATTTTGTGTTGTCAGCTTGCAAAGTGTTTGGTGCCAATTTTTCAATCATAAAGTTTCAGTCTTGTTGAGAGCACTTTTGAAAAGACGTTTTTGCTTTTGCTTTTGAAGAAAACTTTTTGAAAAACTTGGTTTTTCTTTCTTGAACTTTGTTTTGATTTAGTTTCTTTTAGTGAATGAAAGTGCATTTTTGTTTGTCTTGAAACTTGTTTTTAGTGTTTAGACGAAATGAACGATTAGCAACTCATATTCTATCTAAACATTTTAAGTGGAAAATTAGAAATTGATAAACAAGTAACTTTCATTTCTTGATTTAGAGTAGTCTTAAGTCTTGCATCAGCATGTACTCATTGCATTAGGATAGAGTTGCACATATTTTTAGGCATCCATAGTTTTGTTAACTTTTGTGAGTGTGAAGCGTGAGTAAAAGAAAAGAAAAGAAAAATTTGTTGCTTTTTTTGAAGTTCCTCTGAACCCAATAGAAATTTCTTTCATCGAAAAATGAAAACAAATGCATTTCCATGTAGTTTGGTTTTTATTAATTTCTTTTGCGTCAAAACACCACTAGTTTCACTTCCGCTTATCCCTTGACTTAAAGAACAGCCCATTTAAAAGCAAGCGCTAATTAAAATATACTAGAACTTTTTATAATTGTCGAGTTAGACACACCAACAAGTTTTAGGATATTTTAGGGCCTTGGATTAGGCGAGTGGAGAGATAACTCTCCAAGGCCATTTAAACTGTCAAACATAGGAGTCTGAATAGTGAGTGAAAATCCAATAGCGTTAGGGAGACCAGGAAAGCTATAGATCTAGGAGTTAAGCACGAGGGTTTTTGAAGACAGGGAAGAGAGATACCCCCTCTCCTACTTGTCGAATCTAACCTCAAGACTGTTCCACCTAGCTTCTGATGCGAGTTGGTAACCTTAGTTGCTATTCCTAGGGATCTACACAGGTGGCTACAGAGGGGAATCCCGTGGCACCTGAGGTCAACATTGTATCACTCTCAACGGTACTACTGGAGGGCACCCTTGCGAAGCTTGGGGGCTTGCACTGGCGTAGGTTGTTGTTAGGAGGTCAGCGTAACTTCCTATTTTACCTTCGCTGATAGGACTGGGCCGTCATTATCCCAGACTATCTTTAGAAGGCCCCTTACTTCACTTTCTTTTATTTTTGTGTCTGGTCCTCATCACCCAGAGCGGAAATACTCGAAAGTTGTTTGACTGGCTGATATCTTTTAGGGACTTTTTAGTGTGTGCTCTGTGCTCCTAGTTGGCCTAGCTTTCAATTTTTTGAGTCTTTAGCTAGATCTTAATAAAAAATTCAAAGTGGCTAACTGATCACCTAGACGGTCTCGAAGACTTCGTGGTCTTTCACCACCAAGTTTAGAGCCTTCTCCTAGAAGGCGCAGAGGTAATACTGCTGGTGGGTTTCATCCCGTGGCAGCTAACGCATCGGGGATTGATCCTCCTCTCGGGGGCATTAGTGTTCAAAATAGGCCTGGTACTTCCACAGAACAAGAGAGGAACACTCTAGTTCTTTCTCGAGTTCTCTTTCAGACGAAAGATAACATAGAAGTAGAAGAATTTCAAGAGTCGTTAGCGGCTCCGAATTCTCCCTTACCTTCTAGCTATCTGGAAGTATTACGATACGTTGGGACTCCGATGCATAGACCATCAAGTCCAGGTCACACTACGCACTTACCATCAATGACCACTACTGGAAGCATGGCTTCTACTACAAGTGCTACAACTATGCAGACTCCAACATTAGTACAAGGGGGAGGAACCATTTCCATCCCCTCTGCATCTTTATTTGGGTCTTTTTCTAGCACATCTTTTGTTGGGTCTACCTCCATTCCTTCTACGAGTGGAAATTCCCAAGCCAATGCTTTTAGTACTGGATTCTTCCCATTTGGCACCCATTCACAGGGTATTCCATCAATTTTGTTTAGTGCCTCCACATCCATGATGGGTGGATCGGCTTCATTCCAGGGTTTTCCTTTTGGAAGTGGTCATATACCACATTCCAACCCGACAGTAGGATCTATGCCTTTTTCTTCTACAGGACAAAGTAGCAATCCTTTCCAAGGTTGGACTAACCCTGCAGTTAGTGGCATGGGAACTGGGAATCCGTTTTTCGGCCAACAAGGGAATGGGCCGTACTCCACAGTTAGTTCGTTTCGAAGTATTCCTCCCTTAGCTACTGCTTGGAATCCTTATCAGGGGTTATCCACTCCTTATAATCCTTTAGGAGGAAGCTTCGTTGGTCATGGAGGTTTTGCGGCCAGAGTTGGTCAAACTCCGAGTTTTGTTGGATCACAAGGCTTGCCTTTTGGTTCAGCTAGTTCTGCTGGATACTTCAGGCAGCCTGGTGCCTTTCAAAATCCAGGCCAATCTTTTCAGAACTTTGGGAACTCTGCCCAGTCAGGGTGGAACCCCCAAGGTCCTCCTAGGCTTCCTTTTCTGGCAACTTTGAACTTGCCAGATCTCACGAAATTAACAAACAATCCAATCAAATACAACCCAGCCTGGCCTCCGGTCCCAACCAAACTCCCTTCGAACATTCCAAAATTCGAAGGGAAGGGCGGTGAAGACCTAGGCGACCATGTAACCACATTCCATTTGTGGTGCTCATCAAACTCCCTTATTGATGACTCGATTAGGTTGAGACTTTTTCAACGCACCTTGACTAGTAATGCGGCCAAGTGGTATATAGAGTTGTCAGGGGGCAGCTTTACATCTTTCGTTGACTTAGCTAATATTTTCTTAAATCATTTCCAGTTTCCCATCCGTTATGATGCCAGAATGGAACTTCTGGCCAATTTCCGTCAGGACACGACAACTCACATTTCTGACCATATTCAGGAATGGAGACAGAGAAAGAGGCTCATTAAAGTCGAAATCCCTCCGGAATACCGTCTCGAATGGTTTTTGAAATCTTTACAACCTGAAATATCTAAGGATGTCTCCATTTCCGGAGTCTATTCTGAGGAGCAAGCTATTTTTAGGGCCCAGCAATTAGAATTAATTTATTCTCAGTCTGGGATCCTACAAAAAATCTTGCCAGATGCTCCTGGGTCTAAGGTTGATATAGCCAAGTCGAAGCCAGGTCCCCATGCGGATGGTATTGTTGGATCGATAGACACAAATGTGGTGAACTTGTTGAGCCAATTGCAGCAGTTGTCTTTGCAAACTGCTCCTAACAACCAAGTCACATCGTCTAACCCTTCGTCTTCCCAACCCTCTTTAGTCAATGTCGTCCAATCTACCAACCCCAAAGGAAATCAAAATTCCAATGGGAAGAAGAAAGGACGAGGTAAGAAAAAGAGTCAAGATGGGAAGACTGATGCAAATAATCCTGGCAATAATGTTGGTGGTGGTAGAAATGAGTCTAAAAAGAAAGTCAAGTTTCCATGCAAGTTATGCGGTGGAGACCATTTAACTCATCTCTACCCCAAGATTGAAGACGCTCAGCGCTTGTTAGGGCAACAAGGGACTTCTAGTTCTCAAGCTATGTTAACCAACCCTTTTCCCCAAGGGAAGCAACTTCTTGCTAGCACAAGTTCAAACCCTGGAACCTCTGCAGGGGGCAACCAGGAAGGGGAAAAGTCATCAAATGTTTTCATGATGGGTTCCAATGTCCATGTGGCCACTCAGTCACGTGATTACAGTGAAGCCAAAACTTCCAAGGACAAAACTGCTCCCGGAAATACCGACCTTCATATTGAGCGACCCCCTGTCGAGACTATACCACGGATACCGAAAGGTTCCGCTAAACGCGTGACTATTAATCCTAATGCTAGGGCCGCCCATAACTACTCCATCGTTGAGGATCTGGCTCAGAGTCCATGCACCATGTCCTCTTTAGAGGTTCTCCAGTCGTTTCCAGCTCAACGAAGTACTTTACTTTCGACGATTGGGGCAGTTGATCCAACTAACTCTTTAGTGCTCACTTTCAACATGTTAAATGTCAAAAAGCAACTCCCTCATCATATGGCTTTCCAGATAAAGTCTACATACCGGAAAATTAACATTTTTTGTACCGTTATTGATGAAGGAGCTTCCACGTGCGTCATGTCGATGTCATGTTGGAAGCCTATTGGATCACCTTCAGCTATTCCTTCACCTACTGTCTTGACTGCATTTGATGGGCATTCTCATAAGCCACATGGGATTATCCCAGCCTTTCCCATATGTGTTGGGGGAAAGTCGTCAATATTGAAGTAGAAGTCATTGATGCTAACCTAGAATCCAATCTCCTCTTAGGAAGGAACTGGGTATATGAAATGGACGTCGTTTTTCGACTCTGTTTCTTGTCATTTGCTTTCCTCATAAAGGGAAGATCATTAAGGTTGATCAATTGGATTATTGTCCAGTCGATCCTCAAGCAATCTCTGACTCTACTGTTCCTTTAGTGGATAACCCTCGTCCGCCTACTAAGAATCTAGAAGTTGGTATGTATTCCTCATTGATGGGTACCTTTGATTTTCCCTCTCCTATCGCTAGAATCAATGTCATTTCATCATCTAAGGAGTCTCCTCGAAAAGAGTTCTTCCGAACTCACTATTTTTCGGACCCTTGGACCTTGCCTTCACCTACGACCACATTAGCTGAAGGACAAGTTAGTGGAATGGCATTCCCTATGTCTGCAGCTGAGCTTAGATACCAGTCTATTGTTAACTCTGCAAACGACCACTCTACTCCTTATTCTGAAGAGGAGCTAGATGGTGATGTGGCACCGGCGTGGACCCTTGATTCTACCTCCGCCCTAGACTGCTTAGATACGGTTTTACCTTCTGAAGAAGCAATCCTAGAAGCAATGATGGGTATAGATCGACCTTGGGAAGACTTACACCATCGTTCATATTTTCTTCCTCCATTGCAGGAAGTAGAATCTAGGTTCTCCAAGCTCTTTACTAGTGATGTTTGTACGATATCAAATCCTTTGGCTCCAGCACACTTTTGTGCCGAAGGTAATATGTCGGTGATTTCAAAAACAATATCCATAAACATCTCTAGGGACCCTAACGTGATCAAGAATATCTTCATCGGAATTGAATGTTCCCCTGAAGAAATTCAAGTTTACACCAACCTTTTCAAGGAATTTCAGGATGTATTCGCTTGGTCTTATGAAGAAATTCCTGGCATTGATCCATCTATAGTTCAACATGAGATCAAGACGTATGAAAACGCCAAACCAGTTCGTCAAAGGCTTCAGCCGGTTAATCCTAGGAAAGCAACAGCCATTAAAGCTGAAGTAGAGAAGCTTCTCAAGGTGGGTTTCATATACCCTGTTCCTCTTACCGATTGGGTTTCTAATCCAGTCCCTGTGGATAAAAAGAAAGGAACAATCCGAGTATGCATCGACTTTAGAGACCTAAATAAGGCCTGTCCAAAAGATAATTACCCCACACCATTCATTGATCAGATTATTGACGAGTGTGCAGGTAATGAGATTTTTTCCTTCATGGATGGTTTTTCCGGTTATAATCAGATCTCTATCCATCCTGAAGATCAACATAAGACAGCTTGTATATGTCCCTAGGGTACCTTTACATACAGAAAGATGCCTTTTGGTCATAAAAATACTGGAGCCACTTTCCAGCGGGCCACATATGCTTTCCACAACATTAAACATATCATTGAAGCATACTTGGACGATCTCGTTGCTCGTTCTCGAAAGAGAACTGATCACCCTAGTCATCTTCGATTGGTTTTTGAGCGATGTTGTTTTTATAAAATCCAATTGAATCCCAACAAGTGCATTTTCGCGGTTACGTCTAGTCAGTTATTAGGGTTCATTGTGTCAAATGAGGGGATTCGGGTTGATCCCTTCAAGGTTGAGGCAATAATTCAGTTGCCCACCCCATCCTCAATTCGACAACTTCAAAGTCTTCAAGGGAAGGCTAATTTCCTAAGACAGTTTATAGCAAACTATGCCGAGATCACTAAAGGTTTTATGCATTTGCTACGCAAAGGAGTTCCATTCATATGGGATGACTTTGCACAGCAGTCGTTCGATGCTTTGAAAAAGGCATTAGTCTCTGCCCCGCTTTTGAGTCCACCGGATTATGGTAGGGACTTCTTTTTATATCTCGCTGCTGCAGAATCAACCATTGGTATGGTTCTCATTCAGGAAGACGATTCTCTCACGGAGCATGTGATTTATTATTTGAGCCGAGGCTTAATAGGCCCTAAACTTCGCTATTCTTCGGTTGAGAAGTTGGCTTTGACAGCTGTCCATGCTGTCCAGCGGCTCCATCATTATATCTTGCTACGCAAAACTTTTGTCTTAGCGGCAGTCAATCCATTTCAATTTGTCCTCAGTAGGCGAGTGATTGGGGGCAAATATAACCGATGGATATTCATTTTACAAGAATTTGATCTCGAATTCTTGTCCGCCAAGTCTAAGAAATCCATGGCTTTTGCCAAGCTAATTTCTGAGCTGCCTTGTGGAGAGGATACTACTTATGAGGAAAGTTTTCTCGATGAACATTTATTCCTCATCTCTTCACTCAACCCTTGGTATGGAGATATCATTGTCTATCTCCAGACTTCGAAGTTTCCCTCTACTTTCTCTAGGGATGAACGTTGGAAATTACGTCACCTAGCCAAGAACTGTGTTATCATAGGTGATACATTATATCATCGAGGGGTTGATTCAATCCTTTGGCACAGTTTAACCTTAGAGGAAGCAGAGTCAGTGCTAAATGACTGCCACAGTGGAGCTTGTGGTGGTCATCTATCAGGGCTTGCTACAGCCCAGCATATCTTGCGTGCTAGCTATTTTTGACCTTTGCTCTTCAAAGACTGTGTTGAAGCGGTCAAACGCTGTCAACCCTGTCAAATCTATACTCGAAAGATGCGTGCACATCTAGCTCCTCTTTTTCTCGTTGTCATTGTCGGTCCTTTTAATAAGTGGGGTATCGATTTTACAATTTTTAATTCGCCTTCAGCAGCGAATCACAAGTACATTATTGTGGCTATAGACTACTTTACGAAGTGGGCCAAGGCCATGCCCACTTATAAAAATGAGAGCGAAACGGCAGCATTGTTCCTTTTTAATTAGATTGTCTCAAGGTTTGGTATCCCGAGAGAGATTGTCACTGACCATGGCAGTCATTTCGAGAATCAACTAATTTCTGAATTGGCTCTTAAATTGGGTTTCCCGCAGGAACATTCGTCTCCTTATCATCCTCAAGCCAATGGACAGGTCGAGGCAGTCAACAAAACTCTTAAGACAATCTTGCAACAAACAATCGACAAAAATCGGTCCAATTGGCATCTTATGTTGTATCTGGCTCTTTGGGCATACCGAACCTCCGTGAAGACTGCTACTAGTTTTACACCTTTTTAGTTAGTTTATGGGATGGAATCTATCTTTCCTATCGAATGTGAAATTCCATCTCTTAATTTAGCTATTGAGCTCCTTCTAGAGACTTCTAGTCTCGAAGAGCGCCTCCTTCATTTGGAACATCTCGATGAGCAACGTCGAGATGCCGCCACGATGAATGAGGCTCATAAGAAAAGGGTTAAAACGCAGTATGATAAATTTTTCTGTCCTCGAGTCTTTTCTGAAGGTGACCTTGTCTTGGTCTATGACCAAGATAAGGACACCTTAGCGGCAGGCAAGTTTAAGCCTATGTGATACGGTCCCTTCATTATTAAATGAATTTTAGGAAAAGGGTCGTATGAGTTAATCGATTTTGAATGAAACAAGTTGGCAGAGCCCCAAAACGGGCTCTACCTCAAGAAATAATTTGCTTAAGTAGTAACTAGGCAATGGCTTCTTTATACATTGTGTATATTTGTACATATCTCATCGAGAGTTTTTGATATCAACACTTTTTGGTCTGCTGTGGCAGGTGTTGATGGATGACTTGGTCTATTTTGGATTCGCCGATGGTGCTAGTCGGCACACTCAGAACCTTGCTTCCGCAGCTTGGGTACTCTATTATCCAACTGGTCAGTTGATGGTATCAAGGGGAGTATGCATTGGTCCTGCTTCAAATAATATGGCTGAGTATACTGTCGTCATTAATTTACTATCCGAGGCAATTTCTCACGGAATCGACTCGTTGGTAGTTTATCTTGATTCACAATTGATAGTGTCGCAATTGAATAACATTTATCGGGTAAGGGATCCATGTTTATATCACCAGTATTTAAGGGTGAGGTTGTTGCAAAGATCATTTACTTATATTAATTATTTTCACATTCCAAGATCTCATAATTGGTTAGTTGATTCTATCGCTAATCAAGAATTAGACTAGCACATCAATCATTCATCACAATAAAATCAAGCATCAAAAAGTCCAACTATATATATATATATATATATATATATATATATATATATATCATAAAACATCTCGAGTGTACATAAGTCTATCCAAAAAATATACAAAATTGGGACTCAAATGCCCATAATCATGTTTAGTACATCTAATGCCCTGGCTCAGGATGAGCGGCTAAGTAGGTAGCTATCACATTGGCCACACGCCTAAAAGTGCGAACCTAGTCACATGGCATGCCAACCACATGACGTTGCATATCCTCAGGAAGATCCTCTACCACCGCCATCGGTACTCCGTGAGTGAGTCTCACCAAGTGCCACTGGACTGTGTGAAGTAGTCGCTCTGTGTCTGCAGCTACCTCTTTGGCCCCTCGGCCGCGACGTCTATGCTGTGGGAACTCATCTGGTCGTACCGGCCCAATATCTGAAACATGATCATCATATTAGTCATTTGAATCCTATCAAAAACATTTTTCAAAATTATTTATTATATTTGAAAAATCTAAAAAAAATCATAAAATTAAAAAATACTTACCAATGTCGCCTCATGTTGCGGTCGTTGGTAATACTAGATCAGGATCTCCTCAGAAATCCAACCCAGTATAAGGGTAGTCATCTATGGCGATAATCTACTGATCCCACCAGGAAAAGAAGTCATCATCAAATGCAGTCCGTGGGACATCCCCACCTCCTAGGTCAGCCCACCGGCCCATGCGTGGATCTCCTGGGGTGCTGATGGAAACCGCTACCCTAGGGCGGAGTGCAAGGACCCTCTTGAAAAAGAAAGAACACAAAATAGTCCCATATCCGAATTTTTTGGTCTACCCTCTCTTGATGGAAGTGAGCTAGCTTTTCAAGCTGGCCAGAAGAGGAGTACACCAGTCAAACACGGTGGTGAGACAGTCTACCGCCAAGCTCATGGTTAGCCATGATGCCTGGTGCAAAGAAGCTAATCCGTTCACTCTAGCTATGGTGAACAGGATTATCCTCAACAATAAACTCTCCACATGTGTGATTGAAATCTGAATTCCAACCTTTTTTGGATGTCCCGAGCAATAGATATGTATGTATTCCTCAATCGAGAGACTGCCTCGTGTCCTGCCCCTATAATGTACTACTTCTCCCCTTCGGGAAAGGCCTGTGATGAAATAAATGTCGTCCACTTCTATCCTGAGTGGCATCTGGTCAATCATAAACGAATCATCATCGATACTCCAGTAATCAATGAGCATCTCAAGCAGACATGTGTTTGCTTTCATATTTGGAAATTTGAAGAATTTTAGCAAACCACATCCCCGTAAGGCATCCAAAGCATTAGGATCGTTCATGACCTCATCATCCACTGTGGTATGCTCTCTTTCTCACCAAGTGACCGGCATCCTGAAGAAAAATTGATTTTAAACCGTTAGTTTTTTTGTTTCAAATGTTCGTGACGTATACGTGGGTCCATTTGCACATAGTCGCGTGTAGAGCCCGCGTGTACGCCGGTGAAATTTTTGACAAAGAATTCAACGGTAAAACATAAATTAAAAATTCTAAAACTAGTCACAATTGATTGCAAGACAAGTATAAGAGTTACCTGGGGATTTTGGAAGAATCTGAACGGTTGAATTTGGCGTATGGAAAAGTTGCTTCTTTTGCTCCTCTCCTCTGCTCTCAAGCTCAAATGGTGAAAATGGTGAGTCCAAAAACTCTTTTATAGACTTTGAAAATGCAAAATTTTTTTCAAAACTTAATTTTGTTTGGTCTCATGTAACTTTTAACTTGGGAGCTTGGAATGTCAAGAATGGTTTGATTTTCAGGACATTTTGGACGTTTTTCGATGGTTTCGAGACGGTTCCATGACTACTAACCCGTCATGGTAAGTATCATTTTCTCACTGGCATATAGGTTAGGGAAGCCATTTTTCCGTTGCATTATGCGTACTAGCCTCCATTTGTCGATACATTTGCCATAGGGTTGACCCCATCGTGTTATGGTTCGTAAACCATCTTCACTCGCTGATTCTTTAAATCATGACACGATGGTAGAAGCCATCCTTTACATGGGCATCATAATTAGCACCTCACTGACATTTTTTGCCCATGCTGCTCCGATTTGAGTAGGCTCGAGAGTCCTCTGTAGTTCCGCCATGACTTATGCGATGAAGACCCATTCCTCTTTACTTCTTCGCTTTCATTCTAGCCTTCTACCCTAGAGGCTCCTTTGTGTTGATTTGTACTACTGCATTGCATTTTGACCATTTGCACCTTTTGGCCTTTAGCCGGCTTCACTTGGACTCGTGTTTAAGCCAACTTTTGACCATGACAACTGCAAAATCAAACTTGCATACCTTTGACTTCTGTAACTTGACACAGCCTGACCCGTGGAAAGAACGCACCTTTGAGTGACATTGACCAGTTTTCACCTCCTTGCATTGAGCATAGGAACGTTCCAATCCCAGGAACTAGATCATCTGTTTCACCGACACTCGTTCTTTCCATTGTACTATAGCATTCTTTTATTCTTTTTCCAGCTTAACAGAAAAAGACAAAAAAAATTATATATTCCAAAAAGAGAGGGAATGGGACAATATTTCCACTTATTGTTGGTAGCTAGAGCCAGTCGTTTCACCCTTGAACAAAGCACTCAAAACAAAATATCCTCCATTTGGGCGGGATTTAGTTCAACTTAGGTATGCCTTAACCTTGTTATTGAGTCTGTTCTCCCTCGATTGGTTATCTCTTCCAATCATATGGAGGGTTCGTTCATGCCTCCTGCATGACGAACTTATACAGAGTCATCATATGCTGCCACATAGTCACATAGAGTCATGCTTTTGTTCAAGGGAAGTTAGCCTGAGTCAGCCTCTCTGCGGTGTCTCTTGACTCATTTTTCAGTCGGCCATCCCTGATTGCCAGTATCATATCTATCATCACATCAGCTATATTGGTCCTTTACTAGTGCCAGTTTGAGAAGGTCCCCAATGACTTCTTGCTGGCGGGTCTTGTCCTTATCGACGACGACACCTTGCTCTAAGGACAGGCCTAGAGCTGCACCCTGGCCCTATTTTCATTATTGATAGGTCACCTTGTGCTCAGCATCGATCAGTATCATGGGTCTCTGACTGAGTGGTTTCCCTTGTGTTCGACATCAGCTTACATTATCACACATTGGGATTCGTGCAGTACCTTGGTTTCCATTTGACCCTATTGGTGGATACCTCGCCTCTGTGTCAGCTTTCATTATTGGTTGGTTTAGATGGTTTTTTTCGTGCGCTAGCCACATCTTGTGTACGCCAGAAACGTACTTCGGTCGGGTTACTACATCTTTTTCATCTGATTCCTTCCACATTATTGGCCTACGAGTTACACTCACACTAGATTGATGAAGGATGCCTTAATGCCTTCCTTCTAGCAGATCTTTCCCTATCAACTCTGACTCATTCCTGTGGAGCAAAGATCTAGAGTCCATTTGGCAGTACCTTGGGGTTTGCAGTCATTAGTGGCAGATCCTTCGCTATCGACAGTGGGAAACCATCATTGTCTCCTGATCGATAGATTCTTACAGGTGTTCGACTCTAGCTCATCTATTCACACTTGTTAGATTGTACTGGGTACCTTGACGCTCATTATCATTATCGATGAGTAGTCTCGCGTTTGTTAACATTATACATCAATGATCGGTAATCAAACGATTTCTCACATGGTCAACTCCAGATCATTTATTCCCATAGTGCAGAAATGTACCACGGCAGTCGGTGAAGACCTCAGGTTGCATCAGTATTCATTGGTTCACTTGATAGTTGCTCCTGTTGCTGCTAGTTGATACCACCCTACCTTATATGTTGCAGTCATTCATGGCGACATTTTATATGCTAGCACCTGAGTTTACAATGTAGTACCATCCTATTCCATCATGTTCAGTTGGTACCTTTTGTGATCAGTGTTTGATATCAGTGATCCGGTTTATTCTTCATCATCATTGACATTCTTATATGTGATATTCAGACATGTACTTGTTTGATCATGGTCAGATGATCCATTATGTATTTTCCAATTCTTTATACTTGTATACTTAGTGGATCCGCTTGTACTTGATATGCGAACATTCTTTATTTTCTCTGAGCATGGGTATGCCTGCCTCAGACAGTGTTTCTTTCTGATCTCCTTTTGTGGCTTGGCAGGCTGAACTCTGGTGAAGTCGTTTTCAGTTTTTGGCAGATTTCCTTTCCATGTACTTGCTTAATATATTTTGGCCATCATGTACCCCTTCTGACCTGATATATTGGGGGCATCTGTTATAGCTCCAAATCTCACTCTTGAGGTTTGTGATGCTGCACTCATGGCCCAGGGAAACCCTCCTTCCAGACCTGGTCCAAAATTTAAAAAACAATGTTTTATTCCCTATACGCGACACTTCCTTAAGCTAAATGCGTGTGTACGTGGGTCTGTGTATACCCAACCCACGTATATGTCTTAAAACACTTAAAAAAATTAAATCTCCTTAATTTCGAGTGGAGATCAGAAGTTTTACCTGTTAGTGTCGGTGGCCCAACTGTTCCCAACGAATTCCCAACTAAAAAACTACTTTGGGAGAAGTATAAAAAGGCTTCAATGGGAAGGCCTAAGGGAGGAGAGAAGAGAGAGAAATGTTGCTATGCTGAGATTTCCCTGACCAAGTCTGAAGATCCTAGTGCCTCCTGCACTTCCCCCATTTACAGGAAACTATTTTTTCCTTGTGTGATGATGTCTATCTACTACTTGAATATCATGGAGTAAGTCATGGAAGGAGTTTGTTAAAGGCTTGAGACTGGACGAATCTGGAGGACGATTCCGCTTGGAGCCTGCGAAAGGACGAATCAAGTGAAATTATTCCTTTCTGTACTTTATTTGTCTATAATAAAAAGAAACACTTGTCTTTGTTCCTGATATAAATCTTCTTCATGTTTATGATATCCATGTTATGATTCATATATGAATGGTTGTTTAATTGCATAACTAACTACTTTTCAATATACTATGAAGATGATTTCTTTATAATGTTTATTCCATATACTGTTGTACTTTCTTGAATTGATTGTTTTGCAGGTCGAAGGAGCAAAAGGAACTCCAAGAGGGTTTGGACCCTGGAAAGATCTTCTCAAATGTAGGACCCCCAAGTACGCCCCTTATCGTATAGTTTGCTTATCTTAGCATTATGGCTATATGGAATGTGTGTTTCTCTGTATAGACAACCTCTGATCTACTAGGGTTTCAACCCAAAGACCCTAGGGGAATTTGTCCCTTAATAGTGATTATTCATCTTGATGGATCTCGCTTCAAGCAATCAAGCTTCTTCTGAAGGACCTGCTCTGATACCAATTGCTGGAAATAATACTGAGAGGGGGCTGAATCAGTATTATCAGATCAATAATTTTATTTCCAAAACAGATTTATATACGCTACTTCAGTGAAGTGAACTAGCGTGTACACACAACTGTGATTAAAAAAAACATTGTATATCCATAGAACTTGTGATTTAGACAATTTATCATGTGTTAATCTTAAACCAGTACATCAGTAACTTATTAGATAGTGCAGTAAAAGCATAATAAAGCATCACACATAAGCAACACACATGAACTCCAAGATTTAAGGTGGAAGCCCAATGTGGGTCAAAACCACCAACTGCTATCGTCTCTGTCTTCTTTTAATAATAATAAAATTTGTTTACAATCCTGTACCAATGCAGACTCATACTAGTACGCAGGCACCCACCTGCAGAAGGCTACAACCTTTTCTCATTTTCTAGCTTCTACTGGAAGGGAGCTGCAACCCCCTAGCTCTTGTACTAGCCAATATGATTACTAGTACGTAAGCGCCAACCTACAGAAGGCTATGACCTTCTTTCTTCCTCCAAGGACCATGTTTCATGAATTTTTAGACTAGATACTCCTGGATCACAACACCACAAGCTAAAGGCCACATTTCATCCAATTTTCATACTGGACCCATCAAAAAAAAACTTTTTAAACTTAAACTGCATCAACCAACATTTAGTTAATATGAAAAATCTGATCACTGACACCAGAACACTGTGCTGAATCCAGAACCCTGCATCATCATTCAAAACTAGTTGTAACCACAAAAATCATGCATTAGAGTGTAGACACTACTTGGTTGAACCCAAACTGTGTGTATACGCTACTTCCATTAATCAAACCCGCATATATCTTCAAAACTACCGCAAACATAAACTTTTGAATCAAGTCTGTACCAACTAGAAATATATTGAATATCTATTGTCAACTTACAGAGCTTTACATAGGCAACGACAAGGATCACTTCTTCTCACTTATACAATCAATCATTCAAATACCAGCCTCCTTATGCATTCAGTTTTACATTTAGGTCTAAGAAGACTTCATTGATAGACAGCAGTAAAACAACAGCATTGATCTGATAGATCAATCGTCCTTGAACATCAAGCTTTTTATTTTGCATGCGCTACTTGGAAGAGACGAATTGGTGTGTATACACACCTTTATCAAAGAAAACCAACGTACATATCTGCAAATACTTACTTCAAAACTTTGTTGCACCTCTAGACTTCAGAAAAGCCCAGATCATGATATTCAAAGAATAAAACAGGTGTACATAATCAGATCTAGCCCAATATCAGATCATTCAATAATAATAATTCATTATGATCTTAATCCATCATTAGATCTCATCCATCATCAAATGCTCAGGTGCATATTTAGTCTAGTTCAAAGTATCAAAAACCCATAACATGTATATTTTCTTTTGATATGACACTTTATAGGATATCCATTACTTGTGCACTTAGCCCTTTGATCTTCTCCTCCTTAAATACTTAGATCCTTTGTCAATACCTTGGACCAAATCCACTTAGGACCAATACCTTGGACCAAATACCTATTGTCAATACCTCAGACCAAATACCTTGGACCAAAATACCTTAGACCAAATACCTCAGACCAAAACCTTGGTTTTCTAGCATGTACGCGCTTTTCCTCCTATGGGAGTGTGTGTATACGTATATTCTCTTTTTGTTCTGTGGACCAACATGTATATGTTTTTTTGACTAAGTGGACCTATGTATTCTTCTTAAATTGCTTTACATCAACCTTTTCCTTTACATTCTATATTCTGATCAGTAGACCTAAGTTCCATCTTCTTGTTCTTTTGTACCAATGTCCTGTTACTTCTTAATAGACCTGTTACACTGTAATTTTCCATATTACTTCTGAAATGATTCCTTTGAACTGCCATGTATTCTGTCACATCTAATATCTCTCCTGTAGATTCATCTAATCATGTAGATTCATCTAGTTACCATATACAAGTGAGTTGTTCTGCTATAAGTGGGTTTCCATCAAGTACAACACATGTATCATAATGCCAACACCAATTTATCATTTTTTTTAATCATTGAGCACTTTTCCCTCTTTTTATTTTAATCAAAATACTCATTTTAATGTGGGAAAAGGGTAAATTGGCCACCACATCTTCTCATGTGACTGAAAATCACTTCCAACCATTCCATATTGTATATATTATCACTATGGTTCCAACAAGCTATTACACTAAGGTTTTCTTTTAAGTATTCCTCTCGAAATGCCACCTTAAGCATAATTAACTGAGTTAGGCCCAATAATAACCTTGTTTTTCGAAAGTTGTCAGAATATGATGGAATGAAATACGAGTTTTTCAAATGATGGAATACTCCAATTGAATGTCATCGGATCCCATCAAAACTCCTCAAAACCCCATGAAATATATCCAAAATCCCCTGGGCCCGCTGATGAAGTAAACCTGCACCTGTGACCTGTCTACCTCCAACCCTGAAAGTCCATCCAACCCATGCCACGAGGAACAAAAAAAAAGGAACAACACAAATCCTCCCACCCCGAGATATTTTTCCCCTCAAGAAAACCAAACCTAGACCAATCTGGTGGCCCAATGCAACTCAGACCCAATGCCCAGATTGTTAGAAAATTAGAAAGGCGGAAATATTTTCTTATATAGATAATTACTTGTGATTCCTTTATCTTTGTGTTATTATTTTATCATTTATTTCATCAAGAAATTACCAAAACAATAACACAAATATCATAGACACCATATATAAGCAGAAAGCTAGGGAAAAACCCTTATCTAGGGGAAAACCCAGTCAACAACTCTTCCTTAATAACTTCCTGAGATAATCCAAGACTCTTGACCTAGACACAGACTTCCTCCACGCCAAGTTAGCCCTTTCTTCCTTCTTGTAGATGATAACCCTTCAATAGAAAATTCGAACTAGAAGCAACAACATCGACCCAACAACTAGCAGCAGCAGCAACATCGACTTGACAAGAGAGACTTCGATATCCTAGAGGAATCCACACGAGAGAGAGAGATATAGTCCAAAATTTCAATTTTCTCTTTTTCTTCTTCTTTCTCCAACTTCGCACTTCTTTAGCCTTCCTTTCTTACTTTTCACTTTTCCAGCTCCTTCTTTGAGATATCAAACTTGTGTGTGTGTGAGAGAGTTCTCCAAATGAATTCAAACTTCTTGTATATATAGGCTTTTGGCGAGGTCAAATTACCCAAATTGAGGATGACTTGATCTCCTTGAGATCGACTTGATGTGGAGGGGAAAACTAGCCTATTTGACTCAATATTAATTCTTTTTACATGATCCAAAAGCCCAAGAAGGGTCTCTTTTAATGGAAAATGACTCTAAAGACTAGGAATAAATCCTAGAAGTCCTCAATGGGGACTTTGACCTAAGACATGATGACCCAAGCATAAAACCCATGTTTTAATAAGTCATAATAATAATAATTATTATTTATTTTTCATTCTCTTGATAAATACATTTATGAAGAAAGAACCTAGTCACATTCTTCAACACTCCCTCTTAACTAAGGAGGTATTCATAATAACAAGTACAAGGAAGATATCAATACATATGAACTATGAAGAGTTTAGGCACTGCAATGCCATGGACTAGATTCCTGATTAGGGAAATCTATCCAAGGTCCTCCAAGATTTTATGCACTCCTGATGCCATGGACTATATTCTTGACCAGGGCAATCTATTTGGGTGGAACTAATATGGACTAAAGCTTTCAACCTCTCTAGGTGCCATTAGGCTTACTTGCTAACCATCAACCCATGGATCTAGCTGCATATCCAAGGTCAGAGATCTATGACCAACACCACCCTCCCTACTTTGGGATCCAGACATCAACAAAATGTGTTGGCTAGACTCCCTCCCAGGTAATGTGTCTTACACATAAAGCCTCAACATATCAAATCTCTCCCGATCAAACAGATCAATAACATCAAACATGCTTCCAAAACTATGAGAGATTTATATGTACAATCACAACCCAAATTAGTAACAAAATTTCAAATACACAAGTAAACACAAACCTTCAAGGTTTCTTGACATCTTAACGTTGCCTTATAATTCATCACAATAGGACTTTGAGGCTTTCCAAAAAATCTTGACATTTTTTTTCTCAATCATTCAAATTCCTTTCCTACTTCACATATAGTAGCCAAAACCAGCTTTCTTTCTTTGACCAACACCTTAATATGCATTCTCCAATTTCTTCAAGATATCCATCATGACTATAGTATACCCTCCCTCTTAACTTGGGCAATATACTTTGTTCTTTATCGAGACTCCCTCTTAACTTAGGGGGGTCAACTTATTTTCTACATCATTGGAGAATCTTTCATGCCTTCTATCCTTATTATTATGACCATCATTATTCATATAACTTTCTTCATCTTTCTTATCAACTTTATAAACATCTTCATTATCTTGAAGATTATGTACCTACACAACTTATATATAAAGTACAACCAAATCCATAGAAGCATGAATTTAACCATATTATAATCATATAATAATGGAAGCATTAGACTTTATGCATCAAATACCCAAACTTAGTTAGGTTCACAAATAAGAGACACATGCTTTTCTACTTTAACTTATTTCTAGGGCTTTGTCATAAACCCTAGAATTCATCATCAATACTTTGAGAACCTCAATCAAGGTAACAACCTTCACTATATCTAGGGCTTTAATATTTCTTCCAGAGATACGACATACCTTACTACAAAATATTGCAAACCCTAGAAATATTTTTAACGAATATAGTTCTACAATGCATCCAACAACTTTAGAACTCATATGTTAGACTCCCACTAGGATTTAGTGCAAGATCCTAGATTTCATACATGAGACATTAAGCTTCAACAATCAAAACCAATCACAACTGAATATCATATTTCAACAATCTTTCAACAATCTTATATTATCACATTGTCATCATATATTAGAAAAGTTAACTTCTACAAAGTTTTAGTTACAAAACCCTAGAATTCACAAATATTATCATCCTAGAGTATCAAACTTCGAATAGGGCTTAGTTCCAAACCCTAGGACTTATGACCATCAACAATTAGGTCAACGCACATCTCTAGGATTTTATCATCATGAACTAGCATATCATAAGATGTGTTAGTCAAACCCAAAGAAACAGATATCAATATATTAAAGCTATACATATAACAAACTTGATCAGATTAGGGTTTTGATCGGAAAAGCACACATATACCTGGAATTTCATTCCTAGGACATTATAAGGGTCTTTATTATATACCCAGCCAAAACCTAATGATCTAGGGTTTCAATACATAACACAACAAACCCTAATATAGAAATACTTCAAAGGTCTGTGATTTCAGACATTATCATTCAACCTTAACATGTTAGGGTTTTCATAACCATACCAAAACCCAAAAATGACATCATCAAAGCATCAAACATTTTCTTTAGACTTCGTCAATAACCCTAAGTAGGCTAGGGTTTCACACATTATCATCGACATACCCTTAAGTTAGGGTTTTACAAAGAACCATTTAGGGTTTTACAAGAATAATCAAAGATATGAGGAGGGTATATTTATCTAATGATGAATCACCCAATCAAGAATATTTATGATTCAAGAGAGCTAGACACAAAAATGTTTGTAATGTAGAATAGTTTATCAAGAATGAATATACCTTTATCATGAAGAGAGAAAAACATATAGTCTAAGGCATACTTTTTGTTTCTTAACAAACCTTGTAGTTCCAATTCTTTGTCTTATGAGGCTTTCTTCCATAACCCTTGAGTTTCATTAATTTTTTCCTAAACAAGGAAAATATGAATAGAAATTTGATTAGTATTTAATACAAAGAAACTTAGATAAGGAAACGAAAAATGAAAATGTAATACAAGGATTAAGATACCTATTTGTGGAAGTTAGTGAGGGCTCCCTCCAATCTCGAGGGATACCTATAACCTAATAAATAAAAAAATTGTATACCCAAAATATGTTAAACCTACAAATACTAGAAATAAAAAATGAAACAACTAAAGCTTAGAGAAAAGGACTTAGTAGTTTAAGTCCCTTATATCTGATTCTTCAACTTTATTCTTCTTTATTCTTTGGATATCCTTCTTCAACAACATTATCTTGGTCCTTGTTCCCTTTCTTATTGTTCGAATTGTCAGGACAATCACTTTTATAGTGACCCATTTTATGACGTTGGTGGCATTCTATTTTGGACATTTCTACCTTCCTTCTTGGCACTTTTGACTTCTTGAAGTTCCTTTCTTGGGATAAGTGGAGTATTCATTTGAAACTTTCTCTTCTTCATTGTTGGTTACTAATAATATTATCATCTCTTCTTGGCTATAGGAATTCCATAATTGTTCGCATGAAGGAGTCTCCTTCCAGCTATTGAATCCTAAAGAAAAAGCACTCCATGTAGGTGGAAATCCCCATAATGCAGTAATCACTAGCCCTTTTTCTGGTACAATCTCATCTATGGCTTTAAGGTCATCTCTAATTATAGCTATCCTTACAAATAAGGAAGCCACAGTGTCATGTTTTGTCATTTTTATGGTCTTTAGTTCATTCTTAAGACTTTCTACTTGACCGATGTTCTTGATAGTGAACATTTTTTATAAGGCTTCATACATTTCTTGAGCATGGTCTATGTTGGAAATGTATGGGACAAAATTTTCCTTTATACCTTCTACCATCAGTGTCATAGAAAATATTTCTCACTCTCTAAACTTCACTTTATCTGCATCACTAGATTCTTCAGTAGGTTTCTTCACTTTTCCTTTGACCAAATCCAAGACTTTGTTCTTTTCAAGAATGAGATCAATTATCTTCTTCCATGACATGTAAATTGATGTTCCTTTTGTTATACATTTTCCTTGAAGGTAGTAAGCTTCTTTCCTTATAGGATCTCCTTATATGATCCCTTGCTCAATCCTTTTGAGGTTTCTTAGACTCCTTTTAGTAGATCCTTAAACTCCCTTTTTCCTTCTTCACCTTAGCTTTGAAACCATGTTATAAAATCTGAAAATCATAAATATTTTCTTATATAGATAATTACTTGTGATTATTTTATCTTTATGTTCTTATTTTATCATTAAGTTCATCAAGAAATTACCAAAACAATAGCACAAAGATCATAGACACCAGATATAGGTAGACAACCAGGGAAAACCCCCTATCTAGGGGAAAACCTAGTCAATAACTCTTCCTTAATAACTTCCTGAGATAATCCAAGACTCTTGACCTAGAAACAGACTTCCTCCACACCAAGTCATCCCTTTCTTCCTTCTTGTAGATGATAACCCTTCAATAGAAACTTCGACCTAGAAGCAACATACCCAGAAATTAGCAGCAACATTGGGTTCAACATGACAAGAGAGACTTCGATCTCCTGGAGGATTCCACACGAGAGAGAGATAGATAGCCCAAAATTTTGATTTTATCTTTTTCTTCTTCTTTCTCCAACTTCGCACTTATTTAGCCTTCTTTTCTTGCTTCACACTTTTCCAGTTCTTTCTTCTTGATATCGAACTTGTGTATTTGTGAGTGAGTTCTCCAAATGAATTTGAAATTCTTGTACATATAGGCTTCTGGTGAGGTTGAATTACCTAGATTGGGGCCGACTTGATCTCCTTGAGGCCGACTTGGTGTGGAGGGGAAAAATAGCCTATTTGACTCAATATTAATTCTTTTTACATGATGCAAATGCCCAAGAAGGGTCTCTTTCAATGGGAAATGACTCTAAAGACTCAGAATAAATATTAGAAGTCCTCAATGGGGAATTTAACTAAAACATGATCACACAATCATGAAACAAATGCTTTAATAAGTCATAATAATAATAATAATAAATTCTTTTTCATTCTCTTGATAAATAAATTTATGAAGACCAAACCTAGTTACATTCTTCAACACGGATACCATACGAACTACTGGGTGATGCTATGCCTCTGTGTCAACCCATCATGAACAGGCCCCTCAATGCTTGGATCCCATACCATCTTCTGATTGTCAACAACAAATCCTCCTGGATCCCAATGCCACCAAGAGCAGGCATCAATACTCCCTAGATCATGCTGCCCTAAGCCCCAGACTGAAAATATCTTGTCGCCAACAGGATACGAGCTCATAATCTCCCACCAATCCATCTCATGGGAAGGATCAAATGTACAAGCACCTATACAAGTTATGATTCCACTGAGTTGCACCATGCCCAACTCATGCATCTCTTCCCAATCAATCAACTGGATATGTCTAGGAATGCCTGCCTCTCTCCCTATAAGTGGTCAACCCCTATTGCATGCCCTATCTATGTACTCCTGGAGAGGGTTGTGGCCTGGAAATATTGTAGTTGTTCTAGATTCCACTGCATCTACCTACACCTCATCACTAGGTATACCTAAGTATAGATGCACCAGTATCTCCAAAAGAGCCTCCCTCATCTGAACAAAAAGTCCATGCTTCATTGGTCCACTCATCACCTACAAAATTATCCTGTCAGGTCCCAACGCCTCCTAATGACCAATATTTTCAAATAAACCACCCTGGTAGCAGCCTACACATCTTCCTTCTCCTCACCAATAGATAGCCCCAAGTGTGTCTACTCATCCCCCGTCATGGGCTCAACATGAGCCACCAGTTGCCCCTCAAAAAATGGGCCATCTAACACACTGTGTGTATCATATAACTCATGCTCCTCTATGTTCTCTCTATGCTAAAACATCAGTCACTTATCTTCTCCCCAATCTCCTTCCCTCATGGGAGCAATCATTTTCTCATCATACTCCTCTACCACACATGGATGCATATCTTGGCTATTGTCATATGAATACTCATGCTCCTTGAAGGAATCCCCAGAAGAACCTATGGAATCGACTAAAAAAAAGAATCCTCAACTAGAAAGTCAGAGCGAACCTCCTCCTGATCTACCTCTTCCATCTACTCTGTGTCAATCCTGCATGATTGGTCTAGTCCCCAAGTTTCCTTGTAGGTGAATCAAAGACCCTTCCTTCTTAACTCATTCTTGCTACATGGTCCACCAATCCTAAGCAGCTCCTCCTTGGTAAACTATATCTGAAACAATCTAATATTCTTCTCAACCAACCTTTCAACTAGCTCACAAGCAGCAGGTGAGACCATTTGTTCCTCTCTCCAAATGGCCAACAACTTAGGTTATAACTTCTTGTAGATGGCATAACAATCTCCCATAATTGAAGACAAGATGGACTGCATGTGTGCTTTGACTGTGTCTGGATGTTGTTTTTGTAATGCTGAAAAAGGATTGGAAAATTTGAAGAATCAGGTCATCACACTCTAGATAAAACATGATGTCATAGGTTTGGATTTTGGCCATATCTTCCAAAATCTGGAGTGTTCTCCCAAAGGTAAGACCCACAGTGTCATCCAAGTCCTAAAAGGTCTCTACTATCAATATGGAAATTCTCCTTATAACATCATCATTGTAAGTAGGTATAGGTGCAGTCAACCTCATAATGTTACCAATACAAGATGAAACTAGAAGTTTGATCCTTTCACAAAGTTCCCCCAAGAACTTGTGTTGTGTGAAAGAAAGCATAGCTGGTTTTAGAGCCCAGATTAGTTTCTTCCCTTCTAACTAGTTCACTTCAAAAAGGAGTGCATCTAGTTCATCTAGCTTCTAAAGGACTTTGCATGTGACCCTCATGTGCTTCAAATATGTCCCAAGTGCAAATTTTTTATGCCCTATTTCCCACCCCTTCTACACATCCTTTGGTTGTTCCCTTTGAAGAATGGAATAGACCCCCTTTGAGAAGGGTCTGTTGTTTTTTGTTGTTGGTTTATTAAGGGAGTTTATAAAGGTTTGATCCATGTTTTGGCTCAATGAGGATAAGAACATCAAATTGACTTATACAAGACTTGGCTGGCAACACAACATAAGTATAAAATGATTTTATAGTGATATGACCAGTGGTCTTAAAACATGCTCTCCCACCACACTCTAACACTCACCAGCATTGACCAAGACATGATGGAATGCAAGGCTCTCCTATACTCAACTTGGCCATTCCTTTGACTCCATAAAAGCACAGTAAGGGTTTGACACAATATACATATTTACACACCAAAATGACACACTCATGTGACTAGACTCTAGAAGCATATTTGACATACTAAATTCTACTGAAGGTTTCCATACAACAATTGGTTGATACATTGTTGTATGTGTAGTTTTCTTCAAAAAAATACATAAGCTAGAATATAGCACTTGAGAAATAATAGTTTAATGGTTAAGTTAAACCACGCAGGAGAGATACAATACTAAGCTATTTGATAGGCCATTCATTCACCAATTATCGCTCAGAAATTAAATTGCAGAATTATAATTATGAATGGAAACCAAACAATGGAATGTGGTCATTTGTATCCATAGTTGTTATCACCAAAAAATGATCTCCTAGTCATTTCTAACTAGGCAGATCAAAATGCACCGTGTAGGATTAGTTTTACCATAGTAAAATCACTTTAACCATGGGAAATAATTAAGTAAACCATTTTTATTAAATTAATTATGATTAAAAATTAAAAAACCTGATGAGAATAATTGAATAAATTATTATTTATTTAATTTTCTCTAGGAATAATTATTAAATCATTGTTTGATAATTATTCCTTGTCACATTTGACTGAATCACTTAGGAATAATTAAATAAATCACTATTTATTTATTATTCCTTAATTTTATTATTGCAATATTTGTTAAATCTCTATTTAATAATTATTTCAATTTCACACCATTCTTAATCCTCACGAAATAATCAATAAATCATTTATTTTTTAATTATTTCTAAATAAATATATTTGACCATTTTGAATATATTTTCCCTATCCAAAAAATATAATAAAGTATTCCTAATGGTTACATTTTGATTTCATCAATATTATTCGATTATTTCCCATTTTCGAGATCGACCCAATACTTCACTATAAATAAGAGGGTTTTCCATTCATTCTTCACCACAATCATTATCATCGCCTTCTTCTATTTGAGCTCCCACTTGAGTTCTATGCATTTTTTTGGGTTTTTCACATATTGAGAGAGAGAATCGATTACTAAAGCATTAAGGATATCAAAAGACCCGTCCATGGAGAGGAATTTGTAGACCCTTTTGTAGATCTCCTTCACCAAGTGTTATCAATAAAGATTATTATTCATTAAAAATTCTTTCCATATTGGATTATTAGATTAGATATCTATTGTTGTTTGTTGTTTTGGATCATGTATATATTTTTGTTGTAGGTTTTTCTCATTTTATTACTGCAGATCTAAAGCGTAAGGAACCTCAAATGGTTGTTAAGGACACTTGTCACGAGTGACTTAAGTGGAATGTTTTTGGTACACCTTCCAAGAAATTTCATACTAACAAATGGAAACTCCACTAGTGTAGTAATTCAATTCCTAGGTGACTAAAGTTTTAGTAAATTTCATGGTTTTCTATAGCTATTTATAGTTTTCTTTCCTTTTTGTCAAATTTTCGAATTCTGGTGGTTTTTTTGTTCTTTCCATAGGTCACAAGTACTAGTCGAGCAAGAGACGACAAAATATGTGTGAGATCTACCGACTGAGATTCACAGGAGAAAAACACACTTTTCATCCCCATATCGGTGTTCCAGAGAACACTTTTTGGCAAATTATTTGTGTTTTCCACTGTTTCCAAGTCAGTACCTACGTTTTGGATTTTTTCCAAGTATTTTTCAGAATCTTTTCAGACTTTCCAAGAGTGTTGTGTGTGGACTGGGAAGGGTTTCTTATCTCTATTTTAGTCTCCCCTAGGCCTAAATTCTCTTAATTTTTCTCTTTCAACAAGGAAAAATCCTCCTATGGTTTAGATTACACCTCCACCTTAATAATTTAACATACATAGATCAATCCCATTTGGGCACTAAGGCTAAAAAATATGTGTAGTTTAGGTGTAGGATTTGTGGGATAGGCTTCCAATAACACCCATCGATCACTTACATTGAGACATAGAATTTGACATATCAGGGAGCTTGGGATAGGCTTCCAATAACACCCATCGATATCTTACATTGAGACATAGAATTTGACATATCAGGGAGCTTAAAATCCTTCACCATCCCACAGTCCAAAGCTAGAGTGTGTCAGAAACCCGATTCAAAGGGGGTTAGGCTAGGTCATCGTGCGAGCAGTTCTCCTCGGGGCTATGGCAGGGAATCTCGTACGGTGGTTGATCACCAAGAAGCTCAAGACTCAACCACCCCTGTGGGATGAAGGTAATTGTAGTGACTAATATTATGAAAACACCCTATAGGACTGGTTGTGGGAAGCAAATGGTTATCTACCATACCTTTCTCTGGATAGCTATGCTTGTGAGGATCAAAATTCGTCAAGTAAGAAGTCTTTTGGGAGGCCATCTAAAACAATTAATTTAGGATTGTTTGAGGATTTATACCACATATTGACTAGATGTATTTTTCTTTAATAGGACATGCTTTCTTGTATTAGAGTATCATCATCAGTATAGTTAGTTTACACTTGGCACCACTGCACTAGGTGTTTTCTTGTTGTTTATTTTATTTTACTCCTATCATCTCCCTTTAGTCCTTAGAGTCATCATTGTCTTGAAATCACTGCACCCCCTAGGAATTTTTTGTGGAGAATTTGAGGCCTTCTCCCTCAGTTTTGTTATGACATATTACTCCTCCCCTTTGATTTAGAGTACATCCACTCGATCCTCCATTGATTCCTCATTCTAACTTTGGTTCTACTAGTTCTTCTAGCTCTTCCTTTATTTCCACGTCTTCTCAACATTTCACTGTCACCATGTCAGGAACCAACGAGGGTGTGGGAAACCAAGGTGGTAACCCAAGTACTAACCAAGGTAACCCCACAAGCAGAACCTCCACCAGTTTGGTCACTCCTACTCCATTGCTTCCTTTTATGGCTAGTTTGTGTCTCCCTCATTTCAGCCAGTGCATCAATGAAACTCTTCTCCATGACCTGAATTGGCTAGATATGCCTACTAACCTTCCTTCTGACATCCACAAGTTTGAAGGTAATCCTAGAGAAGATCCCACAAATCATGTCGACTCATTTCATATGTGGTGTTCATCCAATTCTATGACTAAAGACGCCATTTGACTTCGCCTTTTCCAACACACTCTTACTGGAGTTGTTGCTAAGTGGTATGTCGATCAACCCAGAGCCATTCATTCCACTTTTGTGACTCTTTCCAAAGGTTTTCTAGCCTATTTCTAGTTACCTCTCATTTATGACACTAGTACTGAACTATTGACTTATTTCCATCAAACTTCTACCACTCGCCTATCGACCATGTTTAGGAATGGCATAAAAGGAGGAGCATATGTAAAGCTCCTAAATTCAAATACCACATCTATATGGATTGGTTCCTTAGATTTATTTTAGTTCCCATTGTTAAAAACCGATATTCTATTAATTAAATGGCTCTCCAGGTGAGATACCTGGAGAGTTCCCAAGCACTTCACACGATGCACCTCCTATTCAGTCAGGAGAACCTAGTACATATAGGCTTTCACACTAACAGGGTGGTTTCAACCACTCCCTAGATAGTAGGATCTGAGACCTAATCTTAGAGTCTCAATCTTATCCTTAAAACAACTAGCTGTAACTTTCTCCATTAATTCTAACACTCCCCCTTAATGGAGAAAGGGTACTGAAAAAATAACATATGCCTGCTGGTCTAGTCTCAGCTAGGCTTACAATAGTACATAAAAAACTTGGTAACAGAGTTTTCATTTTAGTCTTCTTGCTTGAGAGTCCATTCTTGTTCATTCCTAGGTGAGGCTTCATCTTTACTTTCCTTGCCATGAGGTAGTGATATATTTTCACCTCCTTTTTTAGTTTTCTTCCCCAAAGACGGAATGCTTGAACTCTTATCCTCCTTGATCTTGATTGTAGGCTAGTAATTGATAGTACTTTAGAATGTACAAGCTTGGTAGGAGAATGTTTCCTCTCACTACATCTGATGTCAAACAACTAAACGTCAGTCATGTTGTCTTCAACATTCATGAGATCATAATAATTTGAATTCTTTCCAACTTTGTCTTCTTCTACCAAGTCTTTTCAATCATCTTCACGTGGCTCGTCCTATTTGATCTTCAACAATATGTTCCTCTTTACTTCCTTCCTCGAGAATGACTAATGGGTCTTCTTGATCTTCAACCATATGTTCCTCTTTACATCCTTCTTGAAAAACAACTTGTGAGTCTTCAATCTCACGTTGTTGCAGTACATATAGTATCTCTTGATAATCATGGTCATTAATAAAACCACTAAGCTTCATGAAAAAATATCATCAGGGTAAAATATGTCTAAAAGTGCATCCATATTAGAAAATTCCAGCTTATCTCGCTTCCATATTTCTTTCTGACTCCACTCAGTCCTCTCAAGAGCTCCAACAACCTCGTTACCATGCAGGCATGAAAATTCTCCCTTTGGCAACTCTTCAACTGCAGAATCTTGGGGTGCACGTTGTGGCTTCTATGCCACACATCCAAATCTGAAGCAAATCACCAATACAACTAAAAGAATAACATAGAAATTTGTTGGATCATTACAAAATGAATTTGTCCTTTTCAAACCTGGACTCTGTCAAGACACCTGGAACAAGTAGCAACAAAAAACACAACTCAACGAAAAGAATACACATCTGGAAAAGTGATCTTTGTTTCCTCCGTCTCCTCTGCGCCACCCTACATATCCACAAAACTCCCTTAGACTCGCTATCGAGTGGATCTCCTATTTCTAACAGAGGGGAAGAGAATGGATCTTTGATTCCCTGGCTAAAAGACCTCGGCTTTCACAACACACCCAGGCCACTCAAACACTTCCACGGGCTTATCTAGGTGGATCAATACCAGACTGGGGCCCTTCACTCTTCTGTTGCAGAACTCCACAATGTTTAACAGAAGTCAATTTGGCCCATGAGGATTGACTCCACCCATGCATCAGCTCCAAATCAACAGTAACAAATTTCTCCTCGGCCAAGCTCTGAATCTGTTGTTATTTACAATCCACCACAACTGTATTTACAACCAGTGGCAACTCTTCATGGTTCTCAATGCCTTGTGTCTCAATTGATCTAGCAAATCAACGAATATCTCCTCTCATGTAGATCTGCAAATCACGCAAATCTACTTCTACTTCACCACAGATCCACCACCCACCAGCAGACATAAAAAAAATGAATCACGCACTGCATCCTCCAAAGATCCTCATGAGAAGCATGCACTTGCTGCAAATCTCATCGTACCAAACGATCAAATAAAAAAAACATTGTAGATAAATAAAAAAAATTCCCATGAACAGACACGCAGGCTGCTCCAATTTCAATTCTCCAACATAGATTTAAAATGTTGCTCGATCTAGCACCAACAATAGCTTCAAAAAACAGGCTCACATACACCAGACACAAACCTAGGCTGGTATCCTAGTAGATCGAATCGATCAAACGTCTTCCCAGTAGACTTCTTTCTGCGTGAGGAAGATCTCACCTCACCTACAACACCAGCGCTTAGCCACAGGAAATATTCTCACAATAGCTAGGAACCTTGACTATCAGCTCACAGACTATACGAATCAAAGGAGGATGTGCTCTATCCAGGATCTCTCTCTCAATCGAGAAACAAACTCTCCTTTCTTCTGCTTCAAGCTCCAATACCATTTTAAAAACCAATATTCTATTAATTAATTAGTTGTCCAAGTGAGATACCTGGAGAGTGCCCAAGCACTTCACATGATGCACCTCCTATTCAGTCAGGAGAACCCAGTACATATAGGCTTTCACACTAACAGGGTGGTTTCAACCACTCCCTAAATAGTATGATTTGAGACCTAATCTTAGGGTCTCAATCTTATCCTTAAAACAACTAACTGTAACTTTCTCCATTAATTCTAACACCCATTGCTAAAGATGTTTTTTCTCACTTTCCTCAATCTAAGGAAGATGCACTCCAAGTAGCCTTGAAATTTGACCTAATCTACACCCAGTCTAGTTATGTTTATACTTTCATTACTGATCTTCTTTGGCCTAGTGCTGCTAATGCATCGGGGGCATCTCATGTCGTTGATGGATTCGTTGGCTCCATTTCACACCATCCACTTCAACCATATGCTCCACCTCTAATGAGTTATGGTCAACCCCTGGGAGGAACCAGTTCTTCTTACACCTATCCCTCCCCCAATCTTCCAAACAGAAACTCTTATCCAAGTTCCAATGTGTCATATGCATATCCCCACTCGCATCAACATATTCCAGGGTCATTTTTTTCTCCACCTGTCTATCCTAATTTATCCCCATCTCCTTACTATCTGTATGCACCCCCTAGCACTCTAGCCCTGTCGACACTAGCGACCCAACCCCCCATGCCTCCTACACCTCTGCCACAACAGAAACCTCCTCCACAAGGTCAATTGTATTCTCAGCAAAACACAACCAATCCCCCCAACCCCAATAAATGGAACAAGGGGAAAGGTAAATGGAACTAGCAATCTCAAGGTAATTAAGGTAGCCAAGGTCCACCACCTAATGCACCTCATAGAAACCATACTAACCTCACAACGCAACAACAAGGTGGCCAACCCAAGAAAAAAAGGCTCTTTTCACAAAAAAGCCTTGTGCCTATTGTGGCATATATGGCCATTATACTCATGAGTGTCCCATTTTACCTCAGATGTGTCAAGCATGGAAAGCTCAAGTAGTTGTCTCTTGAAGACCACAACCTCCTCCTCCTCTTGTTTCTTCATCTCAACTGATTGTGCTTATGAATCATTTTCCTCACCAAGGATATATCGTTGCTCAACCTACACAAGGTCATGCAACTCCCCGCCTCAACCATATGGTCACAACAATTATCAGATTCTTATGATGAACTTTGACGATGTCAACACCAATAAAGTCAACCTTCAGACTTGATCGTGCGAATATGACAAGCCACCCGCTAAGTCAGTGAATGAGTTCTAACCCCAAGTTTCAATCAATCCTTTGTCATCATCAAATAGTACCTTATATATCCCTCTACCTAAGGTAGAGGTTATCCCCAAGATCCCCAAAGGTCCATTACATCAAAACGGCACTTCTGCTAAAGTAGCATAGTAGATGATTTTGCATAGTCCCCTGTTTCCATGTCAATGTTGGAAGTCCTCCAGATGTGCCCATCCCAATGAAAATATTTACTCTCTTATTTGGGTGTTGTGGATCCCTCTGAAGATTGAATGATTTTCTTTGACATTAACAATTCAAAACATCCCCCCACCTTCATTCCTTGCATTTCAAATACCAGTCTCCATGAGAAATGCCATTGTTTAGCGATGTATCATAGACAAAGGTGCCTCCACCTGTGTGATGGATGGTAGTGTTTGGAAGAAACTTAGTTCACCTCACCTATCTCCTTCCACCATCACTCTTTGTGCATGGGACGACCATCCCTCTCATCCCCTTGGCTTATAACACAACTCTCCTATCACTATTTCCAGCAAAACTATCTCAATTGACATCGAGGTCATTGATGTCCCATTAGATTATAACATCCTATTGTAGCGGCTATAACCACCCTCAAAAAATTTTCCTTAGCCTGTTTTGGAGCCTCCCTACCAACCTTTCATAACACTTTGTCTTGCTTTGTCAAGTACTCAAACTTCATGTGTTTTCCTCACACAAAGGTAGCCTGTCGATCACAGTTGATCCAACACCTCACAAGCTACTTATCTAGACTTGGTCCAGCTACAAGCTGAGTATATTCCCCTTGAAAAATGTGCATTTCTAGAGGGAAATCCCTCCAGAAATTGTGCAATCCTCTCTAACAGCCTACTGGGCTCCAGGATTACGCAATCCCTCCATCCAACACTCCTAGCAAGATTTTCACAAATTTTCCCAATAGCAGGATGTTCAGCCTAGGATTTGTGCAAATCTAAGCAGCAGAGATTTGCTTTGCGCAGGAATTGCGCAAACCCCCTGGGCAGTCAGCCCAGCTCATAGACAGGAATGAGCATTTTTCCCAAGTAGTTGAGCAGTTGGATGCATGAACAATCCAATTGACCAGTTCCACCCAAGACCGAGGAAACTTGACTTGCATGCATGTATGACTGATTCTTCCCGGAATAGAAAGAGACATCATGCAAATTGCATCCCATGATTCAGGGAGTTTTTTTAGCAGCCAAGGGTTACGTGCAAAGTTGTTTTAGAAGTTACCCTCCAAGTATCGCTTTTTCCTAGATTTGTGGCATGCACGTCATGAGACCAAACTTATTTATTCAATGGATCAAAGCTCATTCATTCACATCGATCTTGGAGCTCTGACATCCCATAGCACATCCAAGACTCTTCGATACATCCGGGTTAGCTATTCACCTGTAAGTGGGCTCAACTTGTCTTTTTTATCATTTCTATCACTTTTTGTGTATTTGCTTGTGTGAGTGATGTTTGCTTGAATTATTTGAATGCTTGCTCTCGTTTACATGTATACTAGCTTGTCTTAGCTCTGTTTCAGTTTGCGTTGCTACCTCACTATTGTCGCATGCATGAAACTGTTTTGCATAGACGTTCGTCGAACCAACGAACTGCCTCACCCACATGCATGTTGATCTATTTGCTGAATCTTCCAATCATGTTTTGCATTTATTGTCAATCACTTCTGTTATCACTTAGTGTCACCGTGCATTCATTGTCTTATTTTCTTTCAGTTGCCCATCAACAAGTCGGGCCATTGCCTTCACCGAAGCTGCATTGCACAATCTAGGGAAGGAAGACCCACCTTCCTCCCTATAAATTTGCATTCTTTCCCAGCACTGGCCTCCATGACTGTTTTGTGAATTTCTAGAGGATAGTGGCTACTTGGCTCAACAAATTGTGCAAATTTGTCCTTAGGTCGGCAGTCCTTCTCAGCTGGAATTCCACATTGTGCAATCCTAGCAGCCAGCTGCCTGACTAGATCATACATTTCGTTGATCCAGCATCTAGTCCTACCTCCCATATAGCCTAGATTTCCTTTTGTGTAGTTTTAGCAGCCAGTCACTCAGCCTCCCAGTAAAATTTGTGCAATCTTGCTCATCAATTCCCCATATATGTGTTGTGTCCTTCCCAGATTTGCTTTTTTTTCACTGACATATTTCTTTCCATGCATGCTTCTTGTTTTGAAATCTTTCAGGTGTTCATCTGTCTCAATGGCTTCCAAGAGAACAAGATCATGGGACACTGATGGAGTTGCAGCTAGAGCAATAGTTGAGCATGTTTCCTCTAGTCTGTCGATCTATGAAGATACGAAGTTGTATCTAGACAAGGGCATCAAACTGAAGTGGCAAGAGGTTAATGAAGCATTCGTAAGCACTTTTGGGGAACACCTCAAAGACCGACAGGTGTACGTGAACATTCGCAAGTCTAGCTTGTACCAAATTGCATGCAGATACCCCACATTCCCATGCACGGACATGAATCATTGGATTGTCTCTCACACTAACTGCAAGATGATGACCTTGAGTAGTGTCAATGGGACTATGCTTGCAACCTTCTGGGCACAAGATTACAATGAGATATATCAGATGTCGGAACCCATGACTATCATGACCCCTCCATTCATCTTGCCCAATAGCAGAGCTCACTCTAGAGACATTCTGAAGGATTGGGTAAAGGAGCCAGCTCGCTTTAGGATGACACCCAACCAGATCTACAAGACCAAGATATTGAGGAAGGTGTACAAATATTTGGTCATATTCGCATGTCGACTGAGTGGCCAAGCAAGCATTGAAACCTTTCCTCAGAGTTGGGTGATCGCATTGGACCAACTAGCTAGAGAAGGAATACCATGCCACTGGTCTGGCATACTAGCTCACCAACTGAAGCAACAATTCACAAAGGCTTAACAGTCACCGGAGGGTATGCATACAGAGATTTATATGTCCACTTACATTATAGATGCAGTTTGTGCCCGACATGAGTTCCTGAGCTTGGAGTAGGCATGGTCACCGACGGAGACTATTGTGAACACGTATTTCAAGTTGTTGTCTGAATGCAACTTCTGAGGAGTGATCATACGACTATCTGAACATTTTTTCACCCCAGTGTATAGGTTGATATTCGAACAGGATCCACCTTGCATGTCAAAGGAAGCGATGAAGGCATTGTTAGGCATTGCAGATTGGTATGCCACACTATCTGGCATGTTCATCTGAGTGTTCAATGTGGAGAAGTCTCTGCATGTTCTACCAAATTTCACCTTGGACATGCTTGTCATGCATGAAGTAGTGTACCACATATCGGCAAGATTGACAGCTAGACTACAGCAGAAGAAGAAGGCACCTTGGCCCACTCTTGCTTTGCGTATTGGGTTATATGAGATCCGGAGTATCAAGAAAGCGGATGTCGAAGCAGAACAGATGACGAAGTATCCTTTCGACCTCCAAAGCTTCAACTCGTATGACCCACATTGCATTGTGAAGGATCACTACACGAGAGTTCAGCTCAATTGGATCCATGGGGCATGTAATTGGGCTAAGGAGGACTCATGGAGGTAAGGCGATAATTTGTCCAGACCCAATGAAGAGGTCGGCTTCACCGTAGAGTGGTTAGCATAGCAGCATGAAGCAGCATCACGAAGAGCACCAGCAGTAGTAGCAGTAACAGCAACAACAGAGGCAGTAGAGCCAAGCATACCTGTGCGCAACAAAGGGAAGAGGAAGATTGTTGATCGCATGGAGGAGGAGAAAAGATGCAAGTTTCAAGTAGATCCACTTGTAGAATAAGCAACTATGGATATTCAGGTAAAGAGGTAGCAATGCGACAAGTGCATCGCGCAAAGGCAGAGGGATAAGAAAAGAATGGAAGAAGCAGAGAATGAGTTGCATGAGCTGAGGGAGCAACTCCGGAAAGAACAAGAGTTATGCCAACAGGAGAAGGAAGTGCAGTAGCAACAGATACATCAAGGGGTGCATCATGTGCAGACAGATGAAGCAGCGCCCATACATTTAGTTGATTCATCTAAATAGCTGGCATCAGGAAAACAGGGTGAACAATCACAGTTGCAAGACTTTTCTCATGAGATAGAACAGGCGCTCGAACAATTGGATGCTAACATGGAGCAGTGGGAGTTGGATTAGGACACCAACCTCATGCCTCACCACAAAGAGGTCAACTCACCCACTTCATTACATCCGGAAGATGACAAGTCTCAAATGACCAAGGAGGCACTGAGATCCTTGGTGGTCAGCCAGAAGCGGAGATGCACAACATCTCCTTTGACAAATCTCATCACAGAGTTGTGCATTCTCAGAGAGTACCAACTCCGAAGGACCAAACAGCCCCTGCGCAAGTTGAAGAACAAGTGATCGTGAATGATCTGCACGAACATCCAACTGCTTTGGCTGATGCAACTAGAGTGTATGTTGAAGCCACTAGCTCAAGTGTTCATTTCCTCATAGCTAAGAATGAGCGAATGGTGAAGGAACTATAGGTAGCCAAGAAAGGAGGGGACTTGGTGACAATGTCTGCCCTAGCTGAACTAAAGAAGGATTTACTAGATGAAGTATTGTCCCTTGATACAGTTATATGATCATTGTACTCCAATTTTGGTATCATGCACCAAGTAATCATCCATTTCCATGGATGGCAGCAGCCATGTGTGAGAATATAACCCATCTTGAATAAAATACATGTTGTTGTTGATAACATGCTAGCATGGATGATGAAGTACAAGGGAGCCCCACTTCACTTTCCAAAGATGATGAGGACCAATGCGGTCGAGCTGCAAGCATGTATCATTAGTCAGATCTGGAACTACAAATACCTACCACAACTCATCACTAGCATACAGGCTTCCCATGCATGAATATTCAAGAGAATGGATGTTATAGTGCACACACATGCAATCCCATCACTTGGGACTCTCACCCAGGCGAAGACAAAGAAGCAGGTCTAACAAGAGCTCGAATCGTACTTCCTATCAATGCACACATCATGTGTAAGTACGTTTCTGGTCCAGCCACGTTGAAGAAAATGATGTGCATGCTCTCAGACGAGTTGGATAGAGAATCCCGAGCAATGTACCTAGATGCTATGGAGGAAATGTTCAGGTTTCAGATGGATGTCACAGCAGAACACACAGACACTATCAAGGACAAACAATCTTGGCATCAATATTTCACTGTTGATCAGCATGAGGATGTCGAACAGTTGGACTTCTATGGTTGTCTAAGTCCGAATGATGTCTAGTTTGGCTTGTTAAAGCCATTGTTCACATGGGTACATGTGCATTATAATGTTGAGTCATGTCAAGTATAAGTCAAGTCTCAATAGTGGATGTAACAGTCATAGAGTAGGTGAAGAGTCATGAGGGTAGTTCAATGGTCACAAAGGGGAATGTAAAGGGTCACCCCACCCTTTGCTATAAATAGTCCCTCATAACTCATTGTAGAGGCTTTTGGTCAACCAAGCTTCTGATAAGACTATCTTGGATAAATCTTGGACAGTATTGTAATGTGCCTTGGCTTCTCCACTACACGGAGCTAGTTCATCTCTTTGGAGGAGCAGGCAGATGTGGCTGTAACGTTCCACTGTTGGAGCCAGTAGTTTTACATGGTGTATTGTATGATTGTGACTTACCCTTCTTTATATAATAAGAGCCAGCACATTTTCATGCGTATGTTGTTATTGTAGTTGGACTGCTCGGATTTCCTTAATGATATATGTTGTATACCTTACATACTTGTGTATGAACTTATTTGTATGCAATTATATGAATCTTGTTGTTAATGTGTTGCATATGTTGTTAATGTTGTCACCATCCATGTCGATTGCTCTGCCATACATCAGACAGAACCTTCACATGAACCTTGCTATAACAATCATCGCACTCGTCTCGGACTGATCTGTGAGTGTTGTACGTGTTATCTTGCCTTGTATGATGTGACTACCAAATCCGAGTGGACTGCTCCGCCAGAATTTGTGCATGTCCTTTTGTGTTGCGTGTTCCTAGACAAGTTGGGATTGATCCCTTTCAACTTGGAACTCACCTTCACCTTCTTCTCCCTTCGAAGTGTTAGAACCTCTCATACACCTTCCTTGACTCACTGCATCAGTCACACCCTTGCTACTGATAGAGTTATCTTACTTGCCTCTGTGCGACATCACAGTCAAGGCATTACCTTACGACCCATTGTTGGGACTCCTACACCAAACAGTCTGAGGTCTAATTGGGACTTCTTACAGGAGAGATCCTCTTAACATGTTGGCAGGTCCAACACAATCAACATTTCAGGCACTACAAGGAGGGCCTGATGACAAGCTGTGTCCTCTCATCTAGTTTTGAACCTTTGCATATCTTTCATGGAGTCTTGCACTCTTCCTCCCCCGAGGTGTTTTTTGAATCGTGAAGATGTCTCCATCACGGGGAAGCTTTTCAATCTCTTGTCTACTCACATGTATGATGGTGAAGGTGAAGTGGCCTGGCATGAACACTTACATAACTTTCTTTCCATGATTAATGAGAAAGATGAGTTTTCTAATGAACAGGCTGGTTTGTTGCTTGCATACACACTTCACGAATCTCCATTTCGTTGGGTGCTCAGCCTATTGGCTGACACCGTTCACTCATTTGAACACTTTTGTGATCTTATTGAAGACATGTTCTATCATTTTGATAGAGACCATCTTGACCGCAAACTGTTACAGTAGCGAAGGGCTCTGAGTGAATCCATTATTGATTTTTGGCAGTGCTTTCGTGACTTTTTGTTTCAAGCTCTGAGGAGCCAGATCAAGTTTTCTTATCTTTGGGACCAGTTCGAGTATTGCCTTAAGAAATTTTCCTGTCCCAAGAGGAAGCTTCAGGTCAAGCCTTGCTCAACATTCTTCATTGATGGAACTGCTCAATCTCATGTGGGAGCGGGCACTGTCTCAATTAACTATTCACCTCCCTCTCATTCAACAGTTCCACCACTGCCCAGTGATGTTGAGGATCATGCTCACACTCCTGTTCATCCTTCACACTATCCCAACATCACTCCACTCAATTTCATGGAGGTTTGGTTGTGAGTCCTTCAAGTTCTCATATGCATTCTTTTCTTCGACCTCCATCTTCGCACTCAGGTGTTCCTCCATATGATGTTGTCTTGTGTTCGTCTATTCTGAACTCTTCACTTGTTGTGAAAAAGGAAAAACCAACTGATGGATTTGGTATTGCACAACCAACATGCACTGTCATTCATGAAGAGTATGAATGGGAACTTGAACATCAACACTCGGTGAAGGATGACTCCCTTTTATCTAAGCCCCCTTCGTTCTTTCCTAACCTCTTTGGTGAACCTGCAATCCATGATTTTGCATGTGTGTCTTCATCCATGGATGCACCCATTGTTAATCACTCACAGGACTCACCGGATGTTAGTCCATCATTCGACAACAGAGAGGATAAGTTACTCATTGAAAATCCACTTGATCCTTCATCCGTCTTTTTCAAAACATGGAGGATGAGTTTGTTTGCTTTTCATCTACCCCTCTGTTTGATTCATCTAATCATGAGGATGCCGAGGAATTCATTGATTTTTTTTATCGTGGCGGTCGTAATCCATTTGCTTCCATTTTTTACCACGATCATGAATCTATCGCAGTTGATATTTTGAAGCCACCGGTGTATGATGATCTACCTGATGATGAATTTGAGACACCTAAGACCATTGAGGCACTTCAGCATGAGTTGATGGTTATGTCAGGCCCTCACTCTCTTGGGGCTAGTCTCACTTCTGATCATGAAATTGTTCAATCACCTAAGGCTCCTCATCACTCATTTGTATGCATTGAAGATCCATCTCACACAAAATTCACACCTCCTCCACTCAAACTGCATGATCCCATTGGTCATGCATTGGAGGAGTCTTACATTGCAAGCACTCATGTGCGACGCAAGTTATCCTTATTTCTTTCGTGTTCTTGCATGTCACAATCATGAGTGTGCTTTTGCTTCAAAATTGCACATAGTGTCACACAGCACCACGAAAATTCCACGGACTACCCGTCACACACATGCACTTACTTATGTCTCGTGGGCACTTTGAAACACGAAGTATGGTTGTCTTCATTGTTGTATCTTTCTTGCTCGCTGGTTCACACAACCAGGTTACTCGCAGACCAAGCCTTCACCAACATGGGTTTACCAATGCACCAGTGGCTGCATTGGAAGTATCACTTCACGTGATCAGGCCCATACACTATTAGTGTAGGAGTAGGAGTAGTGTTTGCTTTCAGTTTTTTTCTTGCATGCTTGTTTGTTAGGTCCCTATAATACTAGTGATTACCCCATTACTATTGTAGTTATATCCCTTACTAATATTGTTGTGCCCCTATTGCCCCCATATTGTTATTACTATCCCCCATAGAATCCCTCTATTGTTATTTTTGTGGCTTTATATTATTATTGTTAGGTCGGATGGGTTATATTGTGACTCCTTATACTCCTATATATAGAAAGGAGGTTTTGTCATTTGAATCATCCAAGAATTGTTCATTTGTGTAATGTAAAGGAGGTTGCACCCTTGAAGAGGCTGAATTCTAAGGCGTTCAACTATCTTTTCTATCTTTTTGTGAGTTGGTTTCATAACATTTGGTATCAGAGCATTGGATTCTAGGGTTTCGCTGCTCCAAATAGGTCATCGTGGCATTTTCGATATAACTCTTTTTCTACGATGTTTCAGAAGATTAAAAAAAAAAAACCATTTGACATGAAATTGTACTGAACCTCGGGTCTGAATTTCAGAGTTTTTAGCACTATATTTGCAGAGATATGATCTGAGGAAGTTAGTCTTTTGCAGACTCCTGAATTACATTCCAAACAGGTGACCTGGGGAAAATCGTCATAACTTTCTCTCTGATCATTGGATGAAAATTTCATTAGAAAGTATAGAAAGAGGACGAACTGAAGTTTCTTGTATATATTTTTCAGAGCCAAAGGTCGAAACAGTGACTCGTGGCATGTCGTACAAGTTCACTCTACTGAACTAGTCTATAATCAGGTCATTGTGGGAGATTTGGCAGAACTCTTCCCTGGAGAATCCAATTTGGATCAGACTGGGGGCATTGGAAAGAGGACGCAGAGGGCTACTGCAGGTCACAATTTTAGAACTGGATGATCTGAAATTACAAAGATACATTAGATTCAACATCAATCTCCCACAAAGTGAAAAAAGGTGTGTAGTTTTTTCTTAATTTTTGCATAAGCTTGGTTTGAAAAATTAGTTTGAAGGAATTCAAAGGGCATAGTAAAGCATTATTATCAATAATTGATGCCTCGAGGAAAGAAAATGAAAACACCTAGTAAGCAATCTGAAAGCTCTAGCATGCCTCATGAAGAAGAGGAAGAAATGCAACATGATATATCAAAATTACGAGACCAAGTGCAACAAGTGTCACTTGCACAAAAAGGAACAGAATCTAAGATGGATGGTTTAAAGAAAGATGTAGAAGCTAAGATGGATGGTTTAAAGAAAGGCATAGAAGCTAAGATGGATTGTTTAAAGAAAGGCGTAGAAGCTAAGATGAATGATGTGGAAGCTAAGATGGACGATTTGAAGATAGACATGGAAGATTTGAAGACAGGCATGGAAGATTTGAAGACAGATTTAACAAAGTTTCTACAAGAAATGCTTACTAATGGTGAAAGGGTAGTAAAGGAAACTCATGATGAGAACAAAAGAAATGTTAATCATGATTTCATAGACTCTAATGTTGGATCAAAGACCCACCATATTCCAAAAATCGATATGAGGAAGTTTGATGGCAAGGATCCCGCAACATGGATATTATAGATGGAGCAATTTTTCGATCTCAATAATGTGCAAAACACACAAAAGGTACGTATTGCAACTTTATATTTGGAACCAAATTAGTTTGTATGATATCAATGGCTTTTCTCTCGTAAACAAATTATCACTTGGGCAATTTTTGTGGAATAATTAACAGCACATTATGAGGATACAAAAAGTAACACTTTTTTAGCCAATTGATAAGTCTCAAACAAAACGGTTCAATAATGGATCACATTGAGGGGTTCCAAAAATTGAACATAAGGGTAAAAAATATTCCAGAGGAGCATAGGATTGATGTGTTCATAGGAACTTTAAAGGATAATATCCAACATGATGTTCGCCTTTGGGAACCTGATTCATTAGAGAAGGCATTCAGGTTAGCAAGAAAAATGGAAAGCAAAATTATGGCAACCAAGAAGCATACCACTCACAACTATAAAGATGGAAGTTTAGTTTCCCCTAGTCTTCCACAACCTATAAGGTTGACACCACAACAATTGGAAGGAAAAAGAGCAAGAGGGCTTTGTTACAGTTGTGATAGCAAATACACTAAAGGTCATAAGTGTGCTGAGAAGAAATTATTCTACATATATTGTGAAGAGGAAGAAGAAAAGGAGTAAGAAAGGTCAAAAGAAGAGGATATACTCCAGGAACAAAGCCTAGATAAAGAAGAAATGAATCTCACCATATCCTGTAATGCATTGGATAGAATTACCACTCCTCAAACCATCAAGATAGAAGGACAAATCAAGAAGAAAATGGTAATAGTGTTTATTGATTCAGGAAGTACCCACAATTTTATTCATTGTAAGATAGCAAAAGAATTGAATTGCTTCCTATATCCAGCACCAGATTGTCAAGTGATGATTGCAAATGGAGGAACGATAAATTTCTCTGGAAAGTGCCATAATATCAAGCTATCCATGGGAGAATATATATTGAATAGCCCAATGCTTTCCATTCCAATGGGAGGTGCTGATGTTGTACTAGGAGTCCAATGGCTACAATCCTTGGGTACAATAGCTTTTAATTTTCAAGAAATTTTCATGAAATTTTCTATGGAAGGAAAGGGAGGTCAATTAAGGGGCATTGCAGGGAAACTGGGAAAGATAATCAGCTCTAACGGTATGACAAAGCTTCTAAAAAAGCAACAAAGAGGTGTAATTGCACAATTATGTTCACTAGATGTTTCCACATCGGAATCATCTATTTCTCCAGATCTCCAAAAGGTCTTGGATAATCATTCCAAGTTTTTTTAGACTCCCAAAGGTCTCCCACCTATTCGTGATCATGATCATGCTATTCATCTGATGCCAAGAAGTGTTTCTCCAAACATCGGGCCATACAGATATCCCTATTTCCAAAAGAGTGAAATTGAACGTATGGTTGCAGAAATGCTAGAGGTTGGTATAATTCAACCTAGTCAAAGTTCTTTCTCTACTCCAGTAGTATTGGTGCACAAGAAGGATGGATCATGGCGCATGTGTCCGGATTATAGGGAGCTCAACAAGCTCACTATTAAAGATAAGTTTCCCATTCCTGTCATTGATGAATTACTGGATGAATTGCATGGATCAATTTACTTCACCAAGTTGGATCTTCCTTCAGGATATCATGAAATCAGAATGAAGACTGAAGACATTCTGAAAACAGCATTTAGAACTCATGAGGGTCATTATGAATTGTTGGTCATGCCTTTTGGCCTTACCAATGCACCTTCTACATTTCATTGTTTGATGAATTCCATTTTCAAACCCTTTCTTAGAAAATTTGTGTTAGTATTTTTTGATGATATACTAATCTACAGCAAGTCTTGGAAGGATCATGTTGAACATGTTGACAGGGTGCTACAACTATTGGAGGAGAAATAATTATATGAAAAAAGATCCAAATATTTCTTTGGAGTACAAGAGGTGGAATATCTGGGTCATATTGTATCTCATAAAGGAGTTAAGGTAGACCCTAGCAAAATTAAAGCCATTAAGGAATGGAAAATCCCCACATCCATAAAGCATATGCGAGGCTTTCTCAGGTTGACAGGGTATTATCACAAGTTTCTTAAGAATTATGGGAGAATAGCAGCACCTCTAACAACATTATTGAAGAAATATGCATTTTCATGGACTCCAGAAGCAACAAAGGCCTTCGAATGCGATGCTTCAGGAAATGGAATTGATTCTGTTTTAATGCAAGATGAAAGACCCATTTCTTTTGAAAGTCGGCTAATCAAGGGAAAGTTTTTACACAAAGCTATTTATGAGAAGGAAATTTTGGCAATACTACATGCACTTAAGAAATGGCGACCCTACCTAATGGGAAGACACTTCAAGGTAAAAACGGATCATGATAGCCTTAAATGCTTTTTAGAAAAAAGATTATCCTTTGAAGAGAAACAAAAGTGGGTCACAAAGATGTTGGGTTATGACTTTGAAATCATCCACAAAAAAGGGAAGAAAAATGTGGTGGCAGATGCACTCTCAAAAAAGGATGAGGATTTGGAAGCATTGTTGTGCGCCATTTCTATTATCCAACCAGATTGGATAAACGAAGTAAGGGAGGAATGGAAGAACGATGAAGAAGTGTGGGCACTTATTCGAAAGTTATAACAAGATTCCAGTACATCTGATACATTTAGCTGGAAAAATGATTCATTATGGTACAAAGATCGCTTATACCTCTGTAATAATTCCCAACTCAAACAAAATATTCTTATGGAATTGCACACTTCTCCCTTAGGAGGGCACTCAGGATTTTTAAAAACTTACCACAGGGTTAAGAAGGAATTTATTTGGGATGGTCTTAAATTGGATATTCAAAAGTTTGTGGTGGAATGTTTGGTTTGCCAACAAAATAAAGTGGAAACAATTAAGACCCTGGGTCTATTACAACCTTTATCCATTCCAAGCCAACATTGGGAGGAGGTTTCAATGGATTTTATCACAGGTTTACCCAAGTCTGAGGGAAAGAGCATCATCATGGTGGTAGTTGACAGACTTACCAAGTATGCACACTTTTGTGCATTATCACATCCATTTAAAGCCAGTACAGTTTCTACTGCATTTATGGAAACAATTCAAAAGCTACATGGAAATCCAAAGATTATTGTAAGTGACAGAGATCCCATTTTCACTGGAAATTTTTGGATAGAATTGTTTTCTTGTCTTGGTACTCAGTTAGCTCATAGTTCATCTTATCATCCTCAATCTAATGGGCAAACTAAGATAGTAAACAAATGTTTGGAAGGATATCTTCGTTGCTTTATGTCTGATAAACAAACACAATGGGTCAAATGGTTGCCTCTGGCTGAATGGTGGTATAACACTTCCTTCCATACAACAACAAAAATGACCCCATTTATGTCACTTTATGGATATCAGCCACCAACCATCACATCATATTTAAGAGAAATTTCTAAGGTTCAAGCAGTGGAACATCACATCGAACATCAACAACAAGTCCTCCAACTCTTAAAGGATAACCTCGTGTTGGCACAGAATAGAATGAAACAACAGGCAGATCAACATCATACCGAAAGAAGTTTTGATGTAGGTGATTGGGTATTCCTACAGCTACAACCATATAAACAAATGTCCCTCAAGAAAGCTAAGAAGGATAATAAATTATCACCAAAGTATTATGGTCCGTACAAGGTGTTGCAAAATATTGGTACGATGGCATACAAATTGGAGCTTCCTATAGCTTCTCGAGTGCACCCAGTTTTCCATGTTTCATGTTTAAATAAAGTTATAGGCGACAAGCTCTTAGTTCAAACAATATTGCCAGAACTTGATGAGGAAGGAAAAATTATATTGGAACTGGAAGCAGTCACAGAAACAAGAACTCGACAGCTACGAAATCGATCAATTTCGAAGTATCTCATCAAGTGGAAGAACTTATCCACTGAATATTCCACATGAGAGGATGAGAATTTTATACAGAAGCATCCAGAACTACTCAAGCATTGAGGACAACACTTTTTTGAAGGAGAGGGGCATGTTAGTTCCCGATAATACTAGTGATTACCCCATTACTATTGTAGTTGTATCCCTTATTAATATTGTTGTGCCCCTATTGCCCCCATATTGTTATTACTGTGCCCCATAGAATCCCTCTATTGTTATTTTTGTGGCTTTATATTATTATTGTTAGGTCGACTGGGTTATATTGTGACTCCTTAGACTCCTATATATAGAAAGGAGGTTTTTCCATTTGAATTATCCAAGAATTGTTCATTTGTGTAATGTAAAGGAGGTTTGTCCCTCGAAGAGGCTGAATTCTAAGGCGTTAAACTATCTTTTCTATCTTTTGTGAGCTGGTTTCATAACATTTTTTGCTTACATGCTTCATTTGCTTGTTTGTTTGCTTGCTTTTTTGTTTACTTGTTTTTCTTTCACTTTCACTTCTTCTTTTGCTTTGCTTTGATCTTTGTTAGTTCATTTGTTTCATTCATAGGTTAGTCTTGCATGAAACCATGTATGACTCTCGAAACAAGTCAAGTAAAGTACAAGACGGCTTGTACAACTATCACTACTTGGTTATCTATTATCTCACCTCTGTATGATGATATTGTTAACCTTACTCCATGATACGTCGAAGGAAAATACGTATTGTTCGAAGTGAACCTTGGTGAAAACACAACGCTTGTGCACTAACTAGTGTCACGTACTCTAGTCGGTTGTTTTTGGGTTAACCCTTGTTAGCCCAGTCAAGTAGAGCAAGGTGAGGGGGAAACCTGTTGTGGGGAAAAATGCCTATGCAGGACGATCCTATCCACCTAAGGTGTGACAGTGCCTTAGCAACAAACGAGTACAGCTATTCTAGTTTCTTCCTTTATGAAATGTGAAAGAAGAGAGATCAATAGACTTACAGTGTCTTCCGTTTGTCCCTCGATCAGGTCTCTCTTCTCTTTGGGTGTTCACAGCTACTTGCCTTCTTGCTTATCCAGCTTCCACTTCCTGCAAGATCAAAAGAGAACAGCTACTTGCGACAAGAGAACAACTACTTGCGACAAGAGAAGAACACTACACAAAGAAAGATATTCACATTCATAACTAGTTTAGGATTAGAAATAAACCAAATACACTAATACATTCATACATCAAGAATACATCAGAATATAGGAGAAACCAAGATAGCTTTATTGATGAATAACAAGGTTCAGGAAGAGATACAACCTAGAGGACTCCAATCCAGCATCTCCTTCCCAGCAAATGGAATTCCTCCATTTTCCCCCTTCAAAGCATTAAGAACCCAATGATTCCAGTCTCAAACCAACAGCAATTCTTTGCAATAACCAAAATTCTAGCCCCCAGATCTCATGGAGGAGAGATCCATATATAGATGTTTGGAGAGAGGATGAGTTAGCTTGAGATCTGACTAGTGTCCTCTCCCTCTGTCAGTTCTTGAGTCCACTTGGAGGTTCTTGCTTCCACTTGGAGATTTGGAACCTCTTACTCATCACCAGTCGAATTCCCTGAGGCAAGTGTCATTTTGGAAGCTTCTTGGGTTTTGACACCTTGAGAAATGAGCCTGCCACTTGTCCATTCTCGTTCAGCGCAGGTAGCCAGTGTTCCAGTTGACATTCAACGCAGGTATCCAGTGTTGGTTTTGACATTCAGCGCAAATAGCTAGTGTAGCCACTGAAATGATCCTGATTTGACTTGTTTTGAGCAGTTTTTGGTGGAGAACTTCTGTGAATTGCTATGGTTTGTTAGCCTTGTTCCTCTAGGGGTAAGAACATGTTTAGGGACTTTGGATCCCTTAGATTATGGACATTTCATGCTCAATGCTGTAAGGCACAAAAATGTCTATAACAGTTGCCCCCTAAAGTATGAGGTTGTTTATCGGGCGAAATGCTTTATCAGGGGGATCCGAAGTTCATCCAATGCTGGGAGGAAACCTGTAATACAATACAATACAATACATTATTTTTCATACTGCTTCCATGATCTAGCTGAGGCGGGCATTCCCATGCTCAGCTTTATAAATTCATTTTTCTGTACATAGAACAGACAATCGTCTGATGGTAGACTAATAATTTTGATGAAATTATCATCCTTTGAGTAGGATGATTATCTGCTGCAATGATGTACATGTCAATGTCTTTATCTTTCCTGAATATATATCACAGCCCGGATGGATGAAACTATATCCGGGGTCTTCAAACTCATTCGATCTTCACTCTAAGTACAAGTCGATCCATGTGAGAAATGTTCTGAAGTCGAACATGGAAAGACATCGCTTGATTACCGGTCAATGATGTAAACCGTTAACAAGCGCGAGAGGAATCACCGATAATGATAATGACCCTCAAGGTACTGCAGTACAATTCACGTGGTGTGAATAAAGGACTTAGCATCGAACACCACGCAAAATCTTTCGGTCGAAGGTCATTGATGTATACCTGTCGCCGGAAGTGAGAAACTTGCCATTGAGGCATGCAAGCTTCAAAGTACTGAAGGGGTTGTTCCTAGATCAACTTCTTGGATAATGAGCTGATGTCGACAAGAAGCGATCCGTCAAAGGAGGGCCTTAATGAATCCCACATCAGTGACACGGAACGGAGCTAATGATTTTAATGGAGGTGCAACGATCTGTGACATATGATTCAGGGTGGCGGTCATGAAAGGATGAAGGATAATGTATGGCAGTGGATGGGACACGGTTGACTTTTTCTGAACGACTTCTCTTGAACATATGGCGACACTGATACGATGGATCGGTAGCATTACCCCAAATATGGATGGTATGGTGAGACCATGGTGACGTGACCGGTGAATGAAACAACCCAACCCGATTGTGGTACGGAGGAAAAGTGTCATGTTCAAGAGCAACTTGCTACCATCAAAGTTTTCTTTAGTTTCTCCCAATTTTTCCCCAGTCATTGCTGACTAGTACCTCTTTATTTTTGTCAAGCTTGAGGAGGATAACTTATGCTTTTTCTATAACCTGCCCTTCGGGCAAGCCCATCGCTATGTTTTAACGAGCCTAGCAATAGTGAAACTCGTTCTCGTCTAAAGACAAGTTTGTCGCTATTTAATGATTTTAACGAGTCTAACGACAAGGATAACTCGGTCCTTTTCATTTTTAGAGAGTCTGAAAAGGTACATAAAGTTAACTCCAAAATTCCTTTTTCGTCATCTAATCCCTTAAGTCTGAAAAAAGTATAAAACGATACAGAAGGGATGAGTTTTCGATAGTTTTAACGAGCCGAATAAAACAAGCGCTCGATCTTTTTATGCAATAATCCCTCAGGTCCAAAAAGATTAAAATCTAGAGGAGGGATAGCTCTTCCTGTCCCTTTAACGAGCTGGAAGGCCAAGGACTCGGCAATCTTTTCATATTTTACGAGTCAGATGAAAAGAGCTTAAAGAAGACTCGTCTTTTGAGGAACGAATGATAAACAGGGTTAGCAGCTGATTCCAGGTACAGGTTGGAATTTTCCAATCACGGCAGTGTCACAAGGATGGCTAGGTGAAATCACTCTTCGCAGTTGTTCCTCAAAATGGGTAAACAATCATATGGAGGTGAACGATCGGCCAAATGAAAAGTGGAGGTGATGGTGCAAACACGACCAAGGCTTTAATGGCTGATGATATTACATTCACAGTGGTTATTTACCGGGATAGTTCATTTTTTAACGAGCTTAAACGCGGGTGGAAACATTTGCTCGATCTTATGTTTATTTTTTAACGAGCATGAACTATGCGCTAAAATTGCTCGGATCTTGCGTTTATTTTTTAACAAGCATGAACTTTGTGCTAAAACTGCTCGATAACCCAGTCATATGATAAGAATGTCTCATTAAGATTCTATTTTTTATGGAGCTTCATCTTACAAAGCTATGCCCCGCATCCTTTCGTTACACAAGTTCGGAAATGACTAATCCTACGAGTTTAAAGGGTTAGACCTACAGGTTTAAAGGGAGGACCTAAAAATTTAAAAAATAAATAGCCGCCCCTTGCTTGCACTCCAAAAGGTTTGCATGCCCCCAGGAATAAAGTACGATTTCAAGGTTACCCCTCAATTTGCAGATAAAACATTTGTTTTACCAGGAGAGGCCTACCTCTTTCAGGTTACCCAAAGATTGTCCTATTATTATTTCAACAAAACACTTCTTCGGCGGTGTCTACCAAGATAAACAAAGGTGAGTGACGACGCTCGCCCTCTCACATAACTTTAACAAAAGAATCTTATTCTAGAACAACCCCTCTTCCAACCACGGACGGGGTACGGACTAGTCATATTCTCCCACGGAAACCTACCTTATACCCAAAGTTTTCCTGCCGAAGCAGACCAGGATGCATGCCCCCTGGGGTCCAGTCATATCCTCCCAGACTACTCGCGCTCATCAGGAGGATGGACCGTGGGTTGAGACACTTCTTGCGTGAAGAGACCATTTAGGGATGGTACATGACTATTTGCGATGCATGATCCAGGAAACGAAAGTTGGTCCACGAGCTTGACCACTCTTCCTTCATGCGGAAAACACATTACTCTAAAGAGTGAGGAGACGATGGCTCCCATGCAATATACATAGTCTCGTCCAAGGAGTAGGTTATAATCCAAGGGTCCTTGAACGACCATCACGTTCATTTGAACGGTCTTCCCTTTCAACGTTATGGGCACATTGGGGAGGATCCCTAAAGGTCGACTGGTTCCTTTCTCAAAGCCTGATAGATTTCTCATTTCAGGCAAAAGCGCTGGCGAACCAAGCGCTTTCCAAGCAATAGAGGAAAGGATACTCACAGATTCCCCTCATCAATGATAGTGTTGTGGGGAAAAGTATCCGATGCGGATGACACTAACCCTTTCTAAAGGTGACAGTCTTTAGCAACAACTGAATGATAAAGTTTTCATGTTCCACTTTATGAAAGCACAGAGAGAATGGAAAGAGGGTCAACCAACCTGGTGTCTTGCGCTTAGTCGATCCTTGTCCTTCTCGCTTTGTATCCTGTTCCCGGCTCTTTGCTCTCCAAGCCGATCCAGCTACACACAGAATCTGCACAACAAAAGAGAGCAAACTACGAGATACAAGCAATCATAATTGAAGCATGGATTAGGTTGCATCAAATATACATGTAAACACAAAAGCATCTATGTAAAACAAGTATATAGAAGAACATGCAAACTTTATTGATAGAAAGTAACAGGGTTCCAGAGGAAGTTACAACCAATGATGTTGGCTCCAATCCAGCAGCACCTCCTCGGCAGCAAGAACTCTCTTCTTCACCTCTAGTAAAACAATCACCCAATAATCCTGGCAGTATACCAACAGCACCTCCTTGCTTTTACCAAATTCCAGCCCCTTTAGACCTCATAGAAGAGCTCTATATATAGGATAGAAGAAGAGAGGATGAGTCAGCTTGAGACTGACATGAAGCTGCCTTGTGTCCTCTCCCTCTTCAGTTAATCTTCAGTTCTTGAGTCCACTTGGAGATCCTTGCTTACACATGGTGATCAAGTACCTCTTACTCATCACAGGGCGAATCTCATGAACCAAGTGTCAGTTTGGAAGCTTCCTGGGCAATTGACACCTTGCAGAATGACTGTGCCACTTGGCCAATCTCGCCCAGCGCAGGTAGCCTTCATTAAATTTGACTTCCAGCGCAGGTACAAGGAAAGACAGTTGCATTCCAGCGCAGAAGCTCAGTGGAGCAGCTGACATGATCCAAAATAAGCCTGTTTTGAAGTGTTTTCAGGTGGAGAACTGATTGGAAGTGCTGTTGTTTGATGACCTTGTTCTTTTAGGGGTAAGAACAACATGTTTAGGGACTGAGGATCCCTGTAATTATCGACATTTCATGCTCCATGATGCGAGGCACAAAAATGTCTATAACAGTTGCCCCCTAAAGTATGAGGCCGTTTATCGGGTGAAATGCTTTATCTAGAGGGTCCGAAGTTCATTCCAGTGCTGAGGAGGCGCCCTGTAATACAATACAATACAATACATTATTTTTCATTCTATTTTCATGATCTAGCTGAGGCGGGCATTCCCATGCTCAGCTTTTATAAATACATTTTGGTACATATGACAGACGATCGTCTGAAGGTAGACTGATAATTTTCTGCTGAAATTATCATCCTTTGAATAGGATGATCATCTGCTGCAATGATGTACATGGCAAATGCTTTTATATTTCCTGAATATATATCGCAGCCCGGATGGATGAAACTAGATCCGGGGTCTTCAAACTCGTTCGATCTTCACTCTAAGTACAAGTCGATCCATGTGAGAATTTCACTGAAGTCGAACATGGAAAGACATCGCTTGATTACCGGTCAATAATGAAAACCGTTAACAAGCGCGAGAGGAATCACCAATAATGACGAAGACCCTCAAGGTACTGCAGTACAATTCACGTGGCGTGAATACAGGACTTGGCGTCGAACGCCACGCAAAATCTTCTGGTCGAAGGTCATTGAGGTATACCTGTCGCCGGAAGTGAGAAACTTGCCATTGAGGCATGCAAGCTTCAAAGTACTGATGGGGGTGTTCCTAGATCAACTTCTTGGATAATGAACTGAAGTCGACAAGAAGCGATCCGTCAAAGCAGGGCCTTAATGAATCCCACATCAATGACACGGAACGGAGCTAATGACTTTAGTGGAGGTGAAAACAAACTGTGACATATGATTCAGGGTGGTGATCATGAATGGATGAAGGATAATGTATGGCAGTGGATGGGACACGGTTGACACTTTCAGAATGACCCCTCTTGAACATATAATGACACTGATGCGATGGATCGGTAGCATTACCCCAAATGTGGATAGTTTGGCGAGGACCATGGCGATGAGACCGGTGAATGAAACAACCCAACCCGATGTGGTACGGAGGAAAAGTGTCATGTTCAAGAGTGACTTGCTACCATTAAACTTTGATGTTCTCCCAATTTTTCCCCAGTCATTTCTGACCAGTACCTCTTTATTTTTGTCAAGCTTGAGGAGGATAACATATGCTTGTTCTATAACCTGCCCTTCGGGCAAGCCTATCGCTATGATTTAACGAGCCTAGCGATAGGGAAACTCGTTCTCGTCTAAAGACAAGTTTGTCGCTATTTAATCATTTTAACGAGTCTAACGACAAGGAAAACTCGGTCCTTTTCATTTTTAGAGAGTCTAGAAAGGTACAGAAAGTTAACTCCATAATTCCTTTTTCGTCAGTTAATCCCTTAAGTCCGAAAAAGTATAAAACAATACAGAAGGGATGGCTGTTCGGTACTTTTAACGAGCCGAACAAGACAAGCGCTCGATCCTTTTGTGCAATAATCCCTCAGGTCCAAAAAGATTAAAATTTAGAGGAGGGATAGCGTTCCGGTCATTTAACGAGCTGGAAGGCCAAAACTCGGCAAACTTTTCATATTTTACGAGTCAGTGAAAAAAGCTCAAAGAAGACTCGTCTTTTGAGGAACGAGTGATAAACAGGGATAGCAGCAGATTCCAGGTACAGGTTGGAATTTTCCAATTACGGCAGTGTCACAAGGATGGCTAGGTGAAATCACTCTTCGCAGCTGTTTCTCAAAAGAGGTAAACACACAAATGGAAGTGAATGATCGGCCAAATGAAAAGTGGAGGTGACGGTGCACAAACACGACCAAGGCTTTTATGGCTGATGAATTTACGATCTCAAAAGGTTATTTACCGGTTCATTTTTTCTGGATGAGCTTGAACTCTAGGGGAAGATTGCTCACAACTTATGTTTATTTTTTAACGAGCATGAACTATGTGCTAAAATTGCTCGATCTTTTGCATGCCCCCAGCATCATAATAACGCATGTCAAAGGAGGGTGCCCCCCAGCTTCATTGCATTCAACTTGGTGATTGGAATGAAGGTTTACCTTTGAATTTTGAAAAGGGGATTTGTTTCATTTTTTAATGAGGTTGAATTAATAAAAGAACTATCCTCATGACTCCTTGTTTCATTTTTTAACGAGGTTGACACGAGATAAGAACCGTCCTCGGATCTTCATTTTTTAACGAGGTTGACCTGAGATAGGAACTATCCTCAGAGTCGACAAAATATCTAGGAATCTCCCGAATCCAACCAGAAGATTGGATTAGATTTCATTTTGTAGGTTTCCACTGTGGCCACTTCCGCCAGATTACTTGTAGGCGGTCGGGCGAAAGTACCCATTAAGGCAGGGTCTTTTAGGAAACCTACTCCGATATTTTGGAAAAAATGATCTCTCGCATGGATCATTGGAATGCTTCCTGTAACTTGTGAACTGTTGGGGAGAAAAGTTTGTTGGTCGACGATTGTAATTCCTTCTTGGGAGGGAAATGCAATCCTCCTGAAATAGGTCGAAACAACCGCGGCCATGGCATAGATCCAGGGCCTTCCTAGTAGGATGTTGTAATCGAGGTTTCCATCAATTACTTCAACATCAATTCCTACTGTTTTGCCCCCCAGTTCAACTTGCAAGTTACTTAAAATCCCGTATGGAGTGTATGATCGTCCATCGAATGCTTTTAACGTCGTTGACGATTTCGACAAGGGTGGTGAGCCTAATTCTTTCCAGCAACTCATCGACATAAGACATGTAGATGCCCCCTCATCAATGATTGTTCGATGAACAGTTTTGTTGAGGGCTTTCACTTGAATAAGGAAAGCTAGTTGAGCCGGTAACTGAGGGTCATATCCTTCATGGTCAAAGGCCACAAGATTGGAATCCATTGGGCCAATCCCACCTATTGCTGATAATAAAGCTTGCTCTTGGGAGGGGTGATTTTGTGGTACCTCAAGTGTCGATTTGTGTACTACTCCCTTTGGCGACTTTATCATTGGCTCAGGAACGATGGGTGGCACAACTTCGTTCAAAGTTGTTGTTGAACTACTAGGTCGTTCATTAACCTTGTTGTTCGACATCTTTGGATTCCTATAGTCTTTACTCCTTGTCAAAGCATTATTCTGTTGCTTAGAGGTGGACAACATAAGTACTTGGGATCCGGAAGCATTTTGATTAGCAACCAGATTTTGACTTGGATTAGGAAACGGATCAGTCAGCACTGCTGGGGTTTTTGAACTCTTGAAGAGTTTCTTAACTTCAGCTATATGTGGACAATCTTTCATCCAATGATCCTCATCGCATATATGACACCCTGTCGGGGGTTTCCTTTTTCTTCCTGTCTTTTTCTTCTTGCCCCCTAGTTGCTTCAGTTGTTTGCCTTTGTCGGTCGACATGGCATTTACTTCTGAGGTAAGAAGTTCTTCATTTGCATTTTGATTAGAAATTTTGCGTTTTCCAGTCACGCCATTACTGGCGTGAGAGTTAGTATTTGATCCAGGAGGGGGAGGAATTGAAAATTCAGGTCTAGGGGCGTCAGGTATTTTGTCGTAGAACGTGCCCGACAAAGTATATACTAAGTCTAAATATTGAGCATGAGCAATGACTTGCTCCTCTGTTACGACTCCTCCCTTGGCCACATCTTCCGTTATAGCTGGAAGTAACGACTTTATAAACCATTCAGCTAACAGCTGATCGGGAACGTAAGTTTTCACCATCCTACGACGACGTCGCCACTCATGTATATGATCAGATATGTGAGTGGCCGTTGTCTGTTTGAAGTTGGTGAGGAGTTCCGTCCCTGTTTCATACCTTATCGGTAATTGAAAATGGGTTAAGAAAGTCGTGGCTAAGGAGCTGAAATTGTCGAAAGAGGCTCTTGGCAATTCAATGTACCATTTAGCCGCTGGACCTGTCAATGTCCTCTGGAAGAGGCGAAGTCTTATCGAATCATCATTCAGGGTGTTTGACGAACACCACAGATGGAATGTCATCACATGATTCGACGGGTCTTCACCCGGATTTCCGTTAAATTTAGGAATATCTGACGGAAGTTTATGTGGAATCGCTGGCCACCAAGGGGCATAAGCAATTGGATCATTTGTCAGCCGGTTTAGATCTGGTAGTTCTAGAGTTGCTACAAAGGGAAACTGTTGATTCAGGTTAGGCGAAGCATATCCAGGATAAGATGGTATCGCCTGAGCAATGGGTCTTTGCAGACCAGCATTATGCTGACAACTTTGACAAGGTTGATGGGCGTAACCATTATAGTATGGTTGCCCATTACTTACAAAGACTTGTTGCTCAGGTCCTTGATATGATTGCTGGAAAGGCGGTTTTTGAGATTGAAGCAGCTCTGGTTGTTGGACCATTTGCTGTTGACCAATACTGGATGATTGACCAGGATGAGAAGTCACAGTACTTGTTTGAGCCTGAGTCGCTCCAGATAAGGAGGCACTACCCTGAGATTGTGATTGAGTCGCTGAGCCAAGAGGTTGTTGTATTACAACAGGTAACGCTTGTACTTGCGACACATTCGCCATAGCAGGTGTGGTGGTAATATTCGACACAGGGTGGACTGGTTGCATAGAATATACAACTCCTGGTTGTTGAGGCAGTATTGGTACCCAACTGTTGGATGTAATTCCAGTTTGACCTGAACTTTGTTGTGAACTCACGGATGGGCATCCTCCCGGAGGAGGTAATGAAAAGGCATACTGCCCCCCATATGGTATCAATCCGGAACTCAAGGGGATCGATTGCCCAGGTTGACCTCCAAATGGATCAATTTGGCGAGTTTCAACATAAGAAATACCAGATGATAATCTGGACGAAGATATAGGAACTAACCATGTCATCGTCCCTGATGGGACTCCGGCTTGTTGTTGACAACTTGCCGAGACAGATGGTATACCAGCGAACATCGTTGGAGTAGCAGTAGGAGCCTCTGCTGCTGCTGTGTCGGACGACACAGTCCTAGATGTCGACGGTTGTTCAGACATATCTAGTCTATCCAAAAGATTTCTAAGCGATTTTACAGGAACTTCCACTTGTGGTGGACTAACTTTGAAGATCAACGCGGGAAGGGTGATGATTATTCCGCTTAAAATAAATTTTATTAACGACGCTTTTAGACACAAACTTGCTTTTTCATGTTTTAAGAGTCGAGAAAAAGCTAAAGATGACTCTAGTCGCCTTCGATGTATTAACGAGCCCGAAGTGACAAATGCTCGGTTGGACTTTTTCAGTTATAGAGTTTGAAAATGACCAAAAGAAACTGCTCTGGAGATCTAGGCAGAGGGTGTGCCAAACCTTTTGCGAAACCACAGAATACGTTTTACGGTACGGGTGGTCGATCTTCGTGAATGCTGTGTTCACTGCATCGCGATCAGTAGGGCGGCCAACACGGTTTCCTAAGGATAAAGGATAAAAGCCTATAGGGGTCTCCCAATATACGCGACGGTACGCGGGAGCTCAAGTCCGTGTTAGTGCCACCGACTCTCAGGAGGAATCACCCACCTTCGTAGAGATCGACAGTCACTATGTTTAACGACGCTGGAACACGTCTCTACCTAGACCTCTAGATGTTTGCGTTAAATTCCAAAGCGTTGTTATGTAAATTGAGTTTATTTTAATGTTGATCTTTCTTAACAGTTTGTCTTTCAGGATCACCACGAGATGTATGGTACAAATTCCTAAATGCAGCTAAAATGATAAGCAAGCTTTCACAATCCTTTTAGCTTTGAAACTCCTAACTACTGAGGGGAGAGAAAAACAATATCTTTCCACACAGAGCACAAAGCACAAACTAATGCACTTTCTCCTAGATCAGACACCCAAACTTATCAAAAATGCAAATGCAAGATGCATGTATTTCTTTTCTTTTCCTTTAATGTTGATGCTAACAAAAGGAAAACTGTTGTATGACTTTCGAATTCAATTTGAAGCGTAAACAAACAAGTATGGTCTAAATGAAAAGACGCTTTACAGGTACTTGTTTTAACACTAAAAATATATGAATTCAAAACATAAAGTGAAAAACGAACAAACTCAAACAGCCATGAACAGTAATAAAACTAACTCATAAGATCACAAGGACACTTTTACAGTTCAGGATCTAAGAGGCCATAGCTACTAGTTCGCTTTTCACAATGGGAAACTGTAATTGAAACAAGAAATACTGAAAGAACGTTTACAATTTCATCATACAACTGAGGCGGAATAATGTCAAGGAGAAGTGGTCTACAGCAAGTACAATAACCAGCAAGTAATCAGCCAAAAACAAGTGCAAACAGGGCCAAGACACAAAGGAAGAGCTGAGCTAGACTAAGGCTAACTGGACCAGCGCAGGCACTGGTCTGTCAGTTTCACTCTCAGCGCAGTTCCCGAAGGGAGCACCTGCGCTGTAATGCAGACTGCCTGTGGACAGCCTGCACTGACTTACGAGAGTTACGTCTGCTAAGAATTCCGGGTCATAAAAAGCTCAAAAATGTACTGTTTTGACTGAAATCAAATGCTATGGGTTAAGTACAGGTTAAGGGATGATCAAGAGGATAAAGATCTATCACTAAGAGTAAAGATTCATCTGTAGATTAGCTCTTTAAATCTTGAATTTGCTCAGCAAAGGAGCAAGAGTAGCAAAACCCTCTACTTCGCTTTTGATAGAGTCAAAAGCTTTTCGATTCGGTACTCCTTTCTTCAAGAAATGAATAGCAAAATCCTACAACAACAAGATACTAGGATCTCCCCAGCGGAGTCGCCAGTTTGTTGTGGGGAAAAGTATCCGATGCGGATGACACTAAACCTTTCTAAAGGTGACAGTCTTTAGCAACAACTGAATGATAAAGTTTTCATGTTCCACTTTATGAAAGCACAGAGAGAACGGAAAGAGGGTCAACCAACCTGGTGTCTTGCGCTTAGTCGATCCTTGTCCTTCTCGCTTTGTATCCTGTTCCCGGCTCTTTGCTCTCCAAGCCGATCCAGCTACACACAGAATCTGCACAACAAAAGAGAGCAAACTACGAGATACAAGCAATCATAATTGAAGAATGGATTAGGTTGCATCAAATATACATGTAAACACAAAAGCATCTATGTAAAACAAGTATATAGAAGAACATGCAAACTTTATTGATAGAAAGTAACAGGGTTCCAGAGGAAGTTACAACCAATGATGTTGGCTCCAATCCAGCAGCACCTCCTCGGCAGCAAGAACTCTCTTCTTCACCTCTAGTAAAACAATCACCCAATAATCCTGGCAGTATACCAACAGTACCTCCTTGCTTTTACCAAATTCCAGCCCCTTTAGACCTCATAGAAGAGCTCTATATATAGGATAGAAGAAGAGAGGATGAGTCAGCTTGAGACTGACATGAAGCTGCCTTGTGTCCTCTCCCTCTTCAATTAATCTTCAGTTCTTGAGTCCACTTGGAGATCCTTGCTTACACATGGTGATCAAGTACCTCTTACTCATCACAGGGCGAATCTCATGAACCAAGTGTCAGTTTGGAAGCTTCCTGGGCAATTGACACCTTGCAGAATGACTGTGCCACTTGGCCAATCTCGCCCAGCGCAGGTAGCCTTCATTAAATTTGACTTCCAGCGCAGGTACAAGGAGAGACAGTTGCATTCCAGCGCAGAAGCTCAGTGGAGCAGCTGACATGATCCAAAATAAGCCTGTTTTGAAGTGTTTTCAGGTGGAGAACTGATTGGAAGTGCTGCTGTTTGATGACCTTGTTCTTTTAGGGGTAAGAACAACATGTTTAGGGACTGAGGATCCCTGTAATTATCGACATTTCATGCTCCATGATGCGAGGCACAAAAATGTCTATAACAGATAGTGCCAGCCATTACCATTCTGTATATTTGAACGATAATTCTGAATGGTATGCTTGCTGGCAACCGGGGTCTGCCTAGTTGGTTCCAGTCGAACGAGACAACTAGGTTTCTTGGTGGTGGGACCGAATAGATGGCCGGATATGACTCTGACGAAGTTCCTTCCTGCGATAAAGGAATGGGTGCATTGCCCCCATGTTCGTCGGAGTCTGTGTTGATGAAGAGAATTTGGACGGTGTCGTCTTTATTCTCCTCTGTGATGGTATCATTCGAAGATAGAGCCTCTTAAGGCAAAACCGGGTCAACTGCCATCTCAACCTTTTGACTTTCGTCAGGCATGGATCCAGATGGTTCATCTTCAATGATAGGTGCTTCGGCTGACCACCTGGGCGGGCCAGCCGGGTTTTCAACTAGTGAAGGACTTGGCAGGAGTTTTTGATATCCAGGAGGAAGTTGCGCTCGTAAAATCGGGCGATCTTCCAGAACTCTTTTAGCCTCGTCTAAGAAGGGACAACGGTGGATGGCGTGGTCGCCTTCACACAGTTTGCAGGGAAATCTAGCTTTCCCTCTCTGTCTTGTGGCTTCACTTTCACTAGTTGACGGTGAGCACTCAACATGGCTATCAGAGGTTGATGCTACCAAATTGTGCAAACGAGGAGACCAGTCCCTTAGTATCCGAGGGATGCAGTGACAATCTCTGTGGAAATGGTCTCCCTTGCATATGACACATGGCGATTTAGGTCTGGTCAGTGCTATGTGTGGATTTTTGTCAGACGACACTTGTTTGCCCCCAGTCGCCTTTGGCTCCTTCTTCTTCTTCTCTCTCTTCTTCTTTTCCTTCTTCTCCTTAGGAACTTGGTCTTTTGTTTTACCAGTTCCGTCAAGCGAAGAGGAAGGAGGAGAGGAAGAGTTAGATGAAGTAGAAGGCTGGTTGGCAACTCTGGTCTGGTCTAACTGTTGACTCGACTGTTCAGGAATGGTGGTGTTCTGAACGACATTGGTTGAAAAGAGCCAGACTGGCAGGCCAATTGTCAGTCCTGGAAGAGACAATGTGGCCATATGGGGTGCACCAACATCTCCCCAAGAGGAGAAGGGACTAGGATTTCCACCAAGGGGAATTCCTTGGTTGTTGTGCTCCATTTTTTCAACCTAAAGATCAACGCAGGAATAAAGGGTGATTGTTCCGTTTAAAATAAATTTTTAACGACGCTTAGACACAACTTGCTTTTTCAGTTTTAAAGAGTCGAGAAAAATCTAAAGATGACTCTAGTCTCCTTCGATGTTTTAACGAGCCCGAAGTGACAAATGCTCGGATGGACTTTTTCCGTTATAGAGTCTGAAAAAGGCCAAAAGGAACTGCTCTGGAGTTCTAGGCAGAGGGTGTACCAAACTTTTCGCAAAACTACAGAATACTTTTTAGGGTACGGGCGGTCGATCTTCCTGAATGCTGTGTTCAGTGCATTGCGATCAGTAGGGCGGCTGACACGGCTTCCTAAGGATAAAGGTTTTATGCCTATAGGGGTCTCCCACTATATACACGACGGTACGTGGGAGCACAATCCGCACTGGCGCTATCGTCCCTCAGGATGAATCACCCACCATCCACGAGATCGACAGTCACCAGGCTTAACGACGCTGGAACACGTCTCTAGCCTAGACCTCTATGTTGTGCGTTATGTTGCAAAGCGTTGTTAATTTCATTCAATTTATTTTAGGTTGATATTTTTAGAAGTTTGCCTTTCAAGGTTCACCACGAGATGTATGATACAATTCCTAAATGCAGTCTAAAGATGATAAGCAAGCTTTATATCTTTTTCAACTTTGAAAATCCTAGCTACTAAGGGAAAAGAAAGACACCATCTTTTCTCAAAGAGCGATCAGCACACTCTAATGCACTTTTCCTAAATCCAACATGCAAACTATCAAATGCAAATGCACAATGCAGGTGTTTGTTTTTCGCTTTCTTAGTATTGATGCCTACAAAGAAAGCTTTTTGTACAACTTTGAATTTGCTTTTAAATGATCAATACAAACAAGTTTACTTTTTCGAAATCAGAGAGGGTAGAAGAGATTACAACACTTAACGATTTTCGAAATGAAGACTTGTTTCAACACTTAAAAGAGACAAATTCAAACCAATAAGCAAAAGTAAATGTATAATCAATCTGCAAACAGCCAATGAACTCTCTTCTAATATCACAATCAACAGATCTAAATCAAGGGCTACAGGATGACTATTTCACTCATGCAAAGGAAAACTGTAAATGACGCCACAAACACATAAAAACACTCACAATCTTTTTGTACAAAAGGAGGCGGAATGTAAGCAGAGAAAAGGAGTTATCAGACTGGTACCTATGCTGGTTACAGGCTACAAAAATCAGAGATTAAAACAGGGCAAAACAGAGCAGAGAACCCCAGCTGCACTAGGACAAACTGGTTCAGTGCAACCTCAACACAGGGGTTTTGACATTCAGCGCAGGTAGCCTTCACGGGACCTGCGTTGAAATGCAGAATCCCTTCACTGGGTCTGCGCTGAAGGAGAAACTCTCGTTTCCCTCAAGTTCTAGGTCACAGATTGCTATTTAATCAACTGTTTCATGCCAAATAAAAGCAACAAGCAAGGTGTAATCAAAGGGGTGCTTTGAAAGGCTACATATATCTATCACAAGGATCATCAAATCATTTGTGAGTCCATTGTTCAGATCATAGACAAGTCCAGCAATTGGATCAAAGCAGCAACTTTCTACTTTGCATCCGGGAAAGATGCAGTTCGATTGTTGTTGTCAAGTCTATGAAACAATCAATGATAGAAACACAAATAAAATGACTAAACAATTTTTCCCCAGTGGAGTCGCCAATTTGTTGTGGGGAAAAATGCCTATGCAGGACGATCCTATCCACCTAAGGTGTGACAGTGCCTTAGCAACAAACGAGTACAGCTATTCTAGTTTCTTCCTTTATGAAATGTGAAAGAAGAGAGATCAATAGACTTACCGGTGTCTTCCGTTTGTCCCTCGATCAGGTCTCTCTTCTCTTTGGGTGTTCACAGCTACTTTCCTTCTTGCTTATCCAGCTTCCACTTCCTGCAAGATCACAAGAGAACAGCTACTTGCGACAAGAGAACAGCTACTTGCGACAAGAGAAGAACACTACGCAAAGAAAGATATTCACATTCATAACTAGTTTAGGATTAGAAATAAACCAAATACACTAATACATTCATACATCAAGAATACATCAGAATATAGGAGAAACCAAGATAGCTTTATTGATGAATAACAAGGTTCAGGAAGAGATACAACCCAGAGGGCTCCAATCCAGCATCTCCTTCCCAGCAAATGGAATTCCTCTCTTTTCCCCCTTCAAAGCATTAAGCACCCAATGATTCCAGTCTCAAACCAACAGCAATTCTTTGCAATAACCAAAATTCCAGCCCCCAGATCTCATGGAGGAGAGATCCATATATAGATGTTTGGAGAGAGGATGAGTCAGCTTGAGATCTGACTAGTGTCCTCTCCCTCTGTCAGTTCTTGAGTCCACTTGGAGGTTCTTGCTTCCACTGTGAGATTTGGAACCTCTTACTCATCACCAGTCGAATTCCCTTAGGCAAGTGTTATTTTGGAAGCTTCCTGGGTTTTGACACCTTGAGAAATGAGCCTGCCACTTTTCCATTCTCGTTCAGCGCAGGTAGCCAGTGTTCCAGTTGACATTCAATGCAGGTAGCCAGTGTTGGCTTTGACATTCACCGCAAACAGCTAGTGTAGCCACTGAAATGATCCTGATTTGACTTGTTTTGAGCCGTTTTTGGTGGAGAACTTCTGTGAATTGTTGTCGTTTGTTAGCCTTGTTCCTCTAGGGGTAGGAACAACATGTTTAGGGACTTTGGATCCCTTAGATTATGGACATTTCATGCTCAATGTTGTAAGGCACAAAAATGTCTATAACAAAACCTTAACAGACATGTCAGAGATATAATAAATTACTTCTCTGCTGGAACAACCTCTTTTGCTCTCAATAAGTCAGGATCCCTCTTCCACCTCTAAAATGAATAAGTTTTATGCACAATGAAAATGAAAAAAATGAAAAGTCAAAATATTCAAAATGAAAAATGAATAAGGCAAACGAAGAGAAAGGCTTCCTGCATAGGGAGGTAATGCAAGTAACTATGTTGGGGTACTGACCAGGTTCGCTGGCAGCGAAGCCATGCTTGTGTTCCTATGTGACTCCACCAAGGTACTATCCAGGCCTGCTAGAAGTGGAGCAACACCATAGATGAAACTAAGACTTTGACGGCTATACTGCTTGTGCACCTATATACCCCTCAACCCCAATCAAAAAAATTGTGTTTCCTTGGCTTGGAATGTGTGTCAATCAACCAAGAGTCTAGTGGATGCTACATCTTACGATCAAGCTAGCGTGAATCCAAGATGAGCTAAGAGATGAACAATACTTCCGAAGGTGTTAGACATGCTTTTCACGAACAAGGTCCATTTAGAGAGCTGGAGTTATACCAGTGTGTTGCCAAGTGTTGTAGCGGCTACAACCACCCACCAAAATTTTTCCTTAGCCTATTTTGGAACCTCCCTACCAACCTTTCATATCACTTTGTCTTGCCACGTCAATTACTCAAGCTTCATTTGTTTTCCTTGCACAAGGGTAGCCTGTCGATCATAGTTGATCCATTCCCCTCACAGGCTGCTTACCCGTACTTGATCCAGCTGCAGGCTAAGTAGCTTCCCTATGCAATCCTCTCCGATAGCCTGTTGGGCTCCAGGATTGTGCAATCATGCTAGCCAACGCTCCTAGCAGGATTTGCACAAATTTTCCCAGCAACAAGTTGTTCAGCCCAGGATTTATGCAAATGTGGGCAGCAGTCAGTTTCTCTGCCTAGGAATTGTGCAAAACCCCTGGGTAGTCAACCCAGCTCACGGCCAGGAATGCTCTTTTTTCCTAAGAAGTTGAGCAGTTGCATGCATGAACAGTCTAGTGGATCAGTTCCACTTAAGACCGAGGAAACTTAACTTGCATGCATGCATGACTGATTCTTCCTGGAATCGAAAGAGACATAATGCAAAAGGCATCCCATGATTCAGGGAGCTATTTTTAGTAGTAGGGGGTTACATGCAAAGTTGCTTTAGAATTTTCCCTCCAAGTGTCGCTTTTTCCTAGATTTGTGGCATGCGCGTCATGAGACCAAACTTATTTATTTGACGCATCAGAGCTCATTCATTCACATAGATCTTAGAGCTATGACATCCCACAACACATTTAGGACTCTTTGGCACATCTGGCTTAGCTATTCACCGGTAAGTGTCCTCAACTTGTCTTTTTTAGCATTTCTGTCGCTTTTTGTGTATTCACTTGTGTGAGTGTAGTTTTCTTGATTTCTTTGAACACTTGTTGTCGTTTACATGTATACTAGCTTTTCCTAGATCTGTTTCATTTTTCGTTGTTATCTCACTAATGTCGCATGCATGAAATTGTTTTTCACATACGTTCGTCGAACCGAGGAACTGCCTCACCCACATGCATGTTGATCTGTTTGTTGAATCTTCCATTCACATTTTGGATGCATTTTCAATCACTTCTTCTATCACTTAGTGTCGCCATTCATTCATTGTCTTATTTTCTTTCAGTTGCCCGTCGGAGAGTCGAGCCAACCTTGGCCCAAACTCTGCCTTCACCAAGGCTGCATTGTGCAATCAGGGGAAGGAAGACTCACCTTCCTCCTTAGAAATGTGCATTATTTCCAAACACTAGCCTCCAAGACTATTTTCCACATTTCTAAGGACAATGGTTGCTTGGCCCAAGAAATTGCGCAAATTTGTCCCTGGGCCAGCAGTCCTTCCCAGCTGGAATTGCGCATTGCGCAATCCCAGCAGCCACCTTCCTAATTGGATTGTGCATTTCATTGATCTAGCATCCAGTCCTACCTCCCAAATAACCTAGACTGCCTTTTTCATAGTCCTGGCAACCAATCACTCAGACTCCTAGTGAAATTTGTGCAATCTTGTCCATCAGTTCCCTAGGTATGTGTTGTGTCCATCCCGGATTTGCTTTGTTTTCATTGACATATTTCTTGCCATGCATGCTTCTTGTTTCCAGATCTTTCAGGTGTTGATTCCAAGAGAATAGGATCACAAGACACTGATGGAATTGCAACTGGAGCAGCAGTTGAGCAAGTGTCCTCTACTCTGTTGATCTATGAGGATATGAAGCTGTATCTAGACAAGGACATCAAACTGAAATGGCAAGAGGTTAATGAAGCATTCATAGGCACTTTTAAGGAAGACCTCGAGGACCATCAAGTGTACGTGAACATTCACAACTCTAGCTTGTATAGGGTTTCATGCAGATACCCCACATTCCCATGTGTGTACATGATTCACCGGATCGTCTCTCACATTGACCCCAAGATGATGACCTTGAGCAGTGTCAGTGGGATGAAGCTTGCAACCTTCTGGGCATGAGATTATGATGAGATGTATCAGATGTCCGATCCCGTGACTTTCATAACCCCTCCATTCAGCTTACCCAACAGGAGAGCTCACTCTAAAGACATTCTAAAGGATTGGTAAAGGAGCCAGCTCACTTCTGGATGACACCCAACCAGACCTACAAGACAAAGATATTGATGAAGGCATACCAATACTTGGTCATATTCACATGTCGACTGAGTGGCCAAGCAAGCACTGAAACCTTTCCTCAGATTTGGGTGATTGCATTGGACCAACTAGCTAGAGAAGGAAGACCATGCCACTCATCTGGCATATTGGCTCACCAGCTAAAGGAACAATTCATGAAGGCTTGAAAGACACCCAAGGGTGTGCATACAAAGATTTATATGTCCGCTTACATTATAGATGCAGTTAATGCCCGACATGAGCTCTTGGGCTTGGAGTGAGCATGGTCACCGGTGGAGACTATTGTGAACACGTATTTCAAGCTGTTGTCTAAATGCAGCTTCAAAGGAGTGATCATACGGTTGTCTGACCATTTTTCCACCCTAGTGTATAGGTTGATTCGAACAATATCCACCCTGCATATCAGAGGAAGCAATGAAGGCATTGCTAGGCATTGTAGATTGGTATGCCTCACCATCTGGCACGTTCATCCAAGTATTCAGTGTGGAGAAGTCTCTGCATATTTTTCCAAATTTCACCTTGGACGTGCTTGTCATGCAGGAAGTAGCATACCACATCTTGACAGGATTGACAGCTATACTACAGTGGAAGAAGAAAGCACCTTTGCCCGCTCTTCCGTTGCAGATTGGGTTATATGAGATCCGGATTAGCAAGCAAGCAGATGTTGAAGTAAAACGGATGAGGAAGTATTCTTTTGACCTCTAAAGCTTCAACCCGTATGACCCACATTGCATTGTGAAGGATCACTATGCGAGAGTTGAGTTCAACTGGATCCATGGGGCATGTCATTGGGCCGAGGAGGACTCATGGAGGTATGGCTACAATTCCTCCAGACCCAATGAACAAGTCGGCTTCATCATAGAGTGGCTAGCACATTAGCATGATGCAGCATCATGGAGAGCACCAACAGTAGCAGCAACAATAGAGGCAACAGAGCCAAGCATACCTGTGTGCGACAAAGGGAAGAGGAAGATTGTCGACCGCATGGAGGAGGAGAAAAGTTGTAAGTTTCGAGCAGATCCACTTGTAGAACAAGCATCTATGGCTACTCAGGCAAAGAGGCAGCAGTGCGACAAGAACATCATGCCAAGGCAGAGGGATAAGAAAAGAATGGAAGAAGTAGAGAAGGAGTTGCATGAGCTGAAGGAGCAACTCCAAAAAGAACAAGAGTTGCACCAATAGGAGAAGGAAGCGCAACAGCAACAGATACAGTAGGGGGTGCCCCATGTGTAGACAAATGAAGCAGCACCTGTACAAGTAGTTGATTCATCTGAAGAGTTGGCATCTAACGAACAGGGTGAACCATCGCAGGGGCAAGACTTTGCTCATGAGATAGAACGGGTGCTTGAATAGTTGGATGTAGACATGGAGCAACAAGAATTGGAACAGGACACTGACCTCATGCCTCGCCACAAATAGATCGACTCACCCACTTCATTGCATACTGATGATGAGCAAGTCTCAAATGACCAAGGAGGCACTGAGATCCTTGGTGGTTAGTCAAAAGTAGAGATGCACAACATCTCCTTTGATGAATCCCATCACAGAGTTGTGCAGTCTCATAGATTACCGACTCTAGAGGACCAAACATCCCATGCACAAGATTAAGAACAAGTGATCATGACTGATGTGCACAAACATCCAGCTGCTTTGGCCGATGCAACTAGAGTGTATGTCGAAGCCACTAGCTCAAGTGTTCATTTCCTCATAGATGAGAATGAGCGAATGGCGAAGGAACTACAGGTGTCCAAGCAAGGAGGGAACTTGGTGACAATGTCTGCCTAAGATAAACTAAAGAAGGCAATACTAGATGAAGTATTGTCCCTTGATACAGTTATACAAGCATTGTACTCCCAGTTTGGTACTGTGCACCAAGAAGACGTCCATCTCCATAGATGGCAGTAGCGATGTGCAAGAAGAGCATGCATCTTTAAGAACGTACATGCTGCTATTGATAACATGCAAGCATGGATGATGAAGTACAAGGGAGCCCCACTTCACTTGCCAAAGATGATGAGGACCAATGTGGTCGAGCTACAAGCATGTATCCGGAGTCAAATCTGAAACTACGAAGACCTACTGCAACTCATCACTAGCATACAGGATTCCCATGCATGAGTATTCAAGAGAATGGATGTTATAGTGCACACCCACATGGTCCCGTCACTTGGGACTCTCAACCAGCCAAAGAAAAAGAAGTACGTCAGGCAAGAACTTGACTCGTACTTCGACGAGTTGATATGCACTGCCACCAGCGCAGACTTTCCTATCAGTGTAGACATCATGCGCAAGTACGTTGTTGGTCTAGCCACATTGAAGACAATGATGTGCATGCTCTCAAACGAGTTGGACAGAGGAGCCCGAGTAGTGTGCCCGGATGCTATGGAGGCAAGGTTCAAGTTTCATATGGATGTCAGAGTAGAACACATAGACACTATCGAGGACTACCAATCTTGGCATCAATATGTCACTGTTGATCGGCATGAGGATGTCGAGCAGTTGGACTTCTATGGTTTTCTAAGTCTAAATGATGTCTAGTTTGGCTTGTCCAAGCCATTGTTCACATGGGTACATGTGCATTGTAATGTTGAGTCATGTCAAGTGTAAGTCAAGTCTCAATAGTGGATGTAACAGTCATAGAGTAGGTGAAGAGTCATGAGGATAGTTGAATGGCCACAAAGGAGAATGTAAAGGGTCACCCCACCCTTTGCTATAAATAGTCCCTCATAAATCATTGTAGAGGCTTTTGGTATTCAAGCTTCTGATAAGACTATCTTGGATAAAGCTTGGACAGTATTGTAACACGCCTTGGCTTCTCCACTGCACAGAGCTAGTTCATCTATTTAGAGGAGCAGATGGATGTGGTTGTAACGTTCCATTATTGGATCTAGCAGGTTTACATGGTGTATTGTATGATTGTGGCTTACACTTCTTTATATAATAAGAGCTAGCACATTTTCATGCATATGTTGTTATTGTAGTTGGACTGCTCCAGTTGCCTTAATGATATATGTTTTTTAACTTACGTACTTGTGTATGAACTTATTTGTATGAAATTATATGAATCTTGTTGTTAATGTGTTGCATATGTTGTTGATGTTGTTACCGTCTGTTTTGACTGCTCTGTCGGACATCAGACAAACCTTTCACACGAACCTTGTTGTAACGATTGTCGCACTCATCTTGGACTGATCCCTAAGTGTTATACATGTTATCTTACCTTGTATGATGTGATTTCCGCATCTGAGTGGACTTCTCCACCAGAAGTTGTGCATGTCCTTTTGTGTTGTGTGTTCCTAGCCGAGTTGGGTCTAATCCCTTTCAACCCAGAACTCACCTTCACCTTCTTCTCCCTTCGAATTGTTAGAACCTCTCATACACCTTCCTTGACTCACTACATCAGTCACACCCTTGCTACTGAAAAATTTATCTTAGTTGCCTCTATGCGACATCACGGTCAAGGCATTACCTTACGACCCACTGTTGGGACTCCTACACCAAACGGTTTGAGGTCTAATTGGGACTTCTTACCGGGGATATCCCCTTGACATGTTGGTGGGTCCAGCATTGTCAATGCATCATTTTGGATCATAGTTACACCTATGCTATGTCAGTTTTCGCATCTATGGTTTTTCGTAAGATGGGCTTCCCTCAAAATGGAAATATCGTCATCATCACTCAACTGATGTACTATGATCCTAAGTGCCAAACCTCATCTTAGTCCACTATCTCATCAATGAATGGAAGTAAGCCTATATCGTCCCTCACGAATGTATCTCCTAGAGTCTACAAATATTCTACCATTCTTGGTTCTTATGATGGTCCATCGTTTACTCCTTCTGAGCCTAGCTCGTTCAGTGTTTGCATGCTTCAAGCATCACAAACTGCTCACAAGTGGTCTGGTATTCCTTCACAATAGCCATCACCTTCACAACCTGTTGTTCCCAACTCAACCCAACCTTTTGGTACTACTCCTCAAGGTCCTCTTCCTTTTGTTGGTATATCTCGATCATTTTCAACCTGGAACCATTCCCCTAAGTCTTAACCATCTTGGAGTCATTTCCCCAGGTCATTACCCTTCTGGTCAAATCTCCCTTTTATTTCCACCCCCAAGAATTTATTCTACACCTGTTATGGCTAAATTTAGTTTACCTAACATTATCTTGGATCCCAGTCAAGTACATTGATACTCCTGGAAACACTCCCCCTAATCAAATCAAAGCTTACACTGCTTTGACCCTGGTTCAACCAATTGTTCCTACCCCTTCCTTTTCTTTAGTTCCACAATAACCTCAATAGGAACCTACTCCTATTACGAAATAATTTGATGAGTGGGGAAAAGCCCAAAAAAAGGGAACCAAAGACAAGGCACCCCAACCAACCCCAGCTCCTCCTAAGATTCCAAAGCCTACTCCTCCATTTGCTTTGTGTGATGTTGTTGGTCATCCCACCAATAATTGTCCTGGACTCCCTCATATCAAGAATGTGGTCTCTGATACATTTCCTACCTATAAAATTTCTGAGGTCCATGTGACCTTGTGCAAGTTAGCTAATAAGAATAGATCCTTACACATGAATCACCCATGTGCTTTGTGTCATAATATGGCCATTATTCTCATCATTGTCCCTGTCTCAAATACTTTCGTGATACACTCCATTTTCTTTGCAAATTCAAGGACTCTAGTAGTGATTCCACCTTTACTCTACTTGCGGGTTTTGGTCTCACTCCTATGCTAGAGAAGGAGGTCTCTCAACCACCTAGTGTGATCCCTCCCCCTGATGTCGAGATGACAAATAGTACTGATCCTATTCTCTACATTTCGTAATCCAGGGGATCGATATATTGGGAGTCTCTAGACGTCCCCTATTTTGAGTCTATTGAACCTTCTTTGATGAACACTTCAGTCTCAACATTGGTAGATGTCACATCTACTAGTCATCTATCTCCCCTTGTGGACAACACGCATGTGAACTTTGTCTCTCATGAAGGTGCCTCAATTATCTCCTCTTCATCATGTGGTCTCTCTTCCTCCCATCCTCTGATTATCCATTCTAATGAAGACATAATGGAAACCATGACCACCCCCAATTATCCTTGGGATGATATGCACCATCATGTGTACTTCCTTCCACAGCAAACCCATGACCAATATGTTGTGAAGACCAAAGACTTCATCCATGGTGAGGTCAACTAGTTCAACAACCCCTTAGTTCGAATTCAATAATTCGAACCACATCCACCTTGTGGTCATGTTGATGGTGCTAGACTTGCCAACATGTCAAGGGATCTCCCCGATAAGAAGTCCCAACTAGACCTCAGACCTTTTGGTGTAGAAGTCCTAGCAGTGGGTCGTACGGTATTTCCTTGACCACGGTTGCACATAGAGGTAAGTAAGATGTCCTTGTTGGTAGAAATGGTGTGACATGCATAGCAAGCCAAGGAAGGTGCATGAACTGTTCTAACACATGGAAAGTGACGTGAGTGCGCCCCTTGGAAACCTGTGGAAGCACACATCTTGGAAGGTGACACACGAGCAAAGATGCATGACAAACTGGAAAGAAAGTAAGTTAACAATCCAAATTGATGGTTAAACCAACAACACATCTCAATAAGATTCATACATACTTATACATAAAGAGTCCATACATGCATGTGTAAGCAAATAGATACATATATCATTAGAGTAACCAAGATAGTTGAAATACAATAAAAACATATGCATGAAATGTGTTGGCTTTGTTATATTAAAAGTGAAAGTTCCAATCATATAGTACAAACATGACCCACCACTAATCCCTCTAACGGAATGTTACAGTCACTTCCACCTGCTCCTCCAAAGAGATGTACTAACTCTGCACTGTGGAGAAGCCAAGGCTCGTTACAATACTCTCCAAGCTTTCTCTAAGATACTCCTATCAGAAGCTTGTCTCACCAAAAGCCCCTACAAAGAGTTATGAGGTTTTATATATAGCAAAGGTTGGGGTGACCCTTGACATTCCCCTTTGTGACTGTTCACCTACCCTCATGACTCTTCAACAACTATATGATTGTTACATTCAACTATCAACACTTGGACTTCCACTTTACGAGACGTTACATACAATCTACACATGTACCCATGTGAGACAAAATAGGCTTGAGCAAGCCATGCAACCTATCACTAACACTCAGACAATTGTGGGAAGACCAATGCTTCGAAATCCTCAAGATCGTCAATGGTAGCGAACTCATGCAAAGCTTGGTCATCCGTGATGGTGTCTGTGTGCTCAATGGTGACATCCCGCTCAAAGAAAACTCCTACCTTCGTTGCATCTGGGTACAATGATATGGCTCCTCTATCTAACTCATTTGATAACATGTGCATCATTATCTTGAGTGCAGCTGGACCTGCAACATGCTGATGCATAGTGTCTATGTTGATCTTGAGGTGTGTGTTGGTGACCATGTGCATCAACTTGTCAAAATACATGTTCAGCTCCAGTCGGACTTGCTTCTTGTCTTCGCTTCGATGAATGTGCCAAATGGGTGGGATCGCATGCATGCCCACAATGACATCCATGCTCTTGAATACCCTTGCACGTGATCGGTAGCACTGCTAACCCTGTCTGCTCCATGCCAGCTGCTAGATGGGTCCATAACCTATATGGGTGTAGTTTCCTTAGTCTGTTCCTATTGCACCTCCTGTTGTACATGTTCACATTGCAACTCCTTTTGTTGTTTGTGTAGCTCATGTTCTTCCTTGAGTTTCCACTTCAGCACTTGTAACTACTTCTATGTTTCTCTATCTACCTTTGCATGATCCTCTTGTCGTGTTGTCACTTCATAGCCTCAATCTCCAAACATGCTTTCATCACAAGTGGATTTGCTTGAGCTTGCAACTTTGTTCCGCCTTTGCGCTTTCAATAACCTTCCTCTTAGATTTTTTGCATGCAGGTGTGCTACCTTCTATTATTGTTGATGGTGATACTCATTGTGACACCGCTACCATTTCATATTGATATCCTTGTCTATGAACAACTTTATGTCTTCATAGATAGGCAAGTTCATAGACATTTGATTGACTGCTTCCCCAGTTGTGCTCTGAACGTTGTCTTCAACTCTGCTCTCCTGGAAGCCATTTTATGTATGTTGCTACAAGGAATATGAACACCTGTGATACCTAGAGACATAGCAACACTCATGAAAATAAATCTATCATTCGAAAACCAAAACAAACTGAAGGATTGACATGCAAGATAACTGTGTGAATGTCTGTGAAGACTGTGCAATTTTCACTGGGAGACAAACTGCCAAAACTGCACAAGGAATAGTCTGGGCTGTCAGGAGGCTAAATGACTACTAGAATTGCATAATGCACAGTCCAACCTGGCCTACTGAGGAATGAAACTATGCAATAAGCAATTTCAGTCAGTAGTGACATGCAAACAAGCAAACTACATTGCACAGTTTCAGGGGCCAGCAAGGCACTGCCTCCCAGAATTGCGCAATGCAAGCCTAGAGGTCAGTGTTGGGCTAGAATTACATGATTTCTGGAGGGAAGGTAGAGCTTTCACTTCCAAAAATGCCCAATGTTAGTCGAGCAAGGCAAGGTCTAGCCCAAGGCAGCCCAGACCTACCAACGGGCGATTGAAAACATGAGAAGTCTAAATGCATGGTGATGCTAAGTGTAAACAAGAGTGAATGATCACACATGCAAATAGTAAGTGCGGGATTCAGAGCATGCGACAAAAGTGAGAGGCAAATGAAAAATTAAATTGTGCTTCCACAAGCTAACATACATTAAAATGACAGCAAGTGCTCATTGAGATCAACCAGATAGCGCTCACACAAAGAAAACACAAAAAGCGACAAAAACGCATCGCAAGACATGAAAAGCATACTTACCCTGAAACAACTAATCTAGGAGTGTCAAAGACTCCTCGATTGAATGTAGGATGTCAGAGCTACAAGATCAATGTGAGGAATGAGCTCTGCAGTGTCTGGTTCATGAGTTTTGATAAGATCTAGGTTATGATGCGCATGCCACAAATCTAGGAAAAAATGACACTTGGCGAGAGGTTTCTGAAATGAGCTTTACATGTAACCTCCAACTGTTAAAAATAGATCCCTAGATCTAGGGATGCCTTTTGCATGCTGCCTTTTGTTATTTCGAGAAGAGCATCCCATGCATGCAAATCAGTTTTTCTCGGTCCCGGAGGGAACCGATCAACCTGAAGGCACATGCAACAGCCTGCTTGACTAAGAGAGGGATTTGTGCAGTTTCTGAGAGGAACTGGGCTAGTTGTCCCAGAGGGATTACGCAATTTCTGGAAGGAGCAGGTCACTGCTGCCTAGAATTGCACAATTTCTAGGTTGAGCTAGAGTATTGAGCTAGATTGCACAATTTTCCCAAGGAAGACTGTCTCACTGCATTGCGCAATTTCTGAGCCCAGCATATTTGTGAAATTTCTAGAGGCAAGGCTGGTTCCCCTCCAGAATTGCACAATTTTTTGAGGAAGCTGCTTAGCTAGCAACTAGCTGATCCAGGAGGATCTTGTCATATCAGTTGCACAGGTGTTAAGTGTCGTCATCAATGTTCCGTGTCATCATTAATGTTCAGTTCAGTTTCGACAAAGTTGATTATGGTTCAGGTTATTCAGGTGATGTTTATGGTTTCCATGGTAATGGGTTTGTATCTAATTGTCGAAAAGTGTTCATCAAAAATTCCACCAAGATTTGGGTCGACGACATGTGTTTGTCATTCTCCTCGTAGGATTTGGGTTTTTTCATCCATTCGCAGGTTGATCATCAACATGGGTGTATCATCCATTGCAGAGGTTTGATATGGTTCGTCGTCAAATTGTCGTCGCAAATGTCACCTGTTTCGACGATGTGCATTTGGTTTTATGTCACATTGTGAAAAATGTATTGTAAAACCTAAGTCCTAAACCTAAATCTATGGAACAAAGTCTTGAAAACATGTTACAAAACCTATATTAATACATTACAACAATGTATTAAAAAAAACATTGCCTAAAGTTCTAACCTATCAAACCTAGCACATTTCAAAACTGTGTGTTAAAACATCACATATAAAAAAAACCTAACACATAGATTACATTACAAATACAACCCTCGACTATGTTAAATGTTTGAAACATTATAAAACATTACAATTAAAATGCATAGACCCTAACCTCCACCCTCACCGTAGCGGAACCGCGATGGGGACAAGCCACATGTGAACGTTGTGTGTAAAGACCATTGCCCACCAGTTCGTAGACCGCAGTAGAACTATTTTCCATGTGATCAAGTGTAGGTTAACCATCGAGGATTTTTGTTAACTTGTAACCGTAGAGGAGACCACGGCAGTTCATATGAATAGGCAGAGTTTAGGCTAACTACTTTCAGAAATCACGTCGAATTTGTCACATGTGAACGTTGCACCGGGGAACCGTTGACCGTAACCGTCAGGATAAGCCATTAGTTTTCAATCCATCGTTGGGAGATAAGGCATGTTCACATGCAAACAGTTATCCCTCCACCTGGTCAACTAACCACCACCAGCTTTGTATTTAATATATGGTTCAAAAATTGATTTTGTTTGAATTTTTTTTAAAACAAATAATGCGACCAACATGCAACCTAGCCTATGTGTCATTAAACAACTAAAACGAGCTCAAAACCTATCCAGAAGCAACCAAATTCATGTGTAATTCAGACAATGAGGTTTTGATGTACCTACAGGCCTATAAGAGGCAGTTTTTCTTCATTAAAGAGGGGATTAGTGGTTTTGATTTTGTTTGTAGATTTTGGAGGTCATAAGTAGTTTTGTTTTTAGTGTAACAGGAGCATCTAGAGTCAGAATTGGGAACCATGACAGTTGTTGGAAAGCTAGTTTAGAGAGTTTCCTTTTGATAGTGATCAGAAGTGCTTGTGCACACATTCAGTCCTGTCTATTCTCTGTGTAATCGACGTCTACTATTTCAATCCTAATAAAGCGGTCACCCATCTTTAAAGCGAACCAAGAGACGTAGTCCATCAAGGAAGAACTCCATAATCAAATTTATTGTCCGGTATCATTGTGTTTTTACTGTTTTCACTTCTGTTATGCATCTTTCTTATGTTTAATCAGCTATCGTAAAGTCTTCTTCTCAAGCAGTTTTCTGCGTTTTCCTCACTTTCAGCTAACATTCAATTCAGTGATGGCTAATCAATTCCACATCAGTTTTAGTCTATGATCATTTCAGATCATATAATTTTGTATCAAAGTAGGTTGCATTTGTAGAATTTTCCATTGAATGTTAACCAAGTCAAAGTCACAACGAGGAGAAGGAATCCTTGATCAGATCGATCCAGAGATTGGAAAGCAACAAGTCATTCATAAATCGACCATGACAGGATCTGATGCAGGTGAAAACATTGAAACCAAGATGAGTGATGAACAGTTTCAGCAAGTATTCTTGACTATGCAGCAGATGTTGGGAGAATTGTACGAAGACAAGAAGGCAAGAGATGCAGCTTCTTCTTCAAAGACATCGAAGAAGGACAAATGTAAAGGAAAGGTTTATAAACAACCTTCGCCTCCATCATCATATTCTTCTTCTTCTTCTTCCAGTGAAGAATCTGAAATAGATAAGAAACCTAAGAAAACATCTCTTTTGAAATTTGATTTGAAATTTGAGTTACCTTATTTATGATGGCGAAATGAATCCTAAAAATCTAACTAACTGGGTTAAACAGTTAGAAGTGTATTGTCGCATTCAGAACATTTCTAGCGATAAAATTGAAATTCAGTTAGCTACACATAGAATGGGGGGGACAACTTTAATCTGGAGGGAAAGTAAAACTCAGATAGATGTAAAGTGTAAAGGAAAAGTCATCTCTTCATGGTCTAAGTTTTTAAAAGCTCTTAGGAAACAATTATATCCTTTAGGATACATGCAGTGAGTTGTTATTGATCAGCAGCATCTAAGGCAAAGTGTTCAGCATTTTTCTCGGGAGTTCAAAAAGAAAGCATTGGCGCTTGGCATTTCATTAGATACACGTGAAACTTTATTAAAATACATCAAAATTTTACATTCATATTTGCATCATATAGTATTGATGTTTAATCCTAATGATTTTGATGAAGTGTGTGTTCAGGCCATACATATTGAGTCAGGTGGCAGACCATTCACATTTTCATCACAGCCATCCAAAGAGTTGGAAATCAAAGATTCCAGTGACTGTAAGGGGAAGAACATTTCAAAGAGAAAGAAATCAGTGATCGTTCAGAAGAAAAGACCTACTTTTTCTCATTTCCATAAAATCGGTCATGATGAATCTAAGTGTTGGAAACTTCATCTAGAACTTAAGCCCAAAAAGTTCCTTAAGGAGAAGGATGAAAATAAGGCAATTGCAGCAGTCTGGAAAGATCTAGGTTCAAATTCAGGTGATGAAAGGAGGATAACCACTATGGTTACGACAAGTAAAACTTCTGATACTGGTTCAAGTTCGAAAACTATTACATCTTCATCAGACATAAATCCTTCAAATGAGGATAAAAGAGTTGAATTGTTTAACATAAGGATAACTTCTAAGCACAAAAAGATAGATACAATGTTTGACAGTGTATCACAGGTGAATCTAATATCTGAATATTTAGTTAAATGTTTAGGTTTGGAAATAGGGAATCATCTATGACCTTACCCATTAGGATGGCTAATTAAACCAACTCAGATAAAAGTCACCAAACAATGTCGATTAAGATTTGCCATTACAGCTAATTACACTAATGAAGTGGAATTAGATGTGGTTCTAGTAGACATATGTGGAGTTGTCTTAGGAAGTCCTTATCTTTATGATTGTGATGTAGTATTTTACAGGAGAGAACATAAATATCACCTTAAGAAAGATGGGGTTGAATTTATTGTGAGGGCACATAAAAGTAAAAATCACTTGAATTTAGTTAATGCTAATCAGATGAAGCGATTAATAAGTTCAAACAAGAGGTTTGTAATCATGTGTGTAAAGGAGCAACATAACAATCAACATGATGCTTGTTTAAGTTATGAGACACGGCTTAAATATGGTTTGATTAAAGAGATAGAAACTATTCCAGTTCTATGTAAAACCAAACATCTTACTCACAAGCAGGGAATACAACATGAATTACAGTTTGTCCCTAAAGCTCCTCTTCATATTGTTAGAATGAATCAATTCAATCCAAGTTTGGAAATAAACAGTTACAAGGATACAGGTCAGTATTGGGGAAAGTCAGTGTTTCATTTCTCTTATATTGTGTCACTATTTCATGTTTCGAATAGTTTGGAAACCTCTTTTCAAGTGGAGAGGAAACCTATTTGTTTTCATATCAAAAGCCTTTTTTAAAGCAGTTTCAAAGTGTCTAAGGGAAAATTATGCATCAAGGGAAAGTGTTAATCAATGGAAACATCATTTAATGAATGAAGAGAAATTGACTCAAACAAATCAACAGCTAACTCAATGCTTTCAAAATCCAACTAAGTTGCAGCAATTTTCACCTTACATTTTGATGGGTTCAATGCAGCAAGTTCACTTAGTAATCAAGAATCAGGAAAGTATAGTTGGTTTGATGTCAAAAACATCTTTTGTTGTCTCTGTTATTCCGCAAGATATATTGTTAATACATGTTGATGGTATTGAACAATATCCAGTAGAGATTGTTTTCGAAGATGATTATGAATCACTAACTCATGGTTCTTCATGGAAAGAATTCAATTGCCATGTTCATAACAATTTGTTTAACCATCGTCACAATTTGTTCGTGCTACAGATGGATGGAACAGGTCACCGATCCAAAATGTACCATGGTCAGCATCATCAGGGTCATCACTTGTAGGTGATTGATCAAATGTATTGGTACATCATCAAGTCAAGGTGGAAAGAGAGGGAGCTCTACCCTCATCGACTATTTGTTTAGTCAAACTTTTGTGGTCTAAAAGCTTTCAAGTGGAGACGATTGATCCAAGAAGATCTCATCAGATCAGTTGCACAAGTGTTCATTGTCGTCATCAATGTTTCGTGTCATCATCAGCATTCAGTTCAATTTTGACAAAGTTGATTATGGTTCAAGTTATCCAGGTGATGTTTATGGTTTCCATGGTAATGGGTTTGTATCTGATTGTCGACAAGTGTTCATCGACAGTTCCGCTAGGGTTTGGGTCGACGACATGTGTTTGTCATTTGCCTCGTAGGCTTTGGGTTTTGTCATCCACTCATAGGTTGATCATCAACATGGGTGTGTCATCCGTTGTAGAGGTTCAATATGGTTTTTCGTCATGTTTTCGTCGCAAATGTCACTTGTTTCGACGATGTGCATTTGGTTTTATGTCACATTATAACAAATGTATTGTAAAACCTATGTCCTAAACCTAAACCTAAATCTATGTAAAAAAGTCTTGAAAACATGTTACAAAACCTATATTAATACATTACAACTATGTATTAAAAAAAATACATTGCCTAAAGTCCTAACCTATCAAACCTAGCACATTTCAAAACTATGTGTTAAAACATTACATATAAAAAAAAAACCTAACACATAGATTACATTACAAATACAACCCTCGGCTATGTTAAATGTTTGAAACATTATAAAACATTACAATTAAAATGCACAGGCTCTAACTTCCACCCTAACCGCAGCGAAACCACGAAGGGGATAGGCCACATGTGAACGTTGTGTGTAAAGACCGTCGGGTTAGCATTGACCGCCAGTTCTTAGACCGCAACAAAACTATTTGCCATGTGATCAGGTGTAGGTTAACTGTCAGGTATTTGTGTTAACCTGTAATAGCAGTGGAGACTGTGGAAGTTCATATAAACAGGCAAAGTTTAGGTTAATCGCTATCAGAAACCGCATCGGAGTTTCCACATGTGAACGCTTCTCCCGGGAACCGTTGACCATAATCGTCGGGATAAGCCATTAGTTGTCAATCCAACAGTCGACCTCTGGGAGATAAGGCCTATTCACATGCAAACAGTTAGCCCTCTACATGGTCAACTAACCACCAGTGGATTTATATTTAATATACGGTTCAAAATGGGTTTTGTTTGAATTTTGTTAAAACAAACTAATGCGACCACCATGCAACCTAGGCTATGTGTCATTAAACAACTAGACTGAGCTCAAAACCTATCTAGAAGCAACCAAATTCATCTGCAATTCAGAAAAGGAGGTTTTGATGTACCTGCAGGCCTATAAGAGGCAGGTTTTCTTCATTGAAGAGGGGATTAGTGTTTTTTATTTTGTTTGCAGATTCTGGAGGTCATAGGCAATTTTGTTTTCAGTGTAACAGGAGCATCCGGAGTCAGAATTGGGAACCGTGATAGGCGTTGGAAAGTTGGTTCAAGGAGCTTCCTTTTGACAGTGATTAGAAGTGCCTATGTGCACATTAAGTCTGGTATATTCTCTATGTAATCGACCTCTACTATTTCAATCCTAATAAAGCGGTCGCCCATCTTGAAAGCGGACCCGAAGACGTAGTCCATCAAGGAAGAACTCTATAATCAACTTTGTTGTCTAGTATCACTGTGTTTTTATTGTTTTCACTTCTTTTATGCATCTTTCTTATGTTTAATCAGTTGTCATAAAGTCTTCTTCTCAAGTATTTTTCTTCATTTTCCGCACTTTCAGTTAACATTCAATTCAGTAATGGCTAATCAATTCTACATCAGTTTTAGGCTATGATCATTTCAGATCACTAGTCCTAGTCCAGAATGGCAGCCTGTGAGGGGGGTGAAGCAAACTAACATGCACAGGCTGGAAAGCTACTGAAAAACCAATGAAGCTTATGTTCTTGACAACAAAAGCCATGTTGCTAAGGATGGTTGGCAGGGAGGCTCCAAAACGAATCTAAGGCAAAATTTTGGAGGGTGGTTGTAGTCGCTGCAACACTTGGCGACACACTAGTAGAACTCCAACTCTCTGAATGGACATTGTTTGTGAAAATCAAGTCTAACACCTTTGGAAGTATTTTTCAGTTCTCCATTTGCCTTGGTTTCCACACTTACTTGATTGTAAGATGTAGCATCTACCAACCTCTTGGTCAGTCGGCACACATTCCAATTGAAGCCAACACAGTTGTTTTGATTGGGATGAGGGGTATATTGGTGCATAAGCCATATGATCGTCAGAGTTTTAGTTTCATCTCTTGTGTTGCTCCGCTCTCAGCAGGCCTGAACAGTACCCCAGCAGAGTCACGCAACAGCACAAGCATTGCTTCACTGCCAGTGAGCCTGGTCAGTACCCTGACGGTGTTACGTACATCACCTCTTTGCGCAAGAAGCCTTTCTCTTCTTTCACCTTATTCATTTTCATTTTTTTTTCACATTTTCATTTTTTCATTTTCATAATTGTGCATAGCACTTATTCATTTCAGAGGCGGAAGAGGGATCCTGACTTATTGAGAGAATAAGAGGCTTTTCCTTTAGAGAAGTAGTTTATATATACCTCTAATGTGCTTGTTAAGGTTCCCCCCCACCTTACTCTACTTGACTGAGCTGACAAGGATTAACCCAAAAACAACTGACTAGAGTAGGTGATACTACTTAGTGCACAAGTGTTGTGTTTTCACCAAACTTTACTTTGAATAGTACGTATTTTCCATTGATGTATCATGGAATGTAAACAACAAGTTCTTCATGCAAAGGCAGAATGACAGATAACCAAGTATTGATAACTGCACAAGTCCTCTTGTATTTTACCCAGCTTGTTTCAAGTGTCACACATGGTTTCATGTGAAACTAACCTACAGATGTAAACAAGAAAACAAAAACAAACAAATCAAAAGCAGAAGTAAATGCATAAGTGAAGCGAGTAAGCAAACAAGTAGGCAAGCAAGAAAATGAAAAAAAGTAAAAAGTAGACATGCGTGCAAGAAAACAAACCAAAAGAAAACAGTACTCCTACTCCTAATATAATGGTGCATGGGTCTGCTTATGTAAAGTGATACTTCCAATGAAGCGAGTGGTGCATTGGTCAACCCATGTTGGTGAAGCCATGGTTCGCAAATAGTACAGCTGTGAAAACCAGCAAACATGAAAGATATAATAGTGAAGTCAAACACACTCGAGTCTAAACGTGTCGACAGAACATAAGTGAGTGAAAGTGGATGACATGCACTCTGTGGTCTTGTCATGGTGTTGTGCTACACTGCATGCAGATGTTAAGTGTACACATTATCTTGACTATGACATGCACGAAAATGTGAGAAAGGTAGACCACTTACATTGCGCAAGTGTGCTTGCATTGTAAGATTCCTCCAATGCATGAGCTATGGGATCATGTAGTTCGAGTGGAGGAAGCGAAATTTGAGTGTGAGATTGATATTCAATGCATACAGATGAGTGATGAGGAGCCTTGGGTGTTTTAACAATTTCTTGATTGGAAGTGAAACCAACCTAAAGACAACGAGGACCTTACATAACCATCAACTTGGGCTGAAGTGCCTCGCAATTCTGTGGGGTTTCAACTTTTTCGAAAGATAGATCAGCATAGACCAGTGCCTTAGACAAATTAACAACGATTGAATCAACATCGTGATCGGATGAAGAAGTAGAGAGATCATGACAACCAAGATCAAAAAATTCAGGATGTTTGTCGGCATCCTCATGATTTGATGAATCACACAGAGGGGTAGATGAGAAGTAAGAATGTTCACCCTCTACATTTCCAGAAAAATCAGATGAAAAATCAAGTGGATCTTCAACGAAATATTTTTCCTCTCCATTGTCTGATGATGAACTGAAATTTCTGTGTGTTCTATGAAATATCAACAATGGGTGTATCCGTAGACAGAGATACACATGTGAAATCAGGTATGGAAGAATCACCAAAGATGTCAAGGAAAAATGGAGGAGGTGCGGATAGAAGGGAATCATCCTTCACCGTAGGTTGATGTTAAGGATCCCAGCCATACTCCTCATGAATGACAGCGCGGATTGGTTTTGCAACACCAACTCCGTCGATAGCTTGATCCTCGTTCACAACAAGTGTAGAGTCCAGAATGGAAGAACACAGGACAGTGCAATCCAGAAGATCATCAGAATATGAAGATGGAGGTTGAGGAATGAAATACATGTGACAACCCATGGGATTCGGAACCAAATCTGTGTGAAAATTTAGAGAAGTGATGTTGGGAGGATGTGACAGTTGAACGGATGTGTGTGCATGTTCTCCCACATCACTCTACAGTGGTGGAGCTATTTGATAAGGGGACGACGGATAGTTACTTGTGATAGTGACTATGTCCATCAGTGATTGCACAGCTCCATCACTGAAGTATGTTAAGTAGGGCTTTGGCTTGAGCTTCCTTTTAGGATTGACAAATTTGGTAAGGCAATATTCAAATTTGTCCATGAGATACTGGAATTTCATCTGACTTTTTGGAGCTTGAAACTGCAACACACAGAAGCATTCCCAAAAATCCATAGGATATTATTGTGGGGTCTTCCGTTGTTCTAACATTTTTTTGTCAAGGGGTTCTAGATCAAAATGATGGAAAGTAGATTTGATGAGATCACAGAACTGCTCCAATGAGTGCACGCTATCGGGTGGCAGACTCCATCACCACCGTAGTGCGGATTCACGAAGTGTGTATGAAAGTAGCATGCTAGCCTCTTCTGCATAGAACTCATCTGTAAGGAATGCATAGAAGTCTTTTAAGAACTCAGGCTAGGCTACTTCGCCTTCACCATCATACGTGAATTCAAACAAGAGATCAGCAAACTCCCTTGTGATGTCGAGAGGTTTGGTATGTGAAAAACATCCCGGAGGGTTGAGCTTGATAGTATCCATGATAGATGTATGAATATTAAAAACGTATTATGAGGACTCAGCTTGTCATCTGGCTCTCCTTCTAGCGCAAAACTGTTGACGGTATTGGACACGCCAACATGTTAGGGGATCTCCCAGGTAAGAAGTCCCAACTAAACCTCAGACTGTTTGGTGTAGGAGTCCCAATAGTGGATCGTATAGTATCACCTTGACTACAGTTGCGTGCAGAGGTAAGTAATATTTCCTTGTTGTTAGAAAGGGTATGACATGAATAGCAAGCCAAGGAAGGTGTATAAATGGTTCTAACACACAGAAAGTGAGGTGAGTCCGCCCCTTGGAAACCTATGGAATCATGTGGCTTGGAAGGGAACACACGAGCGAAGATGCTTCAAAAAATGGAAAGCAATTAAGCTAACAATCAAAGGTGATGGTTAAACTGATAGCACATCTCAGTAAAATTCATACATACTTATACAGAAAGAGTCCATACATGCATGGGTAAGCAAACAGATACATATATCATTAGAGTAACCAAGATAGTTGAAATACAATAACAACATATGCATGAAATGTGTTGGATATATTATATTAAAAGTGAAAGTTCCAATCATACAATACAACCATGACCAACCACTAGTCCCGGTAGCAGAACATTACAGTCATTGTCGTCTGCTCCTCCAAAGAGATGTACTAGTTTTGCACTATGGAGAAGCCAATTCTCATTCCAATACTCTCCAAGTTTTCTCTAATATACTCCTATTAGAAGCTTGGCTGGCCAAAAGCCCCTACAAAGAGCTATGAGGTTCTATATATAGCAAAGGGTGGGGTGACCCTTGACATTCCCCTTTGTGACTATTCACCTACCCTCATGACTCTTCAACTACTCTATGACTATTACATTCAACTATCGACACTTGGACTTCCACTTTACAAGATGTTACGTACAATCTGCACATGTACACATGTGAGACAAAATAGGCTTGAGCAAGCCATGTAATCTATCACTAACACTTAGAGAGTTGTGGGAATACCAACTCTTTGACATCCTCACGACGGTCAATGGCAGCGAACTAATGCCAAGCTTGGTCATCCATGATGGTGTCCATGCACTCAATGGTGACATCTTGCTGAAAGTAAACTCTTACCTTTGTTGCATCTGGGTACATTGATATGGCTCCTTTGTCCAACTCGTCTAATAACATGCACATCATCTTATTAAGTGCATATCGACCAGCAACTTGTTGATGAATAGTGTATGTGTTGATCTCGAAGTGTGTGCTAGTGACCATGTGCATCAATTTGTTGAAATACATGTTCAGCTCCAGTCGAATTTGCTTCTTGTCTTTGCTTCGGTGTGTGCCAAATGGGTGGGATTGCATGCCTGCACACAATGACATCCATGCTCCTGAATACCCTTGCATGTGATCAACAACATTTCTCACCTTGGCTGCTCAATGCCAGCTGTTGGATGGGTCCATAACCTATATGGGCACAGTTTCATCAGTATGTGCCTATTCTGCCTCCTGATGTATCTGTTCCCCTTCTGTTGTCTGTGCAGCTCCTGTTCTTCCTTGAGTTGTCACTTCAACACCTATAACTCCTTCTTTGTTTCTCTATCTTCCTTCACGTGATCCTCTTGTCGCATTGTTGCCTCATAGCCTCAATCTCCAAAGCTGATTTCATCACAAGTGGATCTGCTTGAGCTTGCAACTTTGTTTCGCCTCTGCATTGTCAACAACCTTCCTCTTGCATTTGTCGAATGTAGGTGTGCTACCTTTTACTGTTGCTGATGGTGTTGTTCATTGTGACATCGCTTCCATTTCATCTTGATATCCTTTTCCATGAATAACTTCATGTCTTCATAGATAGGAAATTCATAGACACTTGATCAACTACGTCCCCAGTTGTGCTCTTAATGTTGTCTCCGACTCTACTCTCCTGGAAGCCATTGTACCTATGCTACTAAGAGGCAGACAAACACCTCTGATACCTAGATACATAGCAACACTCATGACAAGAAATCTGTCAGTCGAAAATTGAAACAAACTAGAGGACTGACATGCAACATACCTGTGTGACTGTCTGTGAAGACTGCACAATTTTCACTGGGATGCTAGGAGACTAACTACCACAGCTGTGCAAAGCACAGTCCAGGCTGTTGGGAGGCTGGTTGACTGCTGGAACTACGCAATGCACATTCCTGCCTAGCATGCTGAGGACTAAAATTGTGCAATGTGTAATTTCAGTCAGCAGTGATATGCAAACCAGCAAACTGCATTGTGCAGTTTTTGGGTCCAACAAGGCACTACCTCCTAGAATTGTGTAATGCAAGCCTAGAGATCAGTGTTGGGCCAGACTTGTGCAATTTCTAGAGGGAAGGTAGAGCCTTCACTTCCATAAAGGTGCAATGCTAGCCGGCCAAGGCAAGGTCCGGGCCAAGGAAGCCTAGACCCGCTGACAGGTGACTAAAAGCATCAGAAGTTTGAATGCATGGTGATACTAAGTGTAAACAAGAGTGAATGATCATGCATGCAAACAGTAAGTGCAGGATTTAGAGAATGAGAAAACATGCATGTGAGTGAAGTGGGTCACCTCAACGGCGACCGTTGGTGCAAAAATAGTATCATGCATGCGACAGCAGTGAGAGGCAAACGAAAACTGAAACGGTGCTTCTATAAGCTAACATACATTAAAACGACAACAAGCACTCATTGAAATCAAGTAGATAGCACTTAGACAAAGTGAAACACAAAAAGTGACAGAAACATAGTGCAAGACATGAAAAGCATAGTTACCCTGAAACAGCTAAGCTAAAATTGCCGAAGACTCCTAAATGCAATGTGGGATGTCAGAGCTACAATATCAATGTGAGGAATGACCTTTGTAGTGTCTGTTTCATGAGTTTTGATAAGATCGAGGTTATGATGCGCATGCCACAAATCTAGGAAAAAGTGACACTTGGCGAGAGGTTTCTAAAATGAGCTTTGCATGTAACCTGTAGCTACTAAAAATAGATCCCTAGATCTAGGGATTCCTTTTGCATGCTCCCTTTAGCTATTTCAGGAAGAGCAACCCATGCATGCAAATCAGTTTTGCTCGGTCCCGAAGGGAACCATTCAAACTAAAGGTACATGCAATAGCCTGCTTGACTGAGAGAGGAATTTGCATAGTTTTTGAGAGGAACTAGGCTAGTTGTCCTAGAGCGATTGTGCAATTTCTTAGAGGAGTAGGTTACCATAGCCCAAAATTTCACAATTTCTGGGCTGAGCTGGATTGTTGGGCCAGACTGCACAATTTTCCCAAGGAAGACTGTCTGACTGCATTGTACAATTTCTGAGCCCAGCATATTTGCCCAATTTCTGGAGGGAAGGCTAGTTCCCCTCTAGAATTGTATAATTTTCTAAGGGAGTTGCTCAGCCAGCAACTAGTCCCAGTCTGGAATGGCAGCCTGTGGGGGGGGGTGAAGCAAACTAACATGCACAGGTTAGCAAGATGTTGAAAAACCAATGAATCCTATGTACTTAACAGTGCAAGACATGCTGCTAAGGATGGTTGGCAAGGAGGCTCCAAAACGAAGCTAAGGAAAAATTTTGGAGAGTGGTTGTAGCTGCTACAACAGGACATTACATTTCCAAACAATGTTTGGGTAAGGGAGCATTTATTTTTGAGATTCTAGGAGACTAAATTATCCCCAACCCTCCTAGTGTATCTAGTAGTGTTGATTCTACTTTTATTATTTTTCCTTGATTCTACTTGGGTTGTGTTATACTCTTTCCACGGCTAGCCCACGTAGTTAACCAAGGGGTTAGAATGGGGGCAGAGCCCCCCTTTGTTGCGCCGATTGGGTAACGGGGGGGTTCACAGGGGGTTTGAGGGGTGCAGGTAACCCCACTCTATGGGGTCCGGGGCAGCGGCCCAGAAAATTTTGTTTTTGGACCCTATATTAGGTTCGGCGAACCTAACTATGGTTTTGTGCATGATTTTTCGCACATGGTTTTGGATGCGATGGTTTTCGGTCCATGGTTTTGGACGCGATCATTTTCAGTCCATGGTATTGGATGCTTCGGCATGTATAAATATGTATTGTAACATTGAGAGGAACATAATAAAAAATCAAGCTAGTAGTCCCGGTTTTGGGATCCAGGGGAAAATCTATGTGTATATGTGTTTTATGTGTTATGCTCTCGCATTGTTTATTTTCTGTGTTCTAGAATTCGTATGTAGGTAATTTCTATATGGGGTTAAAACCTACATTCTGTATCAGAGTTGTTTTGGCTTCAAGGGGATGCCTTTGTTGTTGACGGGTTTCGCTCGGGCCTGTGGTAGACCCTGTTTAGTGCGAGATCTGTGGGATCAATTCTGGTGGTGAAAGAAGATGGTGAGTAGTGGAAAGATAGAGATCGAAAAATCTAATGGTCATAGTTTTGAGTTATGGAAACTCAAGATGGAGGATCTGTTGGTGGATAAAGATCAGTGGATCATGGTAGATCTGGGTACTAAACCAACGAGAGTGTCCGATGAAGAATGGAAGAAGTTAGATCGGAAGGCTAAGAGCATAATACAATTGTGTGTCGCAGATTCAGTATTGCTGAATGTATCAGGGGAAGCTACGGCGAAGGCTTTGTGGGACAAGTTAGTGACTTTGTACCAATATAAGTCTTTGGTGAATAAATTGTTCCTACGGAAAAAGTTGTATAACCTAAGGATGAAAGATGGAGACTCGATGACAGAACATCTGAATGCATTTAATACTGTGGTAAGTCAATTATTATCTATTGATATTAAAATTTCATATGAATATAAGTGCATCAGTTTGTTGTGTTCTCTACCAGATTCATGGGATAGTCTGGTTATTGTAATATGTAGCAATGCAACTGCCTTGCAGTTTGATGAAATAGTCTCATCCTTGCTGATGGAGGAGATGAGACGGAAAATATGGAGAGCCAGAATGGTGATGTCTTGTCTGTACAAGGACGGTCCCAGAACAGAAACAAAAATAAGTCATCGAGTGGGAGATCTAAATCTAGAGGTAGATCTAAATCTCCCGGAAAACCTGTAAAGGTGGTGTGATGGAAATATGGAAAGGAAGGGCACTACAAAAGTAATTGTAAATATAAAGCTCCTAACAAAGGAAAGGGATCTGATGATGCTCCTTCTGCAGATGCGAAAACCACCTCAGATGAAGGTGGGGATGTGTACTTGGCTTCTTCAAGTGCACATGTAGATCATGAGGCATGGTTGATTGACTCAAGTGCATCCTTTCACTTCACTCCCTATAGAAAGTGGTTCTACGAGTATGAGAAATATGATGGTGGTGATGTCTTCTTGGGGGATGACAGGAAGGCTAGAATCATTGGTCGCGGAAAACTGGAGTTGAAGTTGCAAGGTGGAAGGGTTAGAACACTTCTGGGTGTTCTTCATATTCTTGCATTGGCCAGAAATCTGATTTCCGTAAGCAAGATGGATGATGTAGGTGTAAAAATAGTGTTCAAGAAGGATACCTGCAAAATGGTTCGAGGAGCACTGGTATTGATGCAGGGAGTTTGGATTGGAATTTTGTACAAGCTTCACGGTAGCAATGTTATTGATGGTTGCAATAGTTCTGTGGTTCCTAAAAGTGGAGCAGAAAATCTATTGATCTCTGGAGAGAAGACCATGCTTTGGCATCAAAGCCTTCGACATATTGGAGAGAAGGGCCTTAAAGGTATGGTAGAAGGTATGAGTAATAGCTCCCTGGATTTTGATTTTTATGAAAATTGTGTATATGGGAAGCAGAATCGGGTGAGTTTCCCCTCTTGTGGTAAGAGTGTGAAACATATATTATAGCTTGTGCATAGTGATGTGTTTGGACCTATGAAGATTCCATCTCTGGGTAAGTCTGTGTACTATGTATCATTTATATATGACTTCTCAAGGAATACATGAATATATTTCCTTAAGAAGAAATATGAATTCTTTGACAGGTTTAAAGAATTTAAGGCTCTGGTGGAAAACCAAGCAGAGAAGAAGATAAAGGTGTTGAGGAGAGATAACGTGGAGAGTTTTGCAGTAAGGAATTTGAAGAATTCTGTAAGAATTGTGGTATAGCACGGCAGAATACTACTCCATATACACCTCAGCAAAATGGAGTTGCAGAAAGAATGAACAAGACGTTGATGGAAAGGGCAAGAAGCATGCTCAGTGGTGCTGGGTTAGGAGAAGAATTTTGGGCAGAGGCGGTGGAGACTACATGTTACTTGGTCAGCAGATCACCTTCATCAGCATTGGAAGATAAGACTCCATAAGAGGTATGGACTGGTAAGAAACCTTCTCTTTCACATCTAAGGTATTTGGATGTGATGCATATGTACATGTTCCAAAGGAGAAAATAACCAAGTTGGATAGTAAATCTGAAAAGTGCATCTTTATTGGGTATAAGGATGGTTTAGAGGGTTATAAGCTTTGGAACCCAGTAACAAGGAAGGTTGTGTACAGCCGAGATGTGGTGTTCAGAGAGGTGAAAGATGTTATTAAACATGAAGTCCAACCAAAGGAACCTAAGAAGAGAGAGTTTGAGCTAAAGGAGGAAGAATCAGACTCTACAATAGAGGAGGAATCAGAAGATGAAGAGCCACAAAATCTGAGTGTGAAAAGATCAATTCGAGAAACAAGGCAGCCAGAAAGGTATAGTCCATCTGCTTTTTGTTCAAATTTTTCTTTATCTATTACCGATGATGATCCCAGAACTGTGAAGGAAGTAGTAGATTCAGAGGATGGAAAAATCTGGAAAGAGGCCATGGTTGATGAAATGGCATTTTTGCACAAAAATGAGCCTTGGGATCTGGTCGAGTTGCTGGCTGGAAGGAAACCCATTGGCAACAAATGTGTGTTCAAGAATAAGACAAATGCAGAAGGAAAGGTGGAGAAATACAAAGCTCGGTTGGTAGCAAAAGGTTATCCCCAGGTGTTGGGAATTGATTTTGGTGTATTTTTTCTCCTATTGCCAGGGTAACTTCTATTAGATTACTTTTATCTGTTGTTGCTTCTTTTTATTTTGAAGTAGAACAGATGGATGTGAAGACAGCATTTCTTCACAGGGATCTAGAAGAGGAGATCTACATGAAGCAACCTGAAGGTTTTGCGGTGAAGGGTAAGAAATAACTGGTATGCAAGTTAAAGAAGTCTCTGTATGGGTTAAAACAGTCACCAAGGATCTGGTATCAGAAATTTGATACATTTATACGGGGACTTGGCTTCACCAGAAGTAAAGCATATCATTGTGTGTATTTTAAATTAATTGGTGACCGTGTTATTTATCTGGTCTTGTATGTTGATGATATTTTGCTGGTTGGAAATGACAAAGAAATTATCCAGGATTTGAAGACCCATTTGTCCTCCAAATTCGACATGAAAGATCTTGGTGCTGCAAACTATATTTTGGGCATGGAAATTAAAAGAGACCGGGAAAAGAGGAAGCTCTAGTTAAACCAAAGGAAATATGTCAAGACAATACTGCAGAGGTTTAATATGCAGGATAGTAAATCAGTGAATATTCCTATTTGTGTAGGTGTAAATTTATTTGTTGAACAGTGTCCCAAGACACAAGAAGAGGAAGAGGATATGTCCCGTGTTCCATATGCAAGTGCATTCGGTAGCCTGATGTATGCAATGGTCTGTTCTAGACTAGAAATTGCACATGCAGTGGGAGTATTGAGCAGGTTTATGTCAAAACCAGGGAAGGAGCACTGGACAACAATGAAGTTGGTTTTCAGGTATTTTCATGGCACTAGTGATTATGGTTTGTGCTACCAAGGAAGACTAGGATTGGACAAAGTGTTGGATATTCGTGGCTTTGTTGATGCAGACTGGGCTGGAGATCTGGATCAAAGAAGATCTACAAGTGGGTATGTGTTTAACCTATTTGGAGGTGCATTCAGTTGGATGAGTAAGAAACAATTTGTAGTGGCACTATCAACTACACAGGCAGAATACATGGCAGCCACTCATGCAAGCAAGGAAGCAGTTTGGTTGCAAAGATTATGTTCAAGTATGGGTTAGTACAGGGAGCTATAAGGATAGACTGTGACAGCCAAAGTGTAATTTTCTTGGCAAAGAACCATGCATATCATTCAAAGACAAAGTACATTGATGTTCAGTATAACTTTGTGAGGGATATGATAGAAGACAAGAAGGTGTTGCTAGTAAAGGTGGACACTTTGAAGAATACTGCAAATGCATTGACAAAATTTGTGAGCTCTGAGAAGTTCTCTTGGTGTAGAGAAACAATGGGCGTTGCAGGGTTGGATAAATGACTAAGCTCTCTTGTGGCCCCTAATGGAAGGAAAACAACAAGTGGGAGAATGTTGGGTTGTGTTATATTCTTTCCACGACTAGCCCATGTAGTTAACTGGGGGGTTAGAAGGGGGGTGGAGCCCCCCCATCATTGCACTGATTGCGTAGTCGGGGGGGTCACAGGGGGTTTGAGGGGTGCAAGTAACCCCACTCTATGGGGTTCATGGCAGCGCCCCAGAAAATTTTGTTTTTAGACCCTATATTAGGTTGGGTGGACCTACCTATGGTTTTGTGCATGATTTTTCGCACATGATTTTGGATGCAATGGTTTTCGTTCCATGGTTTTGGACATGATGGTTTTCAGTCCATGGTATTGGATGCTTCAGCATGTATAAATATGTATTGTAACATTGAAAGGAACATAATAAAAAATCACGCTGGTAGTCTTGGTTTTGGGATCCAGGGGAAAATCTCTGTGTATATGTGTTTAATGTGTTATGCTCTTGCATTGTTTCTTTTTTGTGTTTTAGAATTTGTATGCAGGTAATTTCTGTGCGGGGTTAAAACCTACAAGAAATTCAAGAGTCTCATGTAATTCCAAATCACCATGGGGATGATCCACTTAATAATTCCTCAATATTCCATCAACAACCCAGTCCCTTAGGCATTCTTGTTGTTCAACCACCATGTCTTCAATGTGAGCATCAATTCATTATATCCAAAGCCACTCTTTGGTATAGTGACACACTGTATGTGAACCGAAAAATTCAGTCAATTTGATTCATATATGTAGTACCAAATGAGATTGGTAATCCACCATTTCCTTTCTCTTACTACATCCTTTATACATTCTTCCTAAAAAAAGACAACCATAAATAAACAATTGGAAAACCGCATCATCAAAATTTGTTTAGAGAACACTCTTCTAAATACATTTGGCATGTCCATAACATGTTGGGGGGAACCTATGCCCCTACATCGCAACATCATCCTCTGGAGTATCTCGTGCCATTAAGGTCAGAGGCTCAAAACCCTTATTAGACTACTTGGAACACAATGGCGCTCCACGAACTCCCCCAACTAGGGGGATCATTCCCACCTTTGCATACCCAATCAGACCCCTCCATTATCATATGTTTGGGGGAAGTATCCCATGCTTGGGGGAATGATGGTACCCCTAGCCACCTTCTCATTTGATTAACATAAGTCTCGACCTAGACACCAACGATCTAGGTATGGTCGACTATCCTTTAATTTCTTGTATAGTTTTTCCTATCGCTCTCTTCGGCAAGCCATACACCCATCACATATTATAGATGCTAATATATCATACATTCAACCATCCTACTCTATGTAACTCCAAACTTCCCACCTAGTACCCATGTTTGACTTGGTGGGTGGGGATGATTCTAGACCTCCTCTAGTAGTGCATTCTTGTATTCATTTCTTACCTTGATTCTTCATCAGGAACCATATTTCCAAGAAAAATTAAGGCCATCCTTAGATAAGTAAGGCCACCTACCTAAAATTCATGATCCAAATTATGATGGTCGGTTTTCCCACTATGATCTCCCCAAGATTTAGTTCCTTCTCCTCCTCTCCAAATTCTCTAATAGCTTACTATGAAAATGAAATGGATTTGGGGAAAAGAAGCCCTTTTATAAGAAAAACCCTAGTTTTTCCGTCATCCATTGTGACCAAACAGTAGCTCAGTTTAACAAACCATCAACACCATTAGAAATCTCTCACCATGTTATATAATGGGTATCCCCTTTTTTCGGTAATTTGACATTTCACCAGGAAGCCATTTTTTCCACAAGGTCTCGCTTTGCTGCCTATTAAAATAAAATTTCTTCATTTGAGCCACTCGTACTCTAATACCACTTTACCTATGCATTGGTTAACTCACGTGTCGATTTTTGTCATGAGTAACCATCATCTACTCATGATTTTATGGTCCCCTTTGGGCCTCCCCCATGTGGCAGCATCATCGAGTCACCCTTGTTTAAAGCATTAGAGATGAGTCACCCTTGTATCTTTGGAGTCTATTCCAAGTTCCGTTGAGTCCAGTTGTAGTATTCCATACATATTTGTGTCACATTCATCCCATCATGTTCATATTTGGCCTCTAACTATACTGCTCCGTCTTTGAAAATCACCCATCTGAGTAATTGACCATCCCCTCAAGAATCAAGTCAATCGCTGCCAATTCAACCATGCATATTATGCTCGGAAAAGGGAAGTCGCCAGTCCGACAATCAACTTATATCCTTCCATCATCATCCTTGGTGTCAATCCATTAGTCACTTTCTATGATCCCTCGTGTCGTTGTTCAGGATTCCTCATTACCTTAACTCGTGTGGGCCCTATTCTGTTGACTTCAACACATTTATTCTAGAAGTGTGTTCTAGAGGGCGGTGTACCTTGGTTCCATCCTTCATCTTTGTTCGATACCTTGGATCAATTAGAGGGAATCAGCATTTCCCTTTGACTTGTTTTTTCTTGCGTGCTCGATGCCAGCTCATTCTCGCATGATTAAGGATCGTACATTTAATGGTTCAATGATCCACATGATTGTACTAGTAAATCCAGGGTGTGTGTTAGATGTTCCCATACTTTATTATAAATAAGAGGGTTTTCCATTCATTCTTCACTGTGATCGTTATCATCGTCTTCTTGCATTTGAGCTCCCACTTGAGTTCTACACATTGTTTTTGGGTTTTTCACATATTGAGAGAAAGAGAATCAGTTACTGAAGCATCAAGGACAGCAAATGACCCATCCCACAAAGGGATATTTTCCGAACCTTTTGTAGATCTCCTTCGCCAGGTATTATCAATAAACATTATTATTCATTTAAAAGTATTTTCATATTGATTTATTACATAAGATATCTGTTGTTATTTGTTATTTTTGATTGCATATATCTTTTTGTTTCAGGTTTTTCTTATTTTATTATTGCATATCTTAAGCATAAGCATCACCAGTGAATTAAGTGAAAAAAAATTGGTACACCTTACAAGAAATTTCATACTAACAACGGTAACAGTAGTTTTCTACAGTTTTTTCCAAGGGGAAAAAACAGTAATTTTCTACAGTAGAAATAGGTTCAAATTAGGCCTCCTTATCAACAGTGTCTCCACACATAGAGATAAGGTACCAAAACTTTTGATTTGTGCTCTTGGCCTACCTCTCACAACACTTACGCTCTAATCAGGTATCTCACTAACGGATGCAGACGCCCATGCATTATGCAATGAATTGACCCGACCATAAATTAGTCACTTAACACTTCTTTATTCCACATGCACGGTCACTCTGTTTGGTTTTAGATTGGTTATGCAACAAATGACTCCAATGGTCCCAATTATCTAGCAATTTCTCAACATTTTTCCATCCACGCTCTGACACTATGAATGCCCAACATTCTACATGGGTGCTTTGTCTCTATTTTGTCAATTGTTCCGCTCACAAACCCTCAAACTCTTAAGAGCCATGCATTATAACTTTGTATTGTATAAGGCCATTTTTTCTTACATACTTGGAGTCAAGACATGTTGCCAATGTGATGTATGGGAAATAGCACATAGGTATGATGGTATTTATCCTCAATCACTCTTATGCATGCACTGGGAATCATTCTCATGGCACATCACAATTTTGAAGGAGAGTGATATTATGATTCTAGAAAATTGCACTGTGATTCAATTATATGTGTTGTCTAGGTTATAATGCAGGATCGTTATTAAAGAAGTGCATTCCTCCATCCTCTAACTCATCATGTATTTTTTATGCAACCAACTCACAAAATAGAAGAAAAGATAGATCAATAACTTCAAAATCATCCTCTTCGAGGGGGAAACCTCCATTACATTACACAAATGAACAATTCTTGGATGATACAAATGACAAGACCTCCTTTCTATATATAGAAGTCTAAGGGGTCACAACATATTCAAAGCCGACATAACAACAATAATGTAAGGGCACAATAAAAACAATAGTGGGCTTCTATAGGGCACAATAATAACAATATGTGGACAACATGGGCACAACAATCACAATAAGGGGATACAATGAAAATAATAATAAGGGAATACACTAGTATTATAGGGACCCAACGTGGGCACATTCCTATGCAGAGAGTATAGTCATGCACAACTAATGTCGCTTAGATAATTCGTGTGCACAATATTCACACAATCTGTCTCTATTGCTCGATCTAGGGCTAAATTTTGATCTATATTTTGTGCAAATAACTTTCTCAGTTGTGTGGAATCTATTTGGCCACGTTACAACCTCTGTGGAAATTTGGGCTGACTCATTGCATCTCCATCAACCAACACATGAACTATGATTATTGTCACTACGGTCTCAGAATGAACATGGTTGGCATCTACAACGACTGGGTAACGAGTGTTCCTACTACGCGGCCTGATCCGACGAATGTGGCGTCCACTGGTCCACTAGTCTTTCTAATTGTGAAAAAAATTATCGTAGTGACTAAAATAATTTCGCCTCCATGATGTGAGCCCTTTTAAAATATAATATTTTACTGCCCCACTTCGACTTTTGAAATTTAATAGGACAGCTCCCCAAAAATGATTTTCATGACCCCTGATAATGAATATTGTCGTCACCTAATTTATGCCAACATTTCATACTCAACTCCTTAATTTTGATGGTTCTTCAAAAGAATTAATACTCAGCCCTTCTATAATGAGATTTGGCCCTAAACCCTACGAAAAAATAAGCTTGGATTTTGACCAAAATAGTTTGGCATTTGGGCACAGTCAGCCATAATAATTTTTCCTTTCTTAAAAATAATACACCAATGCCTTGACAAAATAATGTGCCACCACACTTTTAATAATTATGACTTTTACTTTCCCTTCAAATTTGTCTATTGTTTATTGTGGGCGCGACAAATTTGCAGAAAAGATGAGTTTGATGGTACCTGGGTCATAACCGTGGCCTGAAAACTTCTTCAGCAAAAGAATTTGTCACATTCACAATAAACCCTTGATTTTTTCTTAAATTAACCCTCATGATAGCAGGAAAACTGGCTCTAATACCACAATAATATCCCAAACGGGATATTAGCCAATTTTGAAAAAATCTAACTCAACCAAAATTTCTCCATAAAATCACCATTCAATTAACATAAGATTTCCAAGTAAAATATAACAAAGAGAGCATGTAACTCCATAATATGATGAACATAGATATTTTCATCTTTTATTATAATAGAAATTTGGGTTTACATGTTGATACAATAAAATTGCTGAGATGGAAAACTGGCCTCAAGAATATGCTCCAATGTTGTGTTGGCCCTCCAAAATTGAGTTGAAATGTCACTGTTGAGCTCTCATGTGAATTCTGGATGAATTTACCAAGCGGAGATGGGTAATTTCCCAATCTCACTGAATCACCCAAGGGTTTCCATCCTGGGGCTACCAATGAAGTAGAGAATTGGGTTCTCAACCTCTCATACGATAAGAAAGGTCAAATCCATGATGTCCTCTAATTTCCTCATCCTCCACATTTTATAGATCTGATGGACCTCTCTAGAACCTCCCATTTTATAATTATTTTATTCAATGAACAATTTTCCCTCTTTTTATTTCAATCAAAATATTATTTTTAATGTGGGAAAAGGGAAAATTGGCCACCACGCCTCCTCGGGTCACTGAAAATCACTTCTAACCATTCCATCCTATATATTTTATCGTTCTGGTTCCAACGAGATATTAGACTAAGGTGTTAAGTCAATTATTCCTCTCAGAATGCCATCTTAAGTGTAATTAACTGAGTTAGGCCCAATAATAACCTTGTTTTTCGAAAGTTGTTGGAATGCAATGGAAGGAAAGACAAGTTGTGCAGATGATGGAATACGCCAAGTGAAATCCATCAGATCACACAGAAACTCCTCAAAAACCCATGAAATATGTTCAAAATCCCCTGGGGCCCACTAATTAAGGAAACCTGCACTTGTGACTTGTCTGCCTCCAACCCTCAAATTCCATCCTAACCATGCCATGAGGAACACCAAAAAAAAGAAAATCACAATATAGGTGTACATAATCATAGAATTATCATACTACTCTAGAAGTAACCAACTATCAGTTTTATTTGATTATCCATTCAACAAGAATACAATCTTGAACAAGATAGTGAGCAATTAGATTTATAAGCATATTAAATAAATGAAGACCTTTGCAATAACAGGTCAACTGCAAAGCTTTAGAAAACTGGTCATATACATCTATGTAATTTTGTATTTCATGAACATAATAACAATAACATATATTCCATAGTCTCAACATAAATATGAAGGAATATAAGGAAAAACATTCACCATGAACATACAGAAATCTCAGCAACCTCCCATAGGTAGTGTTGATCCATACATGTACATATCACATACTAAATATTTTCCATCATCTATGGTACAAATTAATATAATTAAATATGATTATATGTTTAACTTAAAATGGTTGGCAACTAAAGGAGGGACTTCATGTTATGAAACCAGCTCACAAAAAGATAGAAAAGATAGATCAACGCCTTAGAAATAAGCCTCTTTGAGGGGGAAACCTCCTTTACATTACGCAAATGAACAATTCTTGGATGACACAAATGACAAGACCTCCTTTCTATATATAGGAGTCTAAGGGGTCATAATATAATTAGAGGCGACATAACAATAATAATGTAAGGGCACAACAATAACATTAGTGGGCTTCTATGGGGCACAATAATAACAATATGGAGACTACATGGGCACAATAATATAATAAAGGGTTTGTACTAATAACAATAAGGGGTTACACTAGTAGTATAAGGACCTAACATGCCCCTCTCCTTTAAAAAGTGTTGTCCTCAACACTTGAGTAGTTCTTTATGCTTCTGTATAAAATTCTCATCCTCCCATGTGGAATCTTCGGCGGGTAAGTTCTTCCACTTGTTGAGATACTCTGAAATTGATTGATTGCATAGTTGTCGGGTTCTTGTTTCCGTGACTACTTCAGGTTCCAATATGATTTTTCCTTCCTCATCAAGTTTCGACAATATTGTTTGAACTGGGAGCTTGTCACTTATAACCTTCTTTAAGCATGAACCATGGAAAACTGGGGGCACTTGGGAAGATGCAGGAAGCTCCAATTTGTATGCCATAGTACCCATATGTTGCATCACCTTGTAAGGACCATATTACTTTGGTGGTAATTTATTATCCTTCTTAGTTTTCTTGAGGTACATTTATTTGTATGGTTGTATCTGTAAAAATACCCAGTCGCCTATATCAAAACTTCTTTTGTTGTGATGTTGATCTACCTGTTCTTTCATTCATTTCTGCGTGAAAGTGGCGTTATCCTTTTTCTTCTTGATCTGTCCTTCTCTCATGAGAGTTTGAGGAGTGGTAATTCCTTCCAATTCATTACAATATATGGTCGGATTCATTCCTTATTTCTCTGGGGTTGGTTCCTAGTGTATATCCTCTTCTTTTGATGTTTCTTGATCCTTTTCCTCCTCCTCTTCACAATCAACATAAAATAATTTATTTTTAGCACACTTATGAACTTTAGTGTATTTTCTATCACAAGTGCAACAAAGGTCATTTTCTCCTTTTTCTTCCAATTTTTTTGGCGTCAACCTTGTAGGTTGTAGAAAGCTAGGAGCAACAACACTTCCATCTTTATAATTGTGAGTGGTAGGATTTCTTGTTGCCATAATTTTGCTTTCAATTTTTCTTTCCAGCTTGAATTCCTTCTCCAATGAAACAGGTTTCCAAATACGAACCTAATGTTTAATGTTATCCTTTAAATTCCCTATGAAGACATCAATCCCCTGCTTCTTTTGAATATCATTACCCTTATATTCAATTTTTGGAAGTCCTCAATGTGTTGTCCCATTGAACCCTTTTGTTTGAGATTTATCAATTGGCTAAAGAAGGCATTTCTCTTTATATCCTCATAATGTGCTATCATTTCCTCAGCAAAAATTGACCAAGTCACAAGTGGTTTTCAAGAAAAAATCCCTTTATACCATAAAAATTGATTTGGTTCTAAATATAAAGATGCAATCCGTACCTTTTGTAACAATTGCACATCATGTAGATCAAAATATTTCTCCATCTGTAGTATCCATGTTATGGGATCCTTGCCATCAAACATCCTCATATTGATATTTGGAATATGGTGGGTCTTCAATCCAATGTTAGATTCTATTAAATCATGATTAACATTTATTTTTTTCTCATCATAAGTTTCCTCTACTACCTTTTCGTCATTAGGAAGCCTTTCTAGTAGTAGCTTTGTCCCACCTTCCTTCAAACCCTCCATGTCTTTCTTCAAATATTCCATGCTTTTATTCCAATATGATTTCATACCATTGATACCAACTTCCATGGCATAGATAAAATTATTTATCTTATCTTCAATCGCATTCTTCAAATCATCAATCCAATTTTGATTAATAGGTGTTTCTATTTTCTTGATTCGAGTCATTATTTTTCTTGCTTTTAGAAGCTCTATCTTTAATCTATTGTATATATCAAAATTTTGGATCTCCAAGGTCTAAACTTGCAACCTGTAGTAGCCCTTTGTGTCCTCTTTCCAATGCCACTAGTCTGGTTGAAATTGGATTCTCCAATAAATAGTTATGCCCAATCTCCCAAGATGACCTGATTATACACTTTTTTAGTAGAGCGAACTTGTACGATGTTCCACGTGTCATTGTTTGAACCTACAGACCTGAAACTAATAAATAGAAACCTATTTTCTATCCTCTTTCTATAACTTCTTACAAAATTTGAATCAGATGATCTAATATAGAGTTATGACGATTTTTCCAAGGTCACCTATTTGGGATGTAATTCGGGGGCCTGCAAAAACCCTAAATGTCTTGGACCATATCTCCGAAAATATAGAGAATCAAAATCTGAAATTTCGGCCCGAGCTTCACCAAGATTTCGGTGCAAATGGGTTTTAATTTCAGAATCTAAAACTTCATAGAAAACAAATTATAGCGAAAATTACACGATGACCTGTTTGAGATGGAATTCTGGAGCTTGCAAAAACCCTAACTTCCTCAGGTCATATCTACGAAAATATAGCAACACAATCTCTGAAATGTGGACCCGAGGTTCAGAATGATTTCCTATCAAATAGTTTTTTTTTATCTTCTGAAACGTCGCAGAAAAAAATTTATAGTGAAAATTCCACGAAGACCTGTTTGGAGCAGCAAAACCCTAGAATCCAAAGCTCTAATACCAAATGTTAAGAAACCAACTCACAAAAATATAGAAAAGATAGATCAACACCTTAGAAATAAGACTCTTTGAGGGCGCAACCTCCTTTACATTACACAAATGAACAATTCTTGGATGATCCAAATGACAAGACCTCCTTTCTATATATAGGATTCTAAGGGGTCATAATATAATCAGAGTCGACATAACAATAATAATGTAAGGGCACAAAAATAACAATAGTGGGCTTCTATGGGGCACAATAATAACAATAGTAGGATTATATGGGGCAAAATAATAAAAATATGGGGACTATATGGACACAACAATATAATAAGGGGGTTGTACTAATAACAATAAGAGGTTACACTAGTAGTATAGGGACCTAACACTTCAACTCTTCACCCAATCATAGGACATCTACACTACAATTTTTCTTGAAATTTACCACCCCCGACTCAAATTCAAGGTATGAGGAGTTATTTGATCGAAGAGAATTTTATAGCGATATTTTGTCAAACCGAAAAGAGGAGGAGTCCACGTTCCATGTGGTTTATCAATTGTTCTTTGAAATTATGCACCACATTGACTGTCTGCCTCATTGTGTTAAGATTTACACTGATCTATGTTGTTTCAATTACTTTATCCCAATTCAATTATTCAATTAACCATATTTCAATAGGAATTAATATATTTCATCAATAAATAGTAACTAAAGATAAAAGAGTAATGAAATGACAATAGGAGATGATCAACACATCAACAAGAGACACCATATTTGGTCAATGACCAGGGAAAAACCAACTATGGGGAAAACCCTTTAAAATTATTCTTCTATTAGATTATCATAAAATGTTGAGTGGGGAGTACAATGAGCCAATACAAAATCTTCTAGCAAAATTAACCCAATAACATTTAGAGATCTGTTCCCAACATCAATCTTAATCAGAGACAATTTCTCTTGTCTACGATCAACTGTGATCAAATGTCAATTTGAAACCCTAGAACCCAATCGCACGAAGGAAGAGGTCTGTGTGTGGTTTATAGATTCCAACTGCATGGATGAGCCCAAGTTCCTATGGTTGTGACCAAAATCTATCTATGACAAGCCTGCAATTGGAAACCAAAACCCTAAGCACATGTACGAGCTTTAGACCTTGTAATATCAAACTTGTACGAACCAAACTCCGCGACCTAGTCTCAGACCTATGTGAACCAATTAATGAAGAAGAGAAAAAGAATATGCTTGGTGATGTCCAAATGATCTTCACATCACTTGTGTTTACAGGCTTCCAAGGGTGTCCATTTTCCTATTAGGGCCAACCTGATCAAATGTGACATGTGGGATTTTCTTCAAAAATACACTTTCCCTTGTCCAAATTGAGTGCTTCAATAGTCAAAATTTGTCCTCTCGAAAAGAGGAATCTAGTCCAGTGATTGGAATTTTTCACTGAGCTCCCAAAAATTAACACTCCCTATCAGCTGGGGGAAATTCCAACTGCATCATGTAATCATCGCAAGTATCTTGTCATCGTATCATGTCCAATATTTGCTCAACTCTATCTCCTAAAACAGTGTGTATTGTGTTGTACACTAGATGTAGGAGTATGTATTGTATTGTGTTGTACACCCGGTGTAGGTGTATGTGTCGTGATGTATATCAAGCGTAGGTGTATGTGTTGTGATGTATATCAGGTGTAGGTGTATGCATTGTGTGATGTCTTATGTTTTGTGTGGATGTATGTGTTGTGTTATACATTATGTATGTGTACGTGGATGAAGAGAAGAAATGGCATTAGGTGTTTGTCGAGTATGGAAACCAACCCAGAGTGCATACAGAATAAGGACAAAGGTTAAAGCTAAGGACTAATTACAGGATAAGTATTAACATTTTATTTCAGTTGTATTATGCATGTGACATATGATTATGGTCTATGATGATTACATGTGATCTATGATTCTGGTCTATGACGATTACATGTGATTTATGTTTTTGACCTATGATGGTTGTGTTTCAAGTTAACTTGGTGTGATATGTTTATACATAATTATTTGGTCAAAGATGCTAGTTTGACTTGTTGTGACAGGAAGCAAATATAATTTCACGTATACCTTATTGATGGACCACCAATGAGGTATGATTTTAAGCTATTTCAATTTATTTTGAATCTAATGCAAATTATGTGCTTGGTACAAGAAATCATGAAATGCCCAGTTGGGTGGTCAAAACTAACGGAAATCACTAGAAACAACAACAAAAGGAATTGGAACAGGCAGTAGTATGTTGGTAAAGCATTTGGGAGCTGGTTCATTGTGGGACACTGGTACCCAATAGTGTCCATTTATTTGCATGAGCATGCTACGACCATTATGATGGATTGAGGCATGGATATGCCTTGGTTTATGGACCTTTTGATGTAAGGAAACCTTGTTGAGGGATGGACTTCCTAGGATGGGGGTTCGAATAGAACTTGGAAGGTGTATGACTAGAAAAAATGGGGTGATCGGATTGCCTGAGGCACTGTGTAGCAGAGAAGGGAAGGTCGGGGATCAATTTTTTTTTAGTCATTAGCATTTCCAAATGGAATCAAATGCACATTGGGAGTGTGCCCTGGAACAAGGAGCCTATAATTATTCATTGAGAGGACAAGTGGTGTAGGATTGTACAGCTGGACATTGGATGCAGCTTTGACTTTGACAATGGATTCTATACTTCCTAGGAAGAAAGTGAATCCTAGCATTACTTTTGAGGGTGGAGGTGTAATTATTTGGATTCTCTTGTTATTGATGCAAGAATCATATCCTTTTATTTGTTGATTGAGAAAATGTGTTGGGTCCCTATAATACTAGTGATTACCCCATTACTATTGTAGTTATACCCCTTATTTATATTGTTGTGCCCCTATTACCCCCATATTGTTATTTCTGTGCCCCATAGAATCCCTCTATTGTTATTTTTGTGGCTTTATATTATTATTGTTAGGTCGGCTGGATTATATTGTGACTCCTTAGACTCATATATATAGAAAGGAGGTTTTGTCATTTGTATCATCCAAGAATTGTTCATTTATGTAATGTAAAGGAGGTTTCCCCCTCGAAGAGGCTGAATTCTAAGGCGTTGATCTATCTTTTCTATCTTTTCTTGAGCTGGTTTCATAACATTTGGTATCAGAGCTTTGGATTCTAGGGTTTCGCTGCTCCAAACAGGCCATCGTGGAATTGTCACTATAACTTTTTTTCTGTGACATTTCAGAAGTTGCAAAAAAAACCCATTTGAGAAAAATTGGTGCTAAACCTCGGGTCTGAATTGCAGAACTTTTCGCGTGATATTTTCGGAGATATGATCTAAGGAAGTTGGCCTTTTTGCAGACTCCTGAATTACATTCAAAACAGGTGACCTGGGGAAAATCGTCATAACTCTCTCTTTGAGGATCAGATTGAAATTTCGTAAAAAGGTACAGAAAGAGGACGGACTGTAGTTTCTTTTATGTGTGTTTTAAATTCAAAGGTTGAAACAGTGACTTGTGGCACGTCATACAAGTTCGCTCTACTGAACCAGTCTAAAAGCAAGTCATTGTGGGAGATTTCACATAACTCTTCCTTGGAGAATCCAATTTGGCTCAGACTTGTGGCATTGGAAAGAGGACGCAGAAGGCTACTACAGGTCGCAATTTCAGAACTGGATGATCTGAAATTACAGAGATACATCAGATTCAATATCAGGCTTCTATAAAGTGAAAAAAGGTGTGTAGTTTTTTTTTTAATTTTTGTGTAAGCTTGGTTTAACGGAATTCAAAGGGCATAGTAAAGCATTATTATCGGTAACTGATGCCCCGAGGAAAGAAAATGAAAACACCTAGTAAGGAACCTGAAAGTTCTAGCATGACTCATGAAGAAGAAGAAGAAATGCTACATGATATATCAAAATTACAAGAACAAGTGCAACAAATGTCAAGCTCACAAAAGCTAACAGAAGCTAAGATAAGTGGCGTGGAATCTAAGATAAAGGGCATGGAAGCTAAGATGGATGATTCGAAGACAGATTTGAAGAGAGACATGGCAGATTTGAAGATATATTTGAAGACAGATATGGAAGAATTGAAGAAGTTGCTACAAGAAAGGGTCACTAATGGTGAAAAGGTAGTAAAGGAAACTCATGATGAGAACAAAAGAAATGTTAATCATGATACCATAGACACTAATGTTGGATCGAAGAATCACCATATTCCAAAAATTGATATGAGGAAGTTTGATGGCAAGGATCCTGCTACATGGATATTACAGATGGAGCAATTCTTCGATCTCAATAATGTGCAAAACGCACAAAAGGTACGTATGGCAACTGTATATTTGGAACCAAATCAGTTTGTATGGTATCAATGGCTTTGTTCTCATAAACAATTTATCACTTGGGCAATTTTTACGGAAGAATTGATAGCACATTATGAAGATACAAAAAGCAACACTTTTTTTAGCCAATTGATAAGTCTCAAACAAAAGGGTTCAGTAATGGAGCACATTGAGGAGTTCCAAAAATTGAACATAAGGGTAAAAGATATTCCAGAGGAGCATAGGATTGATGTGTTCATAGGGTCTTTAAAGGATAATATCCAACATGATGTTCGCCTTTGGGAACCGGATTCATTAGAGAAGGCATTCAGGTTAGCAAGTAAAATGGAAAGCAAAATTATGGCAACCAGGAAGCATACCACTCACAACTATAAAGATGGAAGTGTTGTTGCCCCTAGTCTTCCACAACCTATAAGGTTGACACCACAACAATTGGAAGAAAAAAGAGCAAAAGGGATTTGTTACAGTTGTGATAGCAAATACACTAAAGGTCATAAGTGTGTTGAGAAGAAATTATTCTACATAGATTGTGAAGAGGAAGAAGAAAAGGAGCAAGAAAGGTCAAAACAAGAAGATATACTCCAGGAACAAAGCCTAGATGAAGAACAAATAAATACCATATATTGTAATGCATTGGCGGGAATTACCACTCCTCAAACCATCAAGATAGAAGGACAAATCAAGAAGAAAAAGGTAATAGTGTTGATTGATTCAGGAAGCACCCACAATTTTATTCATTGTAGGGTAGCAAAATAATTGAATTGCTTCCTATATCCAGCACCAAAGTGTCAAGTGATGATTGCAAATGGAGGAACAATAAATTGCTCTGGAAAGTGCCATAATATCAAGCTATCCATGGGAGAATATGTATTGACTATCCCAATGCTTTCCATTCCAATGGGAGGTGAGGATGTTGTACTAGGAGTCCAATGGCTACAATCCTTGGGTACAACAGCTTTTAATTTTCAAGAAATTTTCATCAAATTTTCTACGGAAGGAAAGGAAGTTGAATTAAGGGGTATTGCAGGGAAACCAGGAAAGATAATCAGCTCTCATGGTATGAAAAAGCTTCTAAAAAAGGAGCAAAGAGGTGTAATTTCACAATTATGCTCGCTAGATGTTTCCACATTGGAATCATCTATTTCTCCAGATCTCCAAAAAGTCTTGGATAATCATTCCAAGGTATTTGAGACTCCCAAGGGTCTCCCACCTATGTGTGATCATGATCATGCTATTCATCTGATTCCAGGAAGTGTTCCTCCAAACATCAGGCCGTACAGATATCCCTATGTCCAAAAAAGTGAAATTGAACGTATGGTTGCAGAAATGCTAGAGGCTGGTATAATTCAACCGAGTCAAAGTTCTTTCTCAGCTCCAGTAGTATTGGTGCACAAGAAGGATGGATCATGGCGCATGTGTCCAGATTATAGGGAGCTCAACAAGCTCACTATTAAAGATAAGTTCCCCATTCATGTTATTGATGAATTACTGGATGACTTGCATGGATCAATTTACTTCACCAAGTTGGATCTTCGTTCGGGATATCATCAAATCAGAATGAAGATTGAAGACATTCCAAAAACGGCATTTAGAACTCATGAGGATCATTATGAATTTTTGGTCATGCCTTCTGGCCTTACCAATGCACCTTCAACATTTCAGGGTTTGATGAATTCAATTTTCAAACCATTCCTTAGAAAATTTGTGTTAGTATTTTTTGATGATATACTAATCTACAGCAAGTCTTAGAAGGATCATGTTGAACATGTTGACAGGGTGCTACAACTATTGGAGGAGAAACAATTATATGCAAAAAGATCCAAATGTTTCTTTGGAGTCCAGGAGGTGGAATATTTGGGTCATATTGTATCTCATGGAGTTAAGGTAGACCCTAGCAAAATTAAAGCCATTAAGGAATGGAAAATCCCCACATCCATAAAGCATTTGCGAGGATTTCTTGGGTTGACAGGGTATTATCGCAAGTTTGTTAAGAATTATGGGAGAATAGCAGCACCTCTAACAACATTATTGAAGGTGTATATGTGTATATCATTGTAAATAATGCATCGATTTGGATTTATAAAGCTCCATAGACAGTATCATTATTTGATGGTTGAAGAAAATGTGCATAAGTATATGTGTTTATTATAAATATCATAATGAGCTATGTTATAAATCTCCAGTAAACGGTATGGTTGTCATGTTTTCAGTAGGATGCCATTGTAAATAATGCAACGATTTGTGCTATAAAGCTCCAAATGCAATATATTTTGTTTTCAGCGTTTAACTAGTTTGTAGGTGTCATTGAACAATGAGGACAGTGTTCTCCCAAGGGGGAGGGTTCTGTAACAACCCTGGTTAAAAATCCATGTTAAAATATATAAGACCATGGTCATGGGACACGTATTCCAAGCTGAACGTTGGGAAAAACATCCTAGTGGGTTTTCATTTCGGTTATTATGGCTAAAAGAAATTACAAAAGCAATGGTAAAGGCTTTCTAAAGGCAAGGGGCATTAATTGGCATTTTATTTATGAAATAAATAAAATTAGGAGAAAAGGAAGGTGAAAGGTCATAGGTTGCATGTGAGGAGGAAAATGAAGGAAAATAATGGAAATTGAAGAAAATAGAGGCCTCGTTAATAAAAAGGCTTCTAAGGATCAGTGGACCAGTTTGGTCAGTGTAACCTGTTGTCAGTTCAATTTTGGATCTCTCTCATTATTCTCTCTCTCTTTCTCTCTTAGACACTTAGAGTTTTCTTGGAGCACTTTGTCAGTGGATCAAGAAATGCAAAGAAGGAAAGAGGAAGGAAGGAGCAAGAAATGAAGAGTAGGATCAAGCATCTATAGTAGGATTCTTTGCAGGTATGGATTTGCATGTATGATTCCCTTGATATATTTGGCATGCATGGTATTGCATGTGGTTCTTTGTTGTCATGGCATGGGTTTTTCCAAGTGTGACAGCCTAGCATTTCCATTTCTAGAAATCCATGGTGTGATGGGGTTCTCATGTTTTGGTTGAGCTAGATTTTTAGATAGATTCAAAGATGGGTGAGGTGGATCTCTGAAAGAAAGAACACATGGCCTAGTGATCCCTGAATTGGACTATGGATTGTGGTAAACCCACTAGCCTAGTGACCCCTGAACCAGACTATGGGTTATGGTAAAGCAAGGTATTGTGTGCCTCGGTGGGTCTAGGAATCATTGAGTGGTTAATGGCGAGATGTGGTTTCCCTTGATTAGGCCTAGGAATCCTTTTCGGTGTATGGCAAGATATACGATAAAGCCTAGATGGTGGAGTCTCGGTTAGGGTCTAGTGATCCGATGTGGATTATGGTAAAGCCCAAAGACTGGTGTCTCGGTTATGGCCTAGTGATACCTGGATCGGACTATGGCGGCAAATCCTAGGGACTAGGAGACATGAAAATTCCTCATGGTGTAGGTGGATAAATTCGGTGGCATCCATGCTTGTTTTGGCCAAGTGATCTAGTGGGGATTGTGGTAAAGCCTAGTATTGTATGTTTATGGTTTACGTCCTACTGTTCCGGTGTGGATTACGGTAAATTTTGGTTCTATTAATGATGGTGAGACATATTTGGCTGAACCACCCAAACCTACGTTGGTTTTAGAAATTCGAGAAAAAAGATAGATTCCAGAAGCTTCCAGAATTTGTTACAAGTATTTACCTCAGATAGAACATTTGGATCCTATCCTATCCTACCCTAGATTTTCCATCCCTTATCCTTTGATCCCATCCTCCCATCAAGAGTGGATCTAAAGCCATAGATTGGTAAATGGATAATAAATCCCAACTTACCTCCCTTTCCTCTATATTTGTGACCATCCACAAGCTAGGGGTTGGATTTTGGAGATAGATTCTAGCCTTATGTGTTTATTGTGAAGAGTTAACATTCCATGCATTAGGGTGATTAGAGGTGTACTTTGTGACAAAGAAGGACAATTCAACTTGGAGGAACTCTCTTACAAGATCAACACATATTTTTGGTTGTAACTCACTCCATTTCTATTAATGCAAAGAGTTCTTTGTTTTCCTATATATGATGTCATGTTGATCCATTGAATGAATTATTTAGATGATGCTACATAGATGTCATAGATCATTGTCTTGTATCGTCTGATTATGCAGGTTCTAATTATAGAAATCAGAGCTAGGATTGGAGCATTCAAACCAAGAGAGGAGTGAAGCATATGATAGATTACAGATAGGATGTAGGTTTTAACCTCGTACAGAAATTACCTGCATACGAATTCTAAAAACAGAAAATAAATAATGGTGAGAGCATAACACATAAAACAAACATACACATATATTTTCCCCTAGATCCCAAAACCGAGACTACCAGATTGACTTTTCATTACTTTCCTTTCAATGTTACAATACATATATATACATGTTGAAGCATCCATAAACCCCAATCCATTAACCCTAGATTAGAACATAATCGTAGTTCCCTTGACGGGATCTACAAAAATTACCATGGACCGAAAACCATTTGCCCAAAACCATGTGCGAAATCCATGCACAAAACCATAGGTAGGTCTGCCCACCCAATATAGGGTCCAAAAAAAAATTCCCCATGGTGTTGCGCCCGGTGCAATGAAGGGGGGGATCTGCCCCCCTTAAAACCCCCCCAAGGGGGGGCTTCCCCCCCCCCCCCCCCCCCCCGCGTGACCCCCTCGCTACGCTTGACGCAATAAACGGGGGGCTCCACCCCCCTCTAACCCCCCTAGTTACACTACTAGGGCTAGTCATCGAAAGAATATAACAGACCCCAACATTGGCTTTGTCACATCATCCAATTAGTTTAAGGAAAAAAATAGCTTCTTTGTCTTTCTGTCATTCTAGAATAAGACACCTAGCCTAGGGAAGACACTTACGTCCACAGTCGTAGATTTTGTATAACAACAAGGATGCATGAGGATATTTGTTGAAGGAAGCAATCCAAGGAATGGTGGAATGGTGGAATTTTGAGCTCGAAGGAATTGTCCCCTACAACATTGGTGATGGTGTATGTCCCATATCAAAGCGAGCGAAGCTTGTGGTGTGGCCCAGCAAGAAGCTCCTTCTGCAGATGTAGCCAAACTTTATCGCTTACATGTAACTTGTGTGGCACCCGATGTTGAGCATGTCGTTGCTTGTACTTAGCATTGGCTCTATCCAATATGTCATAGCCCTACTAGCAGATGTGATAAATGCACTCAATGAAGTTATTAGCCCTGTCAGCTTTGGACTGGACATGAGTCGAAGTTGCCTTAGTAGCTACAAATGGTATGGCCACGTCAATGGGACATAGTGGCTGGAATCCCAACCCCACCTGAAACGGTTTGTGGTCATTTGAGCTATGGAGAGCTTTGTTGTAGCTCCACTAAAGATAGGGGAGGCTTTCGTCCCATGTGCGTGAATGCTTCGAGTTGTACATGTGCATAATGTGTACGATCTTCCTGTTGATGACCTATGTTTGGTCATCATTTTGGGGGTGGAAAGTCATGGAATTAGTGAGCTTAATATCCAACATCAATCAGAAACTTGACCAAAATGTACTTAGGAACATGTTGTCCCGATCTGAGATAATGGACTATGGGATCCCAAAGTGTACCCACACTCATTCAAAGAATAGCTTAGCAGTGGATTCTACTATGATACTCTTCTTGTAGGCCACCAGAATCGCCATCTTAATGAATCTGTCAATGACCACGAAAACACAGTCGTTGCCATTCTTAGTAGAATGGAGGCTCGACATGTAATCCATGGAGATGGATTCCCAGGGTCGACTAGGAGTAGGAAGAGGAGTATATAGGCCTTGCTTCTTGATGGTCAGTTTTACAATGGTGCAAGCAGTGCAAGATCTAATGTATTTCCCAACATCCTATTGAAGGTTCAGAATAAAAATACTTCTGCAACACTACCATTGTTTTCTCTACTTCGAAGTGTCTAATGACCCAACTGTAGTGTGCCTCCCAAATCATCTTGGTACGAAGGAACATAGAGGTGTCCTAGGTGACATAACAGTGTATCCTGGAGGTGAAAATTTGAAACTTTCTTACCTTCTAGGAGCGTTTGGTATGTGTTTCCAAATTCTGGATCGCTCTTGTATAGATGTGGCCAGCCTGAAGTCTCGTGCCCACAAGAGTCGAGCACAGTGATCAGCACCATGACTGGCGATCTGAGGTAGTCTACAACATTATTTGTGCTTCCATTATTGTACTTAATGTTCAAATGGAACTATTACAAGTATGTGGACCATTTCTTATAGTGATTGACAATCGTTCTGTAACTTCCCTTGTGTCTGTATGAACTCCAGGGGTCGATGGTCTGTGTGGATGACCATTTCCTTCCCCATAACGTAATGCTTCCATTTTCGGTAGGCATGTAAAATGGAATACATATCTTTATCATAGATGGGATACTTTTGGATTATGTTTGAAAGTGTCTCACTGTGATATGCCACTGGACGCCCCTACTTAGTAATAACTACACCAATAGCATAGTCGTAGGCATCTATCTCAATCTCAAATGGTTGTTGCAGGCCTGGTAATGTGAGAACAAGTGTAGAGTAAAGACAATGCATCAACTCAGAAAATTCCTTATGTTGGGATTGTTAGCTTGATGGGGCCTGACCCAAGCTTAGCTTTATCTCCGCGAATCAACAAAACCCTAACTTTTGGCCCTTCCAACAAAAACCTATGTAGCGTAGGTTGTAGTCTCACCCGAAGCAGTATTGGGGGATGAAAAAACCAGGTTTCTACATCCAGAGGCCTGTGTGATGGGTTCCTGTAGTCCTTATGGCTTAGATCTACCTTCGCACACCTATAACCCTTCTAAACAAATAATTATTGTAATTATCTTTAAACAACTTCTAGATCTTCGCGAAGGTTCCTAATTATACTTATCATGCATAATTATTATGGATCTACTAGTTTTGCACAGTAAATAAGCATTAATTTGTATAAATCATAGCATAGAGTGAAGATACATAAACTTTACAGAAGTAATAAATAAGGCACAAATGCATTAGAATTGGCTCAAAACAAACTTTATTAAGTATAATTGTACAGTACATACTTATTTTCCTTGTTCACTCAACTACAAATGCCCCCACACTCAGCCTGCGAACTTACCAAGATCTCCACGCACTTAGCCATAGGAGCCTTCCCCATATGCCCAAGTACAAGAAACAAACCTTTCCTGCATTAGTGCTTTTCCCTTACAATGATTATTCTCAAAAAGTTACTTCTTTAGACTTTCCATGACTTAGCTATATATAGCATTTTTCTTACAATACCATGGTCCACGGACCATGGGCAGGTCTCAAAAACCTCCTATCACCTACCCACCTAAGGAACTAAAGCCCCTTTGAATCATACTAGCTTCGCACTCCACTTCCTCATTTCATGGAGACTTTACATTCTTTCAAAAAGAAATTACAAAATTTGACTAAAATGACCCCAGGGACCCTATCCCAATAGGCCCCCAACACAAATTGGGTGACTCACCCTCAAGTTGCTCGACTGGCGCAGAAATCTTCTCTTGGAGTTTGTGGAACTCCACTTTCAGTACCTACAAACCAACAGTACACTGCACCGCAACCTATTGTACTTCTTCGACCAGCTTCTCTATAGTAGGGCCTTCCACCGTGAGGCCCATCATCCTTTGTGTCTGTTGGATGGTCTTCAATTTTTCCTAAACTGACAGAGTGAGCTAGCTAGCTTCCTCTATCCATGGTTGTGTCATGGCCTTCAAGATGGCCTCTTTTCTTTGCATCTCCTCAATCTATGTTTGCAACTTTATTCCTTTTGTCAATTGAGTGAAGCATTGGACTGGCGCCAAAGTCCACATAGTCGCCCTGAGTTCATCAAATTACTGCTACTTCTCCCTCATATCTGTACCAATTTTCTACGAAGTTGGTTCCTCCTATAGAGACATCCATAGTTCCAGTTCCTACTCAAAGAGATCTGTGTAGTTCTTGACTGCTACATCTAAAGTGGCCATTCCCTCTTTAATGGATGCTTCGTGCTGCTCCCAGACTTCTAGCGGAGTCGTTGGCTGCAACTTTAACTATAATTCAGATATCTACATCTGTAACTCAAATCAGACTCAATTGATTTCCTCCTTTGATTCCCATACTACTGCAGCCAAATTCCGAATATTTTTTGTTGAGGCTACGTCTTCGGGAATCTTGAGTTCTAACAATGCATTACATGCATGTGTAATTCCTTCCTCCAAGGTCTGGCTGTGAGTGGCTAGATGTTGCTTTTCTTTCAGCGCCTGTGCCTTTTTTGTGAATATTTTTTCAATGTTGGTCTTCACTTCGCTGATTACTAGGATCACACAATGCTCCCTGGCCCTAAGCTTGTTGGATACTCCCTGATTTAATTCATGGAGGGTCTAGATAGGCATCGCCGCGAGTTTGACACCCACATCCCTTATTTGTGCTAACTGAGTGTTTCCTTCCTTCGAATGCATGTGCAGGGATCCTTCTAGTAGTGGAATGAATCTATGGTCCATAGTCCGATTAGTGTCCAACACAGTCACACTTGCTTGCTTCAGGCTCACTTGAATCCTGCTCGCCTAAACAACGCTCGCTTGTAGCCGTCTCGTTTGAATCTGCAAGTCACACAGATCCTTCTGCACATTCCCGAGTGCCTACAGGTACTGTTATTCGAACTGAGTCCCTAGTTTTGTCATGGTGTCGCAGACCTTGTCTCTGATTTCATCCAAGTCCCCCTCAGTGAGGACCATTGGATCAACATGTGAGTGCTTGTTAGATTTTTACTTCTTTCTAGGCTCGAAAGTTGTCTCCTTGGTCCGCTTCTGCAGTTTAAAGGGAGTGATCTACTCCTCACCCCCGCCTTCTTCAACATCAATCTCCCCTTTGTCCTCAAGGTGTTGAAGAGTGTACTCCTCAACATCGATAGTGGTCTCCTTAGTCACCTGGTTTTTCTCAATAGTTGCCTTAGCAGCAACTTCCTTCTTCTACCACGCAACTTTATCTTCAGTTGTGGCCTTCTCAGCCTCCTTATGCTTCTACGTTGTTGTGGCCTACATGGAGGAACATTCTCCAGTCTTGCTCGTGCCTACTCCAAGATATGATGGTTGTAGCCACTCTCCTGGCCATTTCCCCACAATATCCTATGCATCAACCTCAGTCACCAGGTACGGAAACTTGTACCATGTCTTCTTCGGATCCTTCCTCACGTGGATAGACACATTGTGAAAATCTACCTTGAATTTTACATAAGCTTCCAACTGCTCAAAGATGGTTGGTGATAGCATCAGCCTCTAGATGATTACCATGTGGAGATCCATATTGACTAATACCTAGAACACCTTCGTCTCCATGACCCTCACAGGGTTCTTTGTCGCCCATAACGAAGCGAACTTTGCAGCTTCTAGTAATTCAGCATCCTATGGAGAGAACTGCTTGTCTTTTGGCAGCATCCACGTGACTAGGGAAATCAAAAACCATAGCCAAGCATAATGGAATGCCTTGCCATCATCCTGCACTTCATGTAAATTGAGCAAAATTTCTTTACAAAGGTATTGCACCCAATTATACTGCACTCCCTTAGCACGTTGGGCCGCAATCGAAATTACTGGGTCGAAAACTCATCCGTGTGACACTTCCTCATGAATTTACAAGCCAAGATCTGTGTAGCAAACTGCATTGCCTTGTCTGTGATAGAATGAATGGAATATATGCACGAATTCTTTATTAAGCCAAACTCACTCTTCATTTTGTCCACGAATTGTTTTTCCTTGGTCTTTCCTCCAAACTCCTCAGCTGGATCCACCCCTTGGTATGGCAACATTGTGATGCAATGGATTCTCATATTCGTAATGGGGATGGGTTCTCCCAACCAGAGACACCCATCATGAACCAACGTGAGCAATTGTCACACACAAACCATGTTGATGGTTGTCCTGCTAAAATGCGACACGTACAACATATTCAGCAAGCCTTCTTTTTCAACTCCCATGACCCATTTCATTAGCTCCAGGCGCGTTACTCTGGTCTCCTCATAGTAGATCTTCACCAAATACTTATTCGACACCACTTGGGGGAATTTCTCATGATCTACCAGCTCCCAATATTCCATTTTAAGCACAGCAATGCGCCCTAAAAGTACGCCTTCAAATACTACCTTCTCCGGTAGCAATGGTGTAGAAACCATAAAATTTCCATTATCTAGATCTTTCGAGACCTTCGCTTTGCCTTGTCGCAGTGGGATATACTTTGGGAGCTGAGTCATAGGCTCACCCTCTTCAGCTTCCATCTCCTCAATTCCTCCGCGAAGCTCTTGTTCATCAAGATCCGGGGGTTCATGCGGTTGCTTGGACTTATCCATCTTCCTCTTTTGGCGGATCTTTTGGGGGGTTTTCCTCGCCGATTGGTGGACCAAAACTTGTTGTGTGTTTTTTTGTTTCTTCTCAGCAGCAGACAGATTAGGCCTAGGCAAACTTAGCACCGTAGGTACAAAGGGTGTTTCTTCCATTACTTGTGTGACTTCAAGGGTTGTGGCTTTAGAGGTAGCGGCTTCTACGGGGTTAGTGGTCATCATTCTCTCCAAGAAAGCAACCTGGAATGCTTCAGGCACGTTAGTTAACCCTGGATGTAAGAAAAGATCTTCCTAATCGGAACGGTTCACAGAATTAAGGCACAAAAGTTTACAAGCAATTTTTCGAGGGAAAATTGTTCTAATGCAGGGCAGCATGCCGGATTTATAGGCGATTTCAAATTCAACTATGACCGTTCCCTCCAAATTTCTATCATAAATGCATCTTTGGTGAAATTTTTCCAAATATTTATGCCATAAATGAAGCCTACCCACTCCTTCTAATGAAAATTTTGTCATCCAATCATCTATAGTGCATCCAATGGCTATTTTGCAACCCTGTTGTGTAACCCCAACCTCCATGGCATAGCCCTCTTGACACAACTCCTCCTAGCATGCTTCTTTCTTCTATCACACAGCCCCCTTACTTAATTTTTCCACATCTTGGGGAATGTAGTTTATAGTCTCGTACTTCCTTGTAGCTGCGTGGAGTACTAAGACTATCCTGCCATCATATATTCATTGCACAAGGGTAGGATCCCCTTTATACAACTTTAATCAACTTTCATTGAGTCTTCCTAGAAATAATTCCCCATTCAGCTTCGCGAGTTGAACTGTGCCACCATCTGAAATTTCCTTGACTACATAGGGTCCCAACCAATGCATTTGAAACTTCCCAGGAAACTTCATGAATTTTCTATCATAAAATAGGACCAATTCATTCACCTGAAAGGTGCGTAGCTTAATATGTCGATCATTCCAAACCTTCTCGCGCTCTTTTTCACTTGTTGGTGAAATCCTGCTAAAAACAGGTCTTTTTCTGTGTGGTTCCTCTTCCTACATAATGTCCTCCCACCACTCCTCCATGTGCTTCAGCGAGAATGATAAATCGTTCAAACTCCGGAACATACAGGTGCAGTATTTCGTCAGTTCCCATCTTATACAAATGTCCAGCTATTACAAAAAAATCAGTTGTGTGAACCACTACTTCCTTTTTTTTCTATGTCGAATATCCTTCTGGGGCTGTGCTAGTAGTTAAAAACTGGATTATATCAAAAAATGATCATCTGCGACACATATAGCAAATAATTGCGCATCCGGCAACCCTTCTTCCAAACTAGTTGGTTCTTTGCCTGTCTCAATTCTGGATAGATGATCGGGTCCCACATTCAATCGTCTGGGCTTCATAATCACCTCCAAATCATATTCCTAGAAAAACAATAACCATCTTTGAAAACTTAGGCTGCGCATCAAATCCAATGTTTATTTTCCTAGTCTTCAGAGGTTCTTTTATATCAGGGTTCATTGCTTTGGGGCCTTCAACCTCGTGTAGTCCCTCGATCTCTAAAACGTTGATATTTCGTGGATACTCTTCTTATCCTTCTGCAATCATGCTGTCGCATTCCAACGCATGGCACAGCTATGTGTTCCAGTCTGGTTGAACCCATTCTACTGGCTCCTCAGGCATCCTGAAGATTGCAGCCTTGATTTCCTGGACCACTTCATCAATACACTCAAATCCATCCTCCAAGTTGAAATTTAACAAGAAACTTTCCTTCAAGATATCCCATTCGGTTGTCCCATGGCGTAGCTCCGTTTCCAAGTACCAGTTCATCGGAATAGTATCTAGGGTGTGACAAAAGATATGTACCCATTTCAGTTGAGGTTCCTCCCCCCAATATTTAGTCCATTGTGCCAAACGCTCGTGTGGACCATCCTTGCCTGAATATTTATATGTCAAGCGGGTATTCATGTACCCGAACCTTAGCTTCATCATTCGATTGTACTATTTCAAGTCAGTAAAGCTATCCTAATGCGTACCCCACCAATGGGCAGGTGTAGCATGCAGCGCCATATCAAGAGCCTGGAATCAATGCTCTTTCGTCTCCTCTCTTTCAAACTTATCCAGAAACAAACTAACATCATCTAAGCCATCATAATGAGGAAGATTTATTACCTCCGTGGATACGCGCCAAAGCGAATTTGTCATCATATTGCAGTGCAGCATTGAAACTTCATGAAACCTATTATTCCAATGCTCGAGTTCTTCATCTGAATCCGAGGTACATGATTTATATTTATTCCATGTAATTTTCCCATCTATAGTGGGATTAATCCAATCTTCATCGCATGTAGTAATCTTGTATATCTTATCCAAATCGTTGTCCACTTCATAGTCATGGACTGGTTCAGTGTATCGCACTCCCTCAGCAAGATCCAGTGGTAGGATGACTCGTAGCACCTTCCTCTCAAATGTTATACTTCACTTCTTTAAGTTAATTATGACATCCATGTCAAAGGCCCAATAAATTCCCAATAGCGTAGGGTAAGGATTGTTATCATATACGATTTCAATTACTTCAAATTCGGCCAGAGTGCTTTCTCCCTCAATGTCTACTATTACCCTGTATAAGCACCCCATAGGAAGGATCTTCTATTGGTTGGCCATGCGTAGCTTTATAGGAGACCATTGTAGCGTAGGTCTCCCCATCCTTTCCCACATCTGCTTAGGCAGTACATTCGCATCATATCCAAGATCCAAGATGACTTGATCCATTTCATACTCTCCAATCTGCGCGGTCAGCCTCATCTCGCACCTGTCCACTTCTTATGTTTACGCAGTTTCTTCACAGTGAGTTTCTCAGGAGGAGTCTTAATTTTACCTATAAAGTTTTCAATTAGCTCTTGGAGTCCTTCCACCTCTTTCCTATCCCGCAACAGCTTCATACATGTTTTCAGAAAAGTGGCTAATAGTGAGGGGTCTACATCTTGCGCTTCATTGTTTTCAGTTGGTTTCTCCTAACTTCCTAACATAGAATCCTTAAAAAAGTTCTTCGTGGCATCAATAAAAGTTTCCTTAGCCCTGTTTAGATCAAATCCGACCTCCTTTTTGGTAGCCTTGTGTACCCATCCTTTGGTTTCTCATTGCTTCCCTTTATCTACTCCCGTGGAAATACCACTTCGTGTTACTATATTGATGTTATGGTCCTCTTCACGAGGCTCTACCGTCATCATATGTATGTTTTGTGTGGGTTGTTGCATCTTTTTCTCCTGCACCTTTGTTATCAGCACTGGGAAATCTTCTATCACGTGGTCAAACTGTCTACAGTACTGACAGGATGGATGTGTTGGGTTCTGACAGTTGCGCGCAAAGTTACCTACTTCTCCATAATTGTAGCAAATAACTTGTCCACAACCTATGCCATCCCCTCTGCCTCTTCCTCTTCCATAGCTGTGGAATCCTCCACGCACCACACCTACGCCCTGATCCTGAGGCTGATTTTTTGCCTGAATTCGATATGTAGGAGTTTTCTCTATCATTAATTCGTAGCTTCGGCAGTTTCTCTCATCATGCCCAACCAATTTACAGAAGGTACAAAAAAAATCTTGTAGAGTCTATAAAAAATTTTGCAAGAGGTGACAGAGGTCAATCGCGTGCTTCCCCACTATCTGGCAGATAAAGCACCACAAGAGTACTCCTGCGCTTGGCCCCAGAATGTTCTTAGGCTTTAAAGGAACATAACCTCCTCCAATCAGGTAATTCTGATAAACAGGGCAGTGATCCTTATCATGTCCCTTGTTTTTACATTTTATGCACTAGACTTCTACGCCCACCTCAGACTTAGCTTCCTTTCCTATTTTCTAGCTCTGCAACTCCATGTGCAGGCTTGCTAGCTATGACTGAATCTGTTGTACTACAACATTCGTGCCCTACACTAGTGAGGCTTCCAAACTCATTGTGATCTCCACAACCTCTACTTGCGTTCCTATCTTCTGTTGGGACAATGGAAATCTTAGATGAGGCAATACCGAAGCGATATACCAGTCTTTGTGTTAATCATCTATGATCTTCATATTAGCTTGTCGGATCAAGAACTTTAGCATCTAATGGAAGTCCCATGTGAACTCATTCACCCATTTTTTTATTTCCTTAAACTCTCTTATAGACTGTGCCTGAGATTTAGGCTTTTTAAACTCATTGTTTAGTGCATGTTGAGTCTCTCCCATCATTGCACTGGGTTGATCTGTACAGAACTTGATATACCACACTAATGCCCTATCCTGCAACGCAGTGACCAACTGTGCTCTCTTCATATTTTCATCGGTAATCTGTTGTGCCTTCCACATAGCATCCGTGACGAACTAGAATTATTCAGGGTCTTCACTTCCTACCCCTTCAAAGAACGACATGTTCATTGTGTTCGCCATGTTGAATGGTTGATTCGGAGGTGGAGGTAGAGGTGTAGGTGTATGCGGTGGAGGTCGAGGTGGTAGTGGAGTGGATAGGTGGGGTATCCCTGGGATACCCTAGCTAACTATCTACAATACACTTTGCGGTGTTCTTATAATAGTTCCTTTTTCATCACTATCAGAGGATCCTAATAGCGGTTGTATTCAGAGCCTGATTCTTCATTCCTTCTTAAGCGTTTTCTGATTCGCGTAGTCCCAAACATCAATGCAATGGCATAACCCACTTTTCACACAGCAACATCTTAATCCAGGTCTTTAGAGATTTTAAGTACTTACCTCTTGCTCCCTTGAAGAACCTGTGCTCTGCTTCACTGTAGTTGATGGTTGTATCGATCACGAGCTCAGTGATGAATCCTCCTAAGATACAATCAATCTAGTGATCAATGGCCCACGTGATGTTGTTTTTTTAAGATTACAAGCGCTTCACCAGTTCTGGATTCCACACAATAGGGCCTTCAAGTCTCCACGTACCCTGACTATCCATTAATCTGGACAACCACTCATGTAGTTCGCAAGGGAAGAAACAAAAGAAAGCTTCAGTCTCGTCTATGTACAAGTATCTATTCAACCATTATTCCTTAGATAACTACGGGTTTTTGTTATCCTGGGCTGCAAACACGTGAAACTTCCTATTGATCCACTTTTTGATTTCCTTCTTAGTAGGGAACTACTTATTTGACATCACACATTCCTCTGAAAAATCCTAGTCCCAGCAACGGAACCATTTGTTGGCATGATGGGGCCTAACCCAGGTTCATCTTTATCTATTCCAACCAACAAAATTGTAATTGTTGGCCCTTCCGACAACAACCTGCATAGCACAAGCTACAGTCTCACCCGAAGAAGTATTGGGGGAGGACAAAACTAGGTTTCTGAATCGAGAGGCCTGTGTAATGGGTTCCTACAGTCCTTATGTATTAGATCTACCTTCGCATACCTCTAACCCTTCTGAACTTATAATTATTGTAATTCTCTTTAAACAACTTCCAAATCTTCGTGAAGTTTCCTAATTATACTTATCATGCATAACTATTATAGATCTACTAGTTTCGCGCAGTAAATAAGCATTAATTTGTATAAATTATAACATAGAGTGAAGATAGATAAACTTTACAGAAGTAATAAATAAGGCACAGATGCATCAGAATTGGCTCAAAACATCATTACTAAGTAGTACAGACTTATTTTCCCTACGCATTCAGCCGCAGAGGCCCGCACGCTCAGCCTGCGGACTTACCAAGGTCTCTGCGCACTCAGCTGTAGGAACCTTCCCCTTTCGCCTAAGTACAGGAAACAGACCTATCCTACCTTAGCACCTTTCCCTTACAATGATTCTTCTCAAAAAGTTACTTCTTTAGACTTGTTATGACTCATCTATATATATAGCATTTTTCTTAGAATACCATGGTCCGCGGACCATGGGTGGGTCTTAAAACCCTCCATCACCTACCCACCTAATGGATTGAATCCCCTTTGACTCATATTAGCTTCGCACTTCACTTCCACATTTCACGAAGACTTTACATTATTTCAAAAAGGCATTACAAAGTTTGACCAAAATGACCCCAGGGACCCTATCCCAATTGGGATTTGAACTTAAATAATTTTTCTTTTGCTCCGCCCTTGGTGACTTGACTCAAAGGCCAAGTGATATGAGAGAACCCCAACATGAACCTGCACTAGAAATTTGTAAGACCCAGAAAGTTGTGGAGCTTGGTTAGAGTGGTTGGGGCTATCCAATACTGAATGACTTGTATCTTGGTTGGGTCCACATGCACACCCCACTCATCAATGATGTACCCCAGATATTGAACTTGGGTCATACAAAAAGTGCATTTATCCAAATTGGCATGCAACTTGTGTTGTCCCAAGGTTTGGAGGACCTGTCGAATATGGTGGAGGTGCTCTTCCCAAATCTGAATGAAGATCAAGATGTCATCCAAATACACCACCATGAATGAGTTCATGAAGGGTCACAAGATGTCCTCCATCAACCTCATGAATGTTATGGGGGAATTCATCAACCCAAAAGGCATGTCCAGCCATTCGAAAAGGCCCTCCTTGTATTTGAAGGTAGTCTTCCACACATAAGAGGGTTCGATTGGTACCTAGTGATACCCAGAATTCAATTCAATCTTGTTGAAATATCTGGCCCCCTTGAGTTGGTTCAGAAGGTCATCAATATGTGGGATGAGTTACCTATTTCAGATAGTGATCTCTTTTAGTGTCCAATAGTCAATACAGAGTCGCCAGGTCCCATCCTTATTTCGTACCAACACGATCGAGCTCCCAGAGGATGATGAAATCGGCTTTATGTTCCTTTTCTGTAACAACTCCTAAATCTACCTCTTGATTTCATTGTTCTCCAGAACAAAGCGTCGATAGATCGGTCTATTGGGTAACGATGCACCTAGGGTAATATAAATGGAGTGCTTGACTTGACAGTGTATAGGTACCCATATGGGTGAGGTGAAGATGTCCCTGTACTCCTCCACGACCATGTCAATTTGTTGTTACCTTTTGGAAGAATCATGTTTGGAGGTCATGGCCATAATCTTCATCTTTCTTTGAGGGAAAACCATAAGGAAAACAAATTTTATGGTCTAGGAAATGATCCTACTACATTGATTCGTAGTGATCAAAGAGATTGTGATAGGTGGTTCTACCTCCAGGATCATGTACAACTTATTGCCCAAACTAATAATAATAGTGAGGGGCCTAGACTCATGCACAACATGTCACTTCCACAAGTATGTTTGTCCTAATGATACATCACAAACTTTAACAGGATCAACATCACATAATACCTCATTTTCGAAGGACTTGATGTTGCAGGCAAGATGGCACTATTGTCTGACACAGAGATCTCACTCTTGGTGAAGCCACCTAATGGTGTATGATTGTGGGTGTGTTGTGATCGATAGGCCCAGATCCTTCACAGCCTATGCTAAAATGAGGTTATTTAGCTTCTATTGTCAATAATGAACTACAACGAAGAACCATTCACCCACGTTTGGGAGTGGAAGAGGCACTCCCCCTCCTCTAGATCTTCGGGCTCATTCTTCTGGATCTTGGTGGTGCCAATGGTGGCACTGGGATTTGCATCAATAATGTGCTTCCCTTTGTAATTTCCCTTGTCAGATTTAGAATCAGAGTCAGAACATGCATCTGATTCAGAAGCCTTCATCTTGGCCACTAGTGACTACTTGGCCCGACACTCACTTTTGTTGTGAGTTGGGCTCTTATGGAACTCACACCATTTCCATGTGTCCTTCTTTGTCTTCATGATGTTGTTCTTTTCTTGTGGCTTCAGCGGGTTGTCTTGGGTCGCCCTACCTTGGTTTTATCCTTTGTATTGTAGCTTGGGGCGCCTTTCCCTTGATTCAAATTCACAAATCCAAAGTCTTGCTTCTTCTATTTAAATTTATGCTCCTTCTTGACAGTGTATTGATAGGCAATGTTGAGTGAGGAGATATCCAAGAACTCAATCTCGCCCCTAGATGTACTTGTGTAGATAGTTGCATAATTTGAGTGCCAAATTCCGTTCAGAATCCTTGATATGCAACTTCGTGCGAAGGGTATGAAAAATATTTGTGAACTCTGGCACATCTTGGTCCCTTCCCTGCTATAGCATGGTCCAATTTATGTATGTATCTTCATAGCTCCCAATAGGGTAATATTTCTCCTTTATGGCATCTTGGAAATAATTCCAAGGGTGTGCGGTTGAGAATAGTGAGGGTTCACTCTCGTCCCTCTTCTCATAGTAGGTTTCACACCAGTCCTTGACGTGGGGGGGCGATTTTGAGGAGTGCAAAAGAAATCTTTTCCAGGTTGGAAAAGTCATGAACTAACAAATATATTTCTATTAGATTTAATCATTTATCTATGGCATCCACATCTTTATAACCTTTAAATATGGGGATGTAAAAGTTAACTTGTACCTTAAAGAGAGTGGTGCTCCTAGAGTGGCTGCCATAAGAAGATGCGTCGCATGTGGGTAGCTACCAAAGGATCTAGGCAAAGTTGTCCATCATTGTGTTCCTCTGTCGCTCAAGGGATTCTTCGAGCAATATTTTAAAAGGATATCCTGCCCCATCATCTTTCTTTTCTTCCACCATGGGAGGTCATTAGGGTTTGCATGGCTGGTCTTGTAAGGGTTCAACCAGTTCGAGCCCTAACTCCTTGTACCCTGACCTCGTTGGGGACATGCAAAGAACAACAAAGAAAGAGCAAACCCCTCTGATACCGCTCATCCAAACTTAAATAGAAATGCAAAAAAATGCATATATAACCACAAATATAGATATGCAAAAAAATGACACTTCATTTCATTAATATAGAAGAACTAAAATATGCTTACAAACATAATGGAAATAAACTAGCTCGGGTGATGGCAGCTTATCTCTGAGAAAAGATCTAGTGGCTACATGCATCTAAATTATGTTACAATGAGGATGATGGGACTTTTTATTATTGCGCAACAAAGAAAAACCCTAAACAACCAAAACCCTAACCCCAAGAGACGAAATGCCAAGATTTTGTAGGCCCCGTTGGTGTTAGTTGGGCAGCCAAATTCCCGGGGTCGTAACTTGGACATCTTATCTTTGTTTGCCGCGTACGATACCTCATTGGAAGGATATCTCTGAGCAATACAAAATTCACTATAGATACCTTTCCATAGCTATGGGCCTATTGCAGACCTCAAAAAATCGTTGTTTAGGGGGTCAAAATTGCTCTCGAAGTTCAAGACCCGAAAAACTGCTAAAAATAGTAAATGTTGCAATAAACAAGGAAACTGATGAAACCAACTGGAGGCATAGGTGGAATAGGCGGGTGGCCACCAATATCCACCTAGATCACCCAGTATGACTAGTGGGCTGAGGCCATGGACCTACATGGGATCAACATGTGGCTAAGGACAACCACATGTTAGCCACATGATTGTATGGATGATGATGTGGTCTTAAAAGGGATAAATATTCAAAGGGGAATAACTTTATGCTTGTAGCTCAGAATGAGATGAAATTTATGTCGTTGGAAATATCTCAACAAGTAAAATATGATGGTGGCATTGAAATTTTGATTGAGGTGATGAGAGAAAGAGGAATTTTGATAACCCCATCTTCAAATAAACCTTGAAGACTAGATCTAGATTATGCCCCATAGCCCTAATAAGGTATTAGTGGGTTGCGTGTGTTACAAAACCTCATGTAGAATATTGTTAAATTTGATAGGGATGTAGGAATTTAGTTTGGTAATCCTTTGTATACAGGGGTAGGTCAATGCATGCTAAGGGGTCTCCCTCTCCAACTCATATGAAGAAGTAAATCCACTACTTCTTTTTAATAAAAAAATGGAGTCTACTTAAATGGAAGACATCATATTGGCCAATTATAGAAGTGGAACATAAGGAAGGTGTTAATGTCACATTATATACTAACATTTTTCATCATTCTTTGTAGGTAGTTGTATGGTCATCATTGTGCTATTTTTAGTTTCTCACGAGATATATCTCAAACTTAATGACATGTATGTTGTAATCAACATTTACCATGTATAAGAAGATGTGAGTAAAATTTTTATTATCTAGAATTATTGGTTCTTAATTTTATTTTCCAAAAAAAAAATTAAGCATTTGTAGCATCATATGGTGTAATGGTAGAACTATAGTCCTACATGTTAGCATGAATGGTGGTAAGTGGGACACAAAACCATTAATTTGATCTACACGTTAACTTTAATCAAGGACATATGAATAAATTTAACTCTGTTAAACAACTTGGGGGGTAAGTAGAAAAATATTACTCTCCTCATAAAAAATCAGTATTGTTAGCTTGGGTCCATAAACCAATTAGGGTTCTCTCCCTAAATTCCACATATGAAATATCCAATGGACTATTAAGGTAATTAATCGTTTGAATGGAATTGATGTTTTAGACCTACATGGTGTACACCTATCCCATATTTTTTGTGGTGCATGTATGGGCTACAATATATACAATGAATAGAAGAGAAAAAAATGAATTTGAACAATTAACTGCAAGGGTAAAGGTAAATGTTGTGAGTTGTGGTATATAAAACTAGGTATGATTTTGAAGCAATGATAAAGTAGGTAATGAAGTATTTGCAATGTTAAGGTACCAATTCTTTGAGCTTGTAAGAGGTGAATATTTTCACTTCGATCCAAGTTATTTTGAAAATGACACCATGCTCAATGGAAAAACAAATAAGTAGTATATGAATCTTAGCTATATTAGGCTAGGGTTTGATGTGTAAGTTACAAGAACTACAGGCTCTTGTTTAGCATATACATATTCTTTGTGTGGTTTTTCTTGTTTTGGTGACAAAAGAACTACTCTTTATATAAAGTTTCATCTAAGTGAGGTGTTGTTTAACTCCAAGGAATTTCCACTTTAAATTCAACCATAATTTAGAAAAAATGACATTAGCATTGACAATAAGATTTTGCACTCAATGATTTGGAAAGATTCCCCTCGATAAACATGGGGATTTTCCAATATGATATGAATACACCAGTTAATCTATGTTTTATTAAGAAAGTGGATAATATTGTGATAAAAAACATCATAAAAACTTAATATGTAGAAGTCAGTTAAGGACACTCCAACTTACTATTAAAATTTAATTAATAATTAAACATTAATATTAAAGATAATTATATTCTAAAATACTTTATAAAATTATATTCCAACTTCAATGAAAGTGAGCATCTTTAAGTTCTTATCTTATTGTAAAAGGTAATTTCCACACATTAAAAATTAAAATATAAAAAGATAATTTTCCATCTCACTTAGATATATCTCACCGAAATCATTTCAAACATTCTTAATAAATATATAGACTAACTTTATCTTCATTATGACTTGGATCATTTATTTTTTAATAAGACAGAGACCGACTTTATCTAAACTATAATTCCATGAAATTTTAGTTTTAAATTGAAGCGATGAATATATAAAGAGGAGATTGTTGAGTAACCTGCACAAAAGTCAAAAGACATTGTGACATTCTATGAATCCTCCTCATCAAATCAAACAATAGTAATTTGGAAAATAAATCTTTAACTAAAATATGGTAGGTGGGGTCCCCCCTCAATTGGTACAATAAGGAGATAAAAATGAAATCCCACTTCACTTTGATGTGCAAAGGTTGTTATGAATAGTACCACATTGCATATGTATGTTATGTGTGTAATGATTGATTCTATGGAAAATTGCAAATTGATATGATAATTCTTCAAATCAAAATATCATATGACTATCATGAATAAAAAAGGGGGTTTCATGATGAGTTCCTTAACTCAACATTTAGTAAAAGTGATATTAAAAACTCCATGTGTACACATGGTTTTCACAAAGGAAGAGTCTTTTAGACATGACATGCACCGCTTTAAAGGTTTAAAGCTACTCATAATTGACATTATGCTTAAAAACTGTCATATTGTCTATGAATGCCATACGAATGTAAATATTGACTCTTAAATGTTCAAAAATAATATGGATGGATAAACCATCTATTGTTTGAAAAGTCGTATTAAAATGGTCAACCTCAAGTTCGTATGATACTAAAATGTATGAATTACAACCCCTAGCTTTCAATAACATGTTTTATAAAGAGTAAAATGTTGTTGGATTATGTGGTAATAGCTCTTGAATGATACAACACGTGGAACAAATTGATACATGTTACAAAGGTGGTCAAGCCTTATTCAACGCAGGGTTAGGTTCAATGTGATATTTGGTAACATCAGTCCTTCCATATAATTAACCTTTGTAAACCATACTATGCATATAGAATTATCGTTCACGGTCCTATGCAAAGGTGGCATGTTGCTCATTAAATGTGATAAGGAGATCGTTGAAACAAGCGTCGAACCTAGGGTTGCCAAAGAGTAGTTAACAATATTTTTTGCAAACATGTAGCAAGAGCTTGGCATTTTACTATATGTTGGAACTTGGAGAATTAGTGGGAACCCTTGTCTGGCACATTAGGAGGTGAGAACTACCTGTTACTTCATACCCACACCATATAAGTTCTTAACGCATAGGTATGGTCTACTTCTAGTGAGGATTATGAGAAATTATTGGCTCTTTTAAAAAATACTTTTCTAAATATAGGTCTGTTTATCATTTTTTCATGGGGTTAACCCCATTTCGTTCTTTTTTTCCCCTATAATTGTTCCTCTATGTGAAATTTATCTATGCATGTGTTAAATAAAGTATATGTGTGAAGACCTGACTCATTTCATGGCTTGTATATTTTCTCTGAATAGATATGAGCCTCATGGGCCCATGTTATAGTTCTCCCTACCATAAAATACACTTTGCATGCATGTCATAACATATGGAATATTGTTTTATTTATAAAGGTAGTAGTAAAGTCTTTCCTCCCTTACAAAACTGACCTAAAGATTCACAGATACTAAAATAGTTTTGTTCTAACTAGTATTTTATCCTCCATCGTCGCAAGGAAAAAAGTGTTGCCCCTTTTATGGGTCACTCATTAAGACCTCATTCTTCCATTGTGACCCTTATCATGCCCTGTATTTGTGAATGAGTGTTTAATAGGGTATCTTGGTTGAGATCGAAAGAGATGCCACCCGTCATCAATGTCCTTCATAAATCCCTACATTATGTTTATTTGCAAGCCAATTTTCATTGACTCCTTAGCGTATAAGAATTTTTGAAACATAATGAAGGAGGTCTATAGCATATTTGAACAAAAAGCTAATATTGTTCAGTAAGTGAAAGAATAATGACCATTATGCATTTAATAACTTTTATAAATACCTAACCCCATTACACACTCCATTAGTTTTAAAATTGATAACTGGAAACTTTTGAAAGTCCCTCAATATAGGGCATCTCATGATTTAAGTTCTTGAGTATTTAGAAACGTATTCTTGCTAGCTCCAAGCTGAAGCACCTTACATTTCCCCTGGTCATAACTTAGTTTTTCATATATATGTGTGGCACCATTCTTCCACCTCGCTACAATTTGCAAACCCAATTCATCTATGAGTTGTTTTATTTTGACAAGCCATATTGTATGGCTTTTCCTCTCTGACTATATATATAGGGTCAAAAAAATTCTAATGACAACACAACCTAGAACCTATATTGGATTTACTCATTCAAACAAATTGTTTCTTTTCAAGCCAAAGAAAATGCATAATTTGAGTATCTGTTTTTCTTTCAATTTTTCAAGTAAATAAGATAAATAAATGGGCTTTTGCATATACCATACTAACACTTTCCATCTTCCCACACCCATATGACATCCCATACATTTAATATAGTATTTATGTTTCTTTCCATGGTGCATTAACATCATTTTAGATCATATACACTTTGTGGTTCATCTACTCTTGATTTGAGGTCCACATTATACAATAGATAATTTCAGCTGTCAAAATGAGCTTTCGGAGGCTCTCATCATAATAGGAGGGTCCATGGTGGAATGGGGAATATATCATGGAGAGAAAAAAAAATAAGATAATTGGATTCTCTATTCATTTTGATGCAGATTATGAGGAGTTTAACCAACTCACTTAGATTGGGCATCTCTACCATAGAGGTCCTCCACCACCTCCCCTACCCCACAAGCTTCACAAAACTTTCCACTGCCACATCCCAGCATAGTAGAGATATCGCAACAAACACCACAACAATAGCAACCTCTTTAGTACGATGAATGGGACACAAATCCCATCGGACCACCATCTAGACATGCATGATGTGTTATGCTCTTAACCTGCAAAGTAATACCCAAACATAGAATTTGCGAAGAAAAGATACCGAGAACACAGAATATGCGAAGAAAATATACCCAGAGCACAGAATAGAAATGATTTTATTATTCAGAGAGAAATTTTCACAGGCCTCTTCGAGGGGGCAACCTCCAATAGAGCAGAGCTCGATTACAAAACAAGACACGATACTCCTCGCAGGGAGTCTCTATCCTTTATATATGACTCATACATGCAATACCACGGGCCAATATCGTGGGTTTTATTAATACCATCTTTCTAATACTACCGCCCATTTACCATCTATCTAATACTACCGCTCATTTGCAACTAACTGTGGTCCCGTCATTAATTGCGGGTTAACCACTTACAAATATTAATATGGGCTTTATTGACTCTTGACTATGACGTGATCCCATGACATAAATAAGGGGGTTAGGGTGGGACCCTAACATGCCCTCCCCCTTAAGACTAGCCTTGTCCTCAAGGCTGAAGCTGCGGAAACTGCTGAAGAATAGTGGTTGGTTCCCAAGTTGCATCTTCCGGAGAGGTGTCTTTCCATTTGACGAGGACCTCCTTAATCATGCGGTCGCGCAAGTGCTTGTCTCGTGCGTCTAGAACCTGTTCAGGTTGAAGCCAGATTGACCCTTCTTCGTCCAATTCAGGTAGACTGGTTTGAACTCGACAATTGTTCCCAATCACTTTCTTGAGGCATGATACATGGAAAACTGGGTGGATTTTTGTTGTAGGTGGCAAAGCCAACTTGTAAGCCACTTCTCCAATGCGCTGAAGTACTTGGTATGGTCCGTAGAATTTTGGAGAGAGCTTTTGACAACCCTTGTCTTTGAGTGATGTTTGCTTATATGGTTGCAGCCTCAAAAAGACCTGATCCCCTTCTTGAAATTGGCGCTCTGAGCGATGTTGGTCAGCTTGTTGCTTCATACGGTTCTGAGCTTGATGAAGATTCTCGCGCAGATGGGCAAGCATGGTTGCGCGGTGTTGTAGGAGTTGATCCACGGCTTGTACTTTGGAGCACCCCGTGAGATAAGAAGTAGGGGAAGGCGGAAGTTGTCCATAGACTGCTTCATAGGGAGTCATTTTGGTGGTGGCATGATAGTTGGTGTTATACCACCACTCCGCCAGAGGTAACCACTGTACCCAAAGGTGTTGCTTTTCTGAAGTGAAACACCTAAGGTAGGTTTCTAGACATTTGTTGGCGGCTTCTGTTTGACCATCTGTTTGCGGATGATATGAAGTACTGAGTTTGAGTTGAGTGCCTTGTATTCTGAAGAGCTCCTGCCAAAAATTACTGGTGAAGATTGGGTCGCGATCGGACACAATAGAAGTGGGCATGCCATGCAATTTGAAGATCTGATCCATGAAAGTTTGAGCAACCAAAGTTGGTGTAAATGGTTGGTGTAGGGCGTAGAAATGAGCATACTTCGACAGTCGGTCCACAACCACCATGATGACTGACTTGTTCCTAGACTTTGGAAGACCTGGAATGAAATCCATGGAGACCTCTGTCCAAATTGACACCGGAATGGGCAATGGTTGTAATGTGCCTGGTGTGTTGACGGTTTCCCCTTTGTGGCGTTGACAGACGTCACATTCTGCTACGAAAGTAAGGATGTCCTGTTTCATGTCGGCCCAAAAAAATGATCTTCTGGTGCGAGCGTACGTCTTCTGAAAGCCCGAATGTCCTGCAATGGGAGATGAGTGCAATTCTGCCAAAATGCGACTTTTGAGGGTGGATGTTGGCGATATTACGACTCTGTCCTTGTAGCGAAGAATATCATTCTGCCACGAGTAGCCCTTGCTGGAATTAGGATCTACCTGCAATTGAGAAATGAGTTGGGAAAGCCCGGGATGTGAAAACCATTCCCTGCGAGCCTCTTCAATCCAGTCGGGAATGGGGAGGGAAATTGCGAGCAGAGTACTTTCCTCCTCAAATTGGCGCGACAATGCATCTACTACCCTGTTGTCTTTCCCTTTCTTGTAAATGATCTCATAATCATATCCCAGCATTTTGGCTAACCATTTATTTTGTTGTGGGGAAGATAGGCGTTGCTCCAAAAAATATTTAAGATTGTGATGATCTGTGCGGATTTGGAAACGTCACCCCAACAAGTAAGGTCGCCAGGTCTCGACTGCATGTAAGATGGCCATAATTTCCTTCTCGTAGGTAGATTGGCCCAGATTCCTCCCACTTAGTTATTGGCTGGTGAAGGCCAATGGTCGCCCTTCCTGCATTAAGACCGCTCCAATACCTGTTCCCGAAGCATCACATTCAATGACAAATGATTTGGTGAAGTCCGGTAGTGCTAAGACAGGAGTGGAACACATGGCGGTTTTGAGAGCGGTAAATGCCTGTTGTGCTTCCTCGTTCCAGAAGAAGGAATTTTTCTTTAGGAGTTGCGTTAGGGGCTTCGCTATGCGGCCATAGTTGCGGACAAATTTACGATAATAGCCTGTGAGACCCAAAAATCCTCTCAAGCTTTTCAAGGTCTTAGGTTGAGGCCATTCTTGCATTGCCTGGATCTTTTTGGGGTCCACCTTGACACCTTCACGCCCCACAATGTGGCCCAAATACTCAACTTCTTCCATGCCAAACGAACACTTAGACATCTTGACAAATAATTTATGCGTGCGGAGCAGTTGCAAGAGTAGATCTACATGCTGAAGATGTGCCGCCCAAGTGCCACTATAGATGAGGATGTCATCGAAGAAGACAAGGACAAATTTTCTGAGATATGGTTTGAGGAGGTGATTCATAAGGCTCTGAAAAGTAGAGGGGGCATTACAGAGACCAAATGGCATGACCATGAACTCATAATGGCCTTCATGAGTTCTGAAAGTTGTCTTGGGAATGTCGACTTCCTTCATGCGAATTTGGTGGTAGCCTGAGCGAAGATCCAACTTAGTGAAGAATTGAGCCCCATTGAGTTCGTCCAGCAAATCGTCAACCACTGGGATGGGAAATTTATCTTTGACTGTTAACTTATTGAGGGCCCTGAAGTCGGGACACATCCGCCACTCCCCATCTTTCTTGAGGACCATGACCACTGGGGATGAATAAGGACTAATGCTGGGACGAATGACACCTACTTCCAACAATTCCTTGATGATTTTTTCTATTTCATTCTTTTGGGTGAACGGATATCTTTATGGCCACACATTTGGGGGTTGGGCCCCTGGAACCAATGTGATGCTATGATCATGTTCCCCTCGCGAGGGTGGAAGCTCATAAGGCTTGTCAAAGACCGTCTGATGTTTATTTAAAATCTGTTGCATCTCAGGATGAATTGGCGGAGACATGGTGTCTACTACCTGGATGGCATTGAATTGAGCTACCACTCCATGATGGCCCTTTTTTAACAATTTTTCCATCCTATGCGAGCTGATGATAGAGGGGGCTCCCGCCTGTAGTCCACGGAGGGTATGTGTGGAGTTGTTCTGCTTAAAACTCATATATAACTCCTGGAAATCCATTGTGATTGGCCCAAGAGTGCGGAGCCATTCCGCGCCTAGGACAATGTCGCAACCCCCAATGTGTATTGCAAACATGTGGGTTTTCAATTGATAATCCCCCATTTGAATTTTGACATTTTCACAGCGACCTTCACATTTCATTGTGTCCCCATCTGCAATCTGGACTTGGAAGTTAGAAACTGCCCGGACGAAACAATGTGCTGCTTCAGCGATCTTTTGATGGATGAAATTATGGGTACTTCCACTATCAATCAAGACTACTACTGGGCGATGTTTAAGAAAACCCCTGATTTTGAGAGTTTGAGGGGAAGAAATTCCTGCCAATACATTTAGCGAAATAATTGGTTCATCAAATACAATTTCCTTTTGGTTATCTTCTTCGATCTCCTCTGGTTCCTCAAGTGGTGGATCTTCCTCGGTGGAGCTGTAGTCAGTGGCATCTATTTGAAAAAACTTGTGCTCTTTGCATTTATGACCCGGGGAATATTTTTCATCACAGTAGTAACATAGTCCTTGCTTCCTTCTTTCGGCCATTTCCACAGGTGAAACCTTTTGAATCTTCAGTGTCTGAGTCGTATTGGGAGCCTGTGAGGGACAACCTTTAGCGGGGAAGTTGGGGCGGCTGGATTGGGCTGTTAATGCACGTTCCACCTTACGGGCTACCTGGCAAGCCTCTGTCCATGTGGGAGGGTGGTGGAGTAGAACCTGAGCTTTGATGGCTTCTTTAAGACCGCTGATAAAGCATTCCATGTAGAACTCATCTGTGAGACCCCTAGTGCGGAAGGCTAAGGCTTCAAAAGCAGTAATATATTCCTCCACTGTACCCGTCTGTCGAAGCTTAGTGAGACGCCCCAAAAAAGAGTCTTCCTGTTCAAAGCGACTGCGAAGAGTTTTGGCAAATTGGGCCCAATTCTGAAAATATCCATTGCAACGCTGATGCCATTCCTTCCATTGCCATCGTTCATTGTCCAAGTACATGGTGCCCACCATAAGCTTAGTCCCCTCATCTATGACATGATTCAATTGGAAATACTGCTCCATTTGTGCTAGCCATGCGAACGTGTGAAAACCGTCAAATTTATGCATATCCAACTTGGGAGGTCGCTGACTAGGTGGTGGATGGGTGTGCCAGACGTGCTGAGAGTGGCTAGACTCACCCTCATGGTATTCATGGCCATTATACGCCTCCTCGTGGGCTGGCTCCTTGCCCTTTGGGAGTGCATCATGTATCTGGTTACTTATTCCTTTAAGCTCAAGTTCGATATTCTTCACCGCAGTTTGGAGGGAGTGCACATGGTCTTCAATTTTGTCGATCCTTTCATTGGCCATCGCTTGAGCGCGAGTTTCTACCATACACCAACCTGAGGAAAAAATTGGGACCGCCTAAAAAATTTTTACTAAGAAATTGAATGGTACCACCTTGCTCAGCTCGTCGTCCTGATTCTGATGGGCTAGGTCACCAATAAGCACCCCGGAAGATCTCAGACCTTTTTTTTTTTTTTTTTTGGAAAACTCCTAACGGAGTTTTACTCCTTCCTGATCAATACTGCAGTCGCCAAATCCTCAGAATGTCAATGCTGCCAAAAGTCCTACGAAAATTATATCCAGGGACAGGAACCCTTCACAACTACTCCGATCTGGTGGATCTGAGAGATCTGAATGGTGGAACAACTGCTGCTGCTAATCTGATGGAGCTGCGGGACTGATGTCGGCTGCTGCTGCACTTGCTGATCTGGAATAGGTGATGTGTGATCCCCCAATAGAAAGGGAACTATGGCCTTGAGGAGTGTCAGGTGCTACAGATTGCAATATACATAAGGGTCTGACAGTAGTACTCGGCCCAATGTTTCAGGGCTCTAACTAAGGAGGATCGACCGTACCCTTAGCCGTACAACTCGACTACCCTATCGTACGGGCGAGTAATCTCTCCGAGTGCTATTCTCGGTGTACTGTAGCCACAAGACGGCCGAAGGTTTATCTATGGCGAGGTTTCAAGGGAGCTAGGGGGCTTCCTATATACCCAAAGGGTACGTGGAAGACAATCCGTGCGCGGTTCTGTCTAATGCGCTACTACTCGAAGGGGTACCCACAGGGGTTACAAGGGAGTCCAACAGACGTGACCACCTCTTGTATTTCCTGCGTGCATGCCTCCCCAAATCTGCAGGTTTATGCGCTTAACGATAGATCTTGTGGTTTAAAGACGCCGGAACACGTCTCTAGCCAAAAAAAAAATTGCTAAAATTTGGAGATCCCACCAAGCCCTGGAAAGTGCTCTGATACCACTTGTTATGCTCTTAACCTGCAAAGTAATACCCAAACATACAATTTGCGAAGAAAATATGCCGAGAACATAGAATATGCGAAGAAAATATACCCAGAGCACAGAATAGCAATGATTTTATTATTCAGAGAGAAATGTTCACAGGCCTCTTCGAGGGGGCAACCTCCAATAGAGCAGAGCTCGATTACAAAACAAGACACGATACTCCTCGCATGGAGTCTCTATCCTTTATATATGACTCATACATGCAATACCACGGGCCAATATCGTGGGTTTTATTAATACCATCTTTCTAATACTACCGCCCATTTACCATCTATCTAATACTACCGCCCATTTGCAACTAACTGTGGTCCCGTCATTAATTGCGGGTTAACCACTTACAAATATTAATATGGGCTTTATTGACTCTTGACTATGACGTGATCCCATGACATAAATAAGGGGGTTAGGGTGGGACCCTAACATGATGATCTTTCATTTCACATCATTTAGTGCCTCCCCTCAGCATTATTCACCGTATACCTTTACTTTTCTCATAATCCATGCCTTAAAATCCTAACCATCATGTTCATTCACCTACTCATGTAATTGTAGGAAAACTCCATCCTCCTATAACACTTGTACACTCCTCCTCAGAGGCCACTTCCTTACATTTTCATACCAGTGCTTCAGGAACAGGTGAGAGGAGAGAGGTCTCCTTGGAAGACATGCACTCGAAGGTGCAAGGAGGAAAGGAAGATAAGAGTAAGGGCATAGAATAGGAAACCAACTACATTAGAAGCCCAAAGTTAACATGATAATGATTTACTTTTGTGTCTATTTCATTTCATGTAGACTTATATTTATGGCATAATTTACAACGTGTTTTTCAACATACTTTATTTTGAGACAACAATTTATTTTGGACATGACATATAATTTGATGGTATGTTTTAGGAGGTAAAAAGTGTTTTTACGCTTGAATTTACGTAGTAGATGACATGTTATATTTACATTTTTATACTTGAAATTTATGATATTTGGAGCACGTGATGCTTATGGGAGTCACAAGGGTGATGTTTTATTTATGAGTTAAATGAGGGTGGCCCCACCTACCAAACCTAATTAAAAAATATTTATGTCTCCTTCTAAGTCCTTCTTCCCGAATAGTAAGAGATATTAGAAGATAATTAATCTAATAAAGAAACTAATTACGAAGATAGTTGGGTCCTCTAATTTTCCAATGTGAGTGCAAAACTGGAAGAAGGGAATGGAGGGGATGGAAAACTAGTGAGGAGAGGTACGTATTGAATTATAAAGTTGTCATTTTCCCTTCCATTTAACTTTCTCATTAGTTCAAAGCGATGATTTGTTTGGTGATGGTAAAAATTTTCAAGGAGTGACAAGGAGAAGAGCAATCTCCTCATTTTGTTGATACATCTTTTTAGGTTATCAATTTTTTTTGCATTTATTTATTCTAGTAAAAGGTCTAATATTTTATATCAGAGATAATTAAATGAACTTTTATAGAGTGTTTCATTGAATTTATCATATTAAAGAGATGTCAGAAGAATTGTTCATAATGTCTTACTTGATTTGTATCACTTGAGTGTCTATTCGCTAGTCTTTTAGGTCTTATACACTTTTGAATTGAATTTTGGTCAACAATTCTTGCAGAAATTGACCAAACATTAAATTGTACTCAATTCTTATTAATAAAATTATCTTTTTGCAACAATGTTTTAGTACATATTTTTTTTAAATTTTTACTTATATTTTAGATAATATTAATTATATTTATAGTCGCAAAATATTTTCTTAAATTTATTTTTAGCTTCATATTTATTATATTCACTTCTATTATTCATTTTGTATCATACAATATATAATTCCCTTATCTAACCAGTAATTTATTTTTTTAAATAAACAGAAAATACTAAAGACATTAAACATTGGGCTCGTTCCATTATCTCATGTGCCTGGTAAAATTCGAGAAATTATGGGTGAAGCAAAAAAACCTCACTTCATCAACAAAGACCGTTCTATTCTCATGAATATACAAGGAGGAGACCATTACACCCTAAGGGTAAGAGAAAAGTATTGATAAAAAGTCACATTGATGTTACTTTAACATGTTACGATAAATTAAGGTTGAAGTGCCCAGATTTAATATTAAAATTATACATAATTTTAAAAAATATATAAATAATTAATAATATAAAAATATTTAAGGATACGAGAAGAGTGCTGATAAAAGGTCACACTGATGTTACTTTAACATGTCACGAGAAATTAAAGTTGAGGTGCCAAGATTTAATATTAAAATTATACATAATTTTAAAAAAATATATAAAAATTATAATAAAATTGAGATGATTTATGAATTTCGGTTAAAAAAAAAAATTGTTTATTTTTTATTTATAATATTAATAAAATAAGAAGGTAAAGTTTTCTAAAATCAGAAATTATTTATAATTATTATGTGGATAGGTGTATTTTTGAAATAAAGTTTTTAAAATTATAATTAATTATTGATAATTAAGTGGACGGTATAGATTTGATTTCCAAGAAATGTTTTAGAATATTCATAGTAGTATTTATAGATAGGTTTTGATTTATTTGGGGATTCACGCGTCGCATTCGCAAGGGCCTAGGTTGACCTAGCCGCAGGAAAACGGGAGCCTCACCGGAACGGACAGCACAGAACAGGGATCGGGGTTTGGTTCCGGTAGACAGACAGCGACTACGGTTATCAACGGTTGACCGGTATGGAGGACCTCGAAGCTACGGAGCTTGTGGATTACTCCGAGTATCCACTAGAAGGGATCGCCATTTTTGGAAACCCTATCGAAACACCCGCTTCAGCTGTTGAAAATACTGCCGCCCAGGACACCCTACCCGTGGTTTCTCTACCAACTCCTCCCACATCACCCGCTCTGGATGGCCCGCCCCTTTCACCAGGGACTGCCCTCCTCCTATCTTCACTATCTCTCGACGCATTAGCCTTCGATCTGCTCTCTCCACCAAGAAACGAACTTCTCTCCGCACCTGTTGAAACTAGGGCAGCAGCAGATATCCCCTCCGCACCAGCTGAGATCCGAGCAGCCGCTAAAAACCCCATCACACCGGTTGAGTCAAGGGCAGCAGCTGAAAATCCCTTGAATGATGAAGGGATTAGGCCCTCGGGTAGCTTCAGCACGCCGGCCCTCATTGCACAGCCTTCAAAACCCTCACCCGGGGTCGGGGTCTCAAACCCTCTCGTAGATCATCCGACCGCTCCACGTTCGAAGAAGAGATCGAAGTGCATAAGAGCAACAGTAAAATACATTACAGTATCATTCGAAGATCCCACAAACTTCGAAGAGACTATGGAACTGGCTCGAACGGTTCTGGTTGGACATGTGCGGGGGCGTACCTTCTCGGCGGATAGATTGAAACTATGGGTGAAAGAAATTTGGGGCACGCTATTCACTGAATTGCCGGACGTACAAGAACTCCCAAGGGGATGGTTCTCACTCCACTTCGCAAAAGAGGATCACACGAATACTGTACTGGCGCAGTACTGGCACATAGAAATGGCACCGGTGCTATTGAAGAGGTGGAGCCCTCTATTTGATCCGGAGCGCGAACAGATCGGAGCAGGCCCTCTTTGGGTGCGATTGCCGGGATTGCCACTACAATACTGGACTGAGGAAGCATTTGTTAAGATTGGGAATGCGCTGGGCATGTATTTGGATCACGATCGAACCTACAAGGAGACCAACAAAAGAATCCTAGCTAGAATCCTGGTCCATCTGGACACTAGGGAGGGATTGGAAGAAAAAATGACTCTGATATGGGGGAAATTTAGCAAAACGCAGATATTGGATTACGAAGGAGTCCCCTTCAGATGCAACCGATGTCACCAAGTCGGTCACTTGTTCAAGGACTGCCCATTGAACAATATTCAGGAAGGATCTCCAAAACCTACTCCAGTAGTCTCCAGCGGAGTCCCCCCAATTACTCCTCATCCGCCCCAAAGCAGCGCGGGACCTCACGGCGAACCAGCAAAATTGGATAAGCGAAAGATTGCCCCGCCTTCGCCTCCGCTGACCAGGGCTCGGGCAGCAGCAGCGGCCGCGCAAGTTTCGGGTATCTCTCCTATCCCTCTTTCTAACTCTTATGATATCTCATCTGCTTTTGAAAATTCAATGGCATGCACGATGGTTCAGTGTGTTATCCCCCCTCCCCCTCCATCAATATCCACAGCTCAGCCCTCATTTCCCTTTACATCTCCGCCCCCCTCGCCATCATCATCCCGATCGACCCCATCCCACCCATACTCCCTTCGCCCTCGTTCTTCACATCTGGAGGTCTCTGAATCCCTTTCCGGGCTGGGTATTGTCCCTCTTGGCCCTGGGTTCCTTTCTACCCGGGGTCGCAAATCATATCTCAACAAGGCCATTAGGCATGCAGGCGCGGAAGTGGCAGCTGGGCGCCAAGCCACTATCGACGGGGTCCTTAGAGCATCAAAACCCCCTAAGATTGGCCCCCCATGAAGTGCCTCTCCTTCAACTGTAGGGGCCTGGCTAGCTCCCCAAAAAAGCTAGCCCTCAAACGACTTTTTGAGGTCGAACAACCCGACATCATTCTCCTACAAGAAACCCTGGGATCTGCAGATTCTTCTACTCGTGCCCTAGCCACAGTAGGGGCCCAATGGAGTTTCATAGCTTCTGATGCCATGGGCAGATCGGGTGGCCTGGCGTTAGGATACAATCCCAGCTCTATCAGACTAGACTCCTCTTGGGGATGTCATGGATACCTGGGAGTAGATATATTCGCTATTGAACTCGGCCTCTCCCTTCGTATTGTCAACATATACGGGCCCTGCCAACAGAGGGAAAATTTTTGGAGACATCTTCTCAGCTATAACCTATTATCACTTGAACACACCATCTTAGGAGGAGACCTGAACTTCTCCCTTGGATTCAGTGAGTCATGGGGCTCATCGGCCCAGATAGATCCCATCACAGACTTCATGAGACGGCTACTGGAGCAGCATGACTTCATTGATATCCCTTTGCAGAAGCCTCAACCTATGTGGAGAAATAGAAGGATAGGATCGGTTGCTCTGGCCCACAGGTTGGATAGATTCTTGTTGAAGGGACCTTTGGTTCATCGACTGCACACATACAAATAGTGGGTAAGCAATGGAGGTATCTCAGATCACTCCCCAATAGCCATGGAAATCCTGGGACCGCATCAGAAACCAAAAGCACCTTTTAAGTTCAATCATTCGTGGCTACAAGACCCCAGCTTCTCTAATCTGATTACTACATACTAGAGAGCACACCCCATTGATCGTGAATCCTCGATGGCAAGGGGATTCGTTAAAAACCTTATAGGGCTCAAGCATATTGTGATCAATTGGGCTAAGGAGAAGAAGAAAAGAGAAGATGAGCAGCTTATCAAGGTGGAAGAAGACTTGAATTCTCTTCTTGACGAGAGAAATCTGGGGTTCATAACATAGGAAGACAAGGCTCGTCTCGTGGAGCTGGAAAATCAGAAGAATAATATACTTAAGGGTAGGGAGGAATCTATCAGACTCCGCAGTAGGGCAACATGGCTTAAAGCCAGAGATGAGAATACCAGATTCTTCCACAACTTTGCCAAAGGAAGGAAAGTGGCAAATACAATTTGGAACCTCCCCCTCCCCGAGGGGGGTCTAGCGGATTCATTTAACAAGCTCTCCAATCTGGGTACCTCACACTTCAGAGGGCTATACAAGAACCCTGCAGGCAAAAATCTGGCAGAAATCATCAATGTAGCCACACACTTCCCCAGATTCGTAGAGGAGGAGGAATCTGAAGATCTTGAAGCCCCCGTCACTATGGCAGAACTGGAAAGTACTATCAAATGGTTCCAAAAGGAAAAAATCCCTGGACCGGATGGATGGACTATAGAGTTCTACATTGCCTTCTTTGAACTTCTGGGAGGAGATATACTAAAGGTGGTGGAGGAAAGCAGGACCTCGGGTAGTCTCTACAATGCTATTAACTCTACTTTCATTGCCCTTATTCCTAAATCAGACAACCCATCCTCTTTTGATGACTTTCGCCCCATATCCCTCTGCAATGTCCTCTATAAGATCATCTCTAATATCATTGCCAATAGGATAAAGCCCATTCTTTCCAGACATATCTCCCCTCAATAATTTACATTTCTGGAAAACAGGCAGATCCATGAAGCCATTGGCTCGGCACAAGAGGTGATACACTCCATCTTGACTAAACATCTCAAGTGTATTCTGCTGAAGATAGACCTATCCAAGGCATTTGACTGAGTAAGCTGGCTATATATAAAGATGATCCTCATCCATATAGGCTTCCCCCCCTCCTTAATCAATTGGATCATGGCGTGCATCACCTCTCCCACCTTCAGTATCTTGATCAATGGATCAGCCTCACACTTCTTTCACTCTGAAAGAGGGCTGCGACAGGGTTGTCCCCTCTCGCCACTACTCTTTCTATTGGTCATAGAAGCTCTAAGCAGGCTACTCATCTCTGCAAAAAGGGAGGGGACTATCAGAGGTCTCAAAATCTCGGATGTATGTTTCCTTACACACCTCCTATTTGTAGATGATGTCTTAATACTATTAGATGGCAGTGTACAGGACTCATCTTCCTTCATCCGTATCCTAGATCTCTTCTCTAAAGCTATGGGCATGGAAGTGAACAGATCAAAGTCCTCTATCACCATGGTTGGAACCTCAGCCAAAGAAGCGCACGTGGCCAGACAGGCCTTTCCTTATTCCCCCCAGCCATTGGACAGAGGCCTTAAATATCTGGGATACTGGCTTAAACCAACATGTCAAAAGATCGCTGATTGGGTATGGCTAGTAACAAAGATAGAAAAAAGGCTATCTTGTTGGAGCCACAGATATCTCTCCAGGGCTGGGAGACTAACTCTGATTAAATCTGTACTTGAAGCCACCCCAGTATTTTGGATGGCACTGGCTTGGATACCTCGGAACATTTTGGCAAAACTACAGTAGCTATGCAATAGATACTTATGGGCTGGCAACCAAGACAAGCGTATCTTCGCCTGGATTGGCTGGAACAAGATTGCCTTACCTAAGAAATGGGGAGGATGGGGGTTGAAGGAGCTCCCTATCTTCGCAAAAGCCCTAGCAGGAAAAATGGGTTGGGCCCTACTGACGACCCAAAGTTTATGGACCAGCATTACATTCCATAAATACATCTGGCCCCTCAGCATCAGCGACTGGGTAAGGCTCCCTGAGTGGAATAAAACTGGCATATCTTCGATATGGAAGGCCCTCTTACACTCATTGCCTCTCATTAGAGACAACCTGGTTTGGCGTATCAGAGAAGGGAACAGCGCAAGGGTAGGTCTTGACCCTTGGACGGGAAGCGGGGGAAGGCATGCACTACCACAAGAACTGGTTGCATACCTCACAGCTCGGAACATTAAGGTAATCTCACAGATTGCGGACCATGACCATTCGGATATCTTCCACCAAGCATGGAAATCCGCACACCAACTAAACCTCCCTAGAAGATGGCATACAACATGGAAAGAATACAGAGATGCCTTAATCGAATCACACATTCGAATTACTGAGGGCCCGGATGAACTAGTATGGAACCAGGCGGAACATGGTGTATACACCCCCAAGGACGGATACATACAGCTCATTGCTCATAAAAAACCTGAGGTCAATGCTAGTTGGTGGCAGAACATATGGAAACTATCCGCTTCCCCACGATCAAAGCTATTCAATTGGTGCATTCTGCGGAATAAAATTCCCACCGGAGATCAGCTTATGAAAAGAGCCCAGCATGGCCCCACGTGGTGCGTACTATGTAAAGAGGACTCGGAATCTACAGATCACATATTTCTGAGATGTCGTTCGACAATGAACCTGTGGAAAAACCTCAAGCCATTCATAAATTTTGCGGGCGATTGGGTTGGTACTGATCCCATTAGCGCATGGTCTGAATGGGAAAAGAAAAACAGAGGTTCAAAATCTATCAATCTCCCCATCATTGTAAACTGGGCTATTTGGAAAGCTAGAAACAGCGTGATTTTCGAAAACAAGCCAATACACTGGCCATTGCTGGAGGCCAGCATTGTTGCTGCCCTGAGGGAACTTCCCGACCCCCCCCCTCCTTCAACTCGTCAACCTGCCCCGCCCCCACCCATCGACCCAAGTATGCCTTGGGCATACTTCGATGGGGCAGCAAACCTGCAAAGTTGTGGAGGAGGCATCATCCTTCATGTATCAGAGAATCATCAATTCCGCATTAAGGCTGGTCTGGGAGCTGGAACCAATAACTTTGCAGAACTCATCACTCTCCGCCACTTACTACACTTTGCTTTGAGGCACCACTGCACTAGCATCAATATATTTGGGGATTCACAGATCATCATAAATTGGATAAATGGCACAGCTACTTGTCACATGCATTCACTCAGAATTATATTACATGAAGCACTTGCACTCAAATCAGCTTTTAACAATATTACTATCTCTCACATCTACAGGGAACACAACAAGGGTGCCGACAAATTATCCAAGGAGGCAGCGCTGATGGACAAAGGAATTTGGGAGATTACAGAGGTTAAAGACCAACGGGAACAAAAGTTTTTTCACCGTCCGTATATAGACTTGGGATATCCAACCTTGGGTCAGCAAATAGCACAATAGGAACAGCTTATATTTGACAGCAGTACATATATAGACATACACTGATTTTTGGTTATATTTTGATAAACAGGCTACTGTAATAGAACAGTCAGCATACCCTGCGTGGTAATGCAACAAACAGCACAAATTGTTATTACATTGTAAAAAACAGCTACTCTCATGTAATTTTGAGCATATTAATGAAATATTTATGGATTTTTCCAGAGGAAAAAAAAGGTTTTGATTTATTTCAAAAGTAATTATATTATTTTATCTTTTTAATTAAATTAATTAATTAAAAATAAGTCATTAATATGAATTAAGGTTTTTTGGGCATGTAATATTAGTAAGTTATGTATTGATCCATGGTATTGTAACAAAACCTATTTACAAGATGAAAATTTCCATGATAAAATGAAACTAAACTTTAGCAACATAAAATGTAGCATGCACTATATAGTTTATTAGTCATTTAATTTATACCAACCTAGATCCATCTTACCTCCAGACCTATCAAGCACCGAGAGGGATCAAATCTCTCAAGGTGTAAACCTCTTTTTCGAGTGCAAAACTTGAGGAAAGGTTTGTACCTCGAGAGATTTGACCCCTCTCGGTGCTTGATAGATCTGAAGTTAAGATGGATCTAGGTCAGTTTCATTCGTGTGCGACCAAGGAAAATTTATCGAAGATATGATTAATTTTATCAATAATATGTAAATACATCTAATATTAATATAATCATTTTAAATATGCTAAATATGTCTAAGATTCTTTTCATAACAATTAGATGAAAATGACACTCGTAAACCACTTAAATCTTTAGCTCGAGTTTTTGCAATAAACATCATACCTTGTCTCTCTTGCTCTCTAATATTAATAAGTTGAATTACTATAACACGGAAATCAACGTACAACGCCAATAATTTTTTGTGTTTACATTGAAATCAATGCATTTTGTCAATCCAATCACTTTAAAATTAATGTACCATCATACGTCTAATTACATAAAATCATAAATCAACATCTATACTGAAATCAATGCATCTAATGCAAGCAATCAAATAAGATTAGAAAACAACTTCTACACTAAAATCAATACATCTAATGCAATAAATCAAATAGGATTAGAAATCGACATCTACACTCAAATCAATGCATCTAGTGAAAGTAAGGAAATAGGATCAGAAACCAATATCTACACTGAAATTAATGCATTTAGTGCAAGCAATGAAATAGGATTAGAAATCATCATCTACACTTAAATCAATGCATTTAGTGCAAGCAATCAAATAGGATTACATATCATTTACAATGTGTTGGGCCTCAGTTTTGGTCTATTTTTGCTTAGGGAAACCTACTTAATTCTTATATTTTCCATCCATTTTCCATCACATCCATCTCATTTTGATGTATTTTATGCATATTCAGGTGTTTAATTTTAATTTTGCAATTTCTAGAAGTTTTTATGAAAATTGAGTTTCAAGTGCAATTTTGGACTGAATCAGAAATTCTCGTAATAGCTATGTGGATGACATATTTGCAGGACACTTGGGCTCGAGTTTGATGCATGGATGGATAGCTTGGGAACTAGGACTAAGCTAACTCCACTTGGTTCGGCTAGAACAAGCTTTATTAGGCCCGGTCAAGGCTGGTCAAACATGACTAGTCACCAGAAAATCCCTAGGAAATAGGGCAGTTTTGAGATTTTATGGGATTGACCATATTTCTTGGGATGGATTGGATGAGTTCGACTTAGATAGGTGGATATGAGTAGATATGAGTGTTAGAGATAATATAGATCAGTTTGTTTCATTAAACCTCTATTTAAAGCCAAGACTTTGATGGCTTTTGTAATGAATTTGTATGTAACTTTTGTATAATTGGAGTTGGGAGCTAATTTGAAGAACTTGTTTCATCCCAATTTGTTGTTCATGCTTGGTTGATCTACTGAAGTTGTTTTAGCTGATATTTCTTCAAGTGTGCAAGGCAAGGGTGGAGGGCCCCCACACCAAGCTAAGTACACTTCTTGGTTTAATTTTCATAGTTTTCATAGACTAGTTTTTGTTTCAAATGTATTTAGATGTGTGATGATTGCTGAATGACTATTGGTTTAATTCTAATCTACATATGAAGGGACACACAAGAATTTAAGTTAAATTCTCCTTCTATTTGATCTTGAACTAAAACTGAATTTCATTCTCCTTTTCTTATTTGAAGTTATTTATGCATTTCTGGTTTGAAGCAATGGTGATTGTGATATAGTAGGATTCTGAAGAAGGACAATATGGACCTCCTTAGTTAGGAGCATCTTCTTCTACATCTTCTGCATCATAAACCATTGTTAATTAGTGCTCTTAGATTTATCTTCATGAATGTAGTATTGTAGGGAAGAACAACCTAGTTTTCCTAAGTTAGGAGCCTCTTCCCTCATATATTACATAAGTGAATTAGAAATTGTTAAAATAGGTTTATATTTGTAATATGTACTTCTTTAAATCTTCAAATTTTATCTTCTAAACTTGATTATATCTGATGTCCATATACAGTGGATTTGCCTCCAAGTTTTACAAACCCGGGTTGATAATTAAATACTTGTGTTAATTTAGTCACTAAATTAGCCCAACATTTTGGCGCCGTTGCCGGAGAGGTAATTATCAGCATAGTCAAATAGAAGATAAACAAAAACACTAAAAATCTAGTTAGTATGCATTTCTCTTAGTTATGTTTCTTTATGCTTAGAAATAGAAATCCTAGAAGTAGATTTTCCAAAACAAACCCCCCAACAAAAACATAAAATAAAAAAATAACTACAAAATCCATTTGCAAGACAAGATCTAAAGAATGATGTTAAAGAAATCATTTAGAGAAGGAGGGTATGCTACCACAAAACTATTTTCAAGTCCTTGTCCTCAATTTAGAATGCTCACCAGGGTTGAATCTTTATGTCAAAGGATAGAAGAGCCACAAAACATCCATGAAGATGATCCACAAGAAGAGAACCTAGAACTTTATTCTAGCTATCTTTGTGTGGAGGTGATTGAATCATGGATCACAGGCAATGAAGATCAAACATTAGAGCCAGAAATTGAAGAATTTCTAGCAAGTATATCACACGATCCCTTGTGCATACAAGATTTTGAACAAGTACCACAAGAAGAGTTTTGTGCTATGACAATTAATGAGAACCAAGCAGACAAAGATCATCTTAAAACTTGGTTTCAACTAGTCATTAGCTCACAACACTACTCCATTATTCAACATTCTTTCTCATCAAATCTTGATCAAATAAATCTTCATGTCCAAAATTTCATTAAAACATATTTTTCAAATTTGGATATGAGCTTACTTATGATCTTGTTACGAAAGTGGATGCACTGGATATTCTCTTATACTTGAGAGAATGAATTACTTTTCTAAAATAGAATAGGATAGAATAGAATAAATAAACAAGTAGAAAGAACTCACAATAAGACTTCCATAATAAATTTGTTTCAAACAATTTCTTCAAATCATTGTTCAATATTCATTTGAAAGGACTACATGGCAAAATGCAGTAAGACCAAGCCTATTTTGGGTAACCATATAGGATCATTTTGAAATCATGGTTTATTTTACATATATCTTGAAATCTAGTTTTGAAATCCATTTTGAAGTTCTCAATTCATATCACAAATAAAATGTGATCAAAATCAAAACTAGGTCTCAAGTGAAATGTTGAAAACAGAGTTAGTACAGCCTATATTTGAAGTGTCTAATGGAAACATTTTTATCTACAATTCATAGGGAAGATAGCCCTTTGAATCTAGTTTCCAAATCAATTTGAATCACTTCAATCAGGTATTATATGAAAAAGTTATTCTTGAAATACTAACTGCTTGTCGAAAAATCTGCAAGGTGACAATTCTAGGTCTTGATTGTTCATTGGCATATTTGAAATACTAAATCATATTATTTTCAAAACATGTTTTTATGGGAGATATATAGTCAAGTCTAGTTTAAGACACAATTTGAATCATCCCATTTGGAGGTGAAATGAAAAAGTTATGCCACATTTAATGATTGCATGTCTTCAAAGCAGTATAGCAAAACTCTGCCTCCAAGGTCTGTTCATCACCAATTTTGTGATATCAAGCCTAAGAATTTTTAAAACCTGTTTCTATTGGAAATAAAAAAAAATTAATCTACTTTAATATCCAATTGGAATCACATTGATCTGATCTTTATCGAAAAAGTTACACTTCAAATAGTGATTGTTGGTCTAGTTACAAATTCACAAGCAGCTCTATTAAACATGGCACTCCTTATAATTTTTACCATATCATTTTAAATCATTTTGAAAACCTGTTTATACTGGAGGTAGCCATATGAATTCACTTCAACTTGGATTTGGAATCACTCTAATTTGATATAAAACAAATATTTTGTAAACAAAACACCGCTAGGAGGTCTAGGCTGGCCACCATTCCTCAAAGGGGTAAATAAATGCATTATGTTTGTCTATCATCTTTGGACTTGTTTTCTAAGCAATGCTTGTAATGATTTACATATATATTGGAAGAAGAGAGATTGTACACCTCTCTTCCTCCATCATTTAATGTTGTATTGCAGGCAAGTGCTATGTTTTTGCAGGTCATAGGAAAAATGAAGGAGTGAACTCCATGGATGAAGTAATTTTCAAAGTCAAATTCATATTCCAGAATATGAATACAAATGTTCAAGTCAAAGAAAAGTGAAAACTCACCTGATTTTGAGTTCATTCAATGAAATTCAAACTCTTGAATCTTGCTCTTAGATGCTGACCACCAACATTAATAAACCCTACAACATGGTCGAGATCAAGGCAAAAAGACATGAAGACAATCATTAGAAGAAGCAGTCAAGTTCAGTACTATGTCAAGTCACATCAATCTTCAAAGAATCCTTTCATATTGAATTCATATTGTTCATGATATGATCATCATCATTTGTTCATGATTTGAATTCATATTGTTCATCATCCATCCTGTATGTTAAGCCCCATGACCAAGCATGTTGAAGTCTAGACTTACTACTACATCATGACTTCAATATAACCTATTTTCATAAGCTTTCATACTTCCCTACTCCATTACACCCCACCTCCATCTAGAAAAGGAAAACATAAAAAAATATAGAAAAAGATCAAAAATAATAAAGGAGTTTGGTTGTGAAAATCCACGAAAGTGGCACAATACAAACTCGAATTCATATCGGAAAACCAACTTGTTTGGCCAATATGAATTCTCTATTTTGTTTTACCATTTCTTCAGTTTGAGTTTGCAGGAATCATCCTCCAAAATAAAGAAGACTTGAGGACAAGTCTTCCCATCAGCAAGGGGGAAGGTTCACAAAAATAAACTTAGTTATGCAGCTGCATTGACGATGGAACTTGTATTGTTGGCAGTTGGGACCTGAAATATTTTTGAAATCAATTGCAGAGGGACCTGAAATATTAGCAAAAACATGTATATATTGCATCAAAATGTACATGACAGAGGGGACCTGAGTTATTATGAATCAATTGCAGAGGGACCTGAACGACATCAACAATCAATGGACCAGAATCAATAAAGAATAAACAAGCTCTATGTTTCTATCTATCTACGATATTCAAACAAGACAACTTCATCCAATATTGTTAAAGAACAGCAGCATTCATCCAATACTATCAGGGAAGTACAAGTATTGTGAGTACAAAATTTTGCTCTTGTAAATTTACATTTTTGTAGAAATTGCTAGACTTTGTTAAAATTGAGTAAATACCTGAATGCATATTTTATATTCTCTTCATCCTATATCCATTATCCTATATCTACATTTTCATTTACCCTAGACCCAATTCAAAGTACATATGTACATATTTTTCCATAATTCTACATTCCCTTCATTATTTCCATATTCATTTCAAAAACCCTAACCCTAAGTAGTTTTCCATAAAGCAAAGGGGATCAAAGTGAGGATTTAAAGAGTTGAACCTGCACAAACAAAGCAAGCATTAAGCCTATGGAAACAATTTTAAACATGACCTAAAGCATGGTCATTTTAAAATTAAGGGAAGACATTGCAATACATGCATGGTGTATAGTTATATGCATCACCGAAATGCATTAAAGGCAATATTTCATAAGGAAATATATGCATATAACAAATAACAAATATATGTTGCACATATGCGTTATATTAAAACATATTAAACCATTTGCATATAACAAATATATGATGCACATATGCATGATATTGAAACATATTGAAAGGCACAACAGTTTTTGAATCATTTAAAGCTTGCATGAAATGATATTAGGCAAGGGATATGATTCAAACGAGTTTGCAAACCGAATATGTGGTAATGCATTGAAATACGATGGAGACAGTCACGGCATATCAATAAAATGATAAGGTGAGACTAGTCAAAAGAATCGACGATTAGCCAATAAGATTCAGAAACGGTCAAGCGATAGAGAACAAATCCTCTGAACTATTTTGCTGGTTGCTAAACGCATTTTTTTTAACAGAATAGAAGCATGGCCATGATGGAAGCAATCAAACAACAGCAAAACGGTCAAATAATAATTTAAACTACACCAGTAAAGATTTTGATATAATGCTGAGAGTTTGTAGAACTTCATTTTTATATGCAGAGCATGGTAAAAAAACATTCTCACTACACCATCATCGTTATTTTGAAGGCTCAGAAAGAAAGGAAGTAACACTATGCAGCCACTTGCGTTCATACAACACCTTCAGTTGTGGAGAAATAAGGACATCAACCAAACAATTCCATTCAGCAATTCCATGGGTATATGCACGACATGCCAATCAAAAGGAAATGGTCAAAACGTTTTAAAAAAACACAGAAAAAAGCCATGTTGCATTCCGGTCAGAGTACAAATAAACAATAGAATGGTCAAAAAGTTTTGGTAAAAAAAAAAAACCCTGTACAGCTACAGTAAATTGTAAAAACATTTTGAAACAAGCAGAAATAAACCCTGTGCAGATTAACAGCAAAGAGCTCTGCCACTGTTGATGCCCGGAACCATGAATTTGTTGCCATCACAGCCATTGAAGGGCTCAGGAACAGGAGATGCCATTAGCATACAGTTGAAAAGCATTAAACATTTTGACAGAGGAGGTAAGGATAAAAATAGCTGAGGCCGTGTAGGTAAATTAATGAAGATAATGCCAAGTCGTACTTTATGCAAAGAATCCCAGATTTTATGTTCCAAATATAATACGCAGTGAAGTCCTCTGCCATCTGTAAGAGTTAATCCCGTAAATGCATCAACAGTTAAGGGATTACGAGGATATTTAAACTCCAGATTTTATTTAAGAGGTGTCATACTATGGAAAATGCCACTTTAGTTAAGGATTTATCACAATAGATACATGTTGGACACCTGTAGATTTTGAGATACACGCTGCCACAACCATTTCCCATAAATTTCTGCAAGTTTGGTTGTTGTTAAGCAAATATTAGGTAATCTCACAATTTCCTCATGATTATTTAGTTTTCATTAATATTTTTGAGGAAATCTCGGGATATTTTTTTTAAGGAAAACATCAGTTAATGCTTCTACCACCACTAAAGATGTGTCACGGTCGTTATTCATTGAGACTCTTCCATCAGTAAGCCGTAGGGTGTTTTAAATGCAGCTTAACAATGGAAAATGCAGTAATTGGGCCATGATACAGAGGGATCACACCACTTCTTCAAAAGCAGTCAGGTATACTCCATGAAATCACTGAGTTTGTTAATAAAATGAAGTATTTACACAATGAGTTTAAATGCACAGGCAGTGGGCTTAATTGCACAATCAATAAACGGTGACATAGCTGGAGATTAAAAAACGAAATGAACTCAATTGTGCATGAAATAAGGGGCTTTGTGTAAAACGTATAGCAGCGAAGTTACAACTACACTTGTTCATTTCTATTTATCAAACAGTGTGACAGGAATTTCAGTTTGATTTCATAATGGAAATGATCAATGAAAATAGTGTACAGGGTTCATAATGAGAAAATAAATTCATTGATTATAAGAGCGGAGTGTTGACAAACAGGGACAATATTGCTGCAAAGGCAGAGACAAAGGAGTTTTTTAAATTTTGATGAAACAGAGGATGGAATATAAGAAATAGATTAATAAAAACATGTTGATTATGTTTTTATAATCTTTTTATATCAGAACTTTGTTCATATTTTTTAGGATTGGTCTCATCTCTTTGTCAAGAGCATTAGAAAAGAGGTAAGCAGGATATTGAATAAGCATTTGAAGAGAGAATTTGATTTCAAATTTGATAATCATGGAATTTTAACTAGTTCCGGAAATGCATTTCATCCATGTATGGGCACAGTAAAAAAATTCGAAATAGAGAGGGGATTTTTGATGAATTTTGGCAAGACACAGAAATTGAAGGCAGAGAAGAATGATTTTTATTTTCTAGATTTCGATTTTTTGGGAATATTATGTAGCTGAGCATAATTCTGATTGCCTTGTAGGTTGATTTTCATTTTCCAAAAATCAATTACTCAAAAGGTAATGAATGAATGAGTGGTTATGTTGCATGCAGTGGTTACCTTGAGTAAATCTCCAGCTTTCAATTTTTGAGAAGGCGCAAAAGGTGAATTTGAAAACGATTATTCAAATTTGTGAAAATTGTTCATTTGAATAATTTGATTTCAATTGACTTCCAATCAAATGATCATAAAATTTTATTCAGTCCCAGAAAGGCATTTTGATTTTTGAAAGCCACTATATTTCGGTGCCTTTTTCTGAGTAAAATAACATGAAATTTGAAAAACAAAAACATGGGTTTTCTTCATAACGAACCTAATTAGACTCCAGGTGAAAATTTTTCTCAAATTCATTTTTATTTGGGATATTTTATGGTTCTTCCAACCCATATTTTGCAGATTGCATGGGTAAATCAGTGGCCAAATTGAGAGTGAATGCCTAGACATAAAAAATTGCTTCTTTTAATGAGATGTAAGGGAAACTGGATATTGGATGCCTTGAGTAAAATTTTTGATTTGAGAGAGACATGGATCCTATGTCAGAATGTATTGCAAAATTCGTTTTATTTGTTGTCTTCGCTAAAGCCGCTCATCCATAATGATATATTGGTAAAGAAAGTCATCCACAAGAAAAGAGAAGAAGTATATGAAAGCATAGATATCCTTTTACAGGTAGCTCAAGAGAAATTTTCAAGGGACAGAGCCATTGGTAGAACAGTAAGGGAGGTCAACATACAGAGGCAAAAGATCAATGAGACAAAGGCAAGCATGAGGACATGCTTGAAGATCAGCAAGGGAGAGATGTTGGGCCTCAGTTTTGGTCTATTTTTGCTTAGGGAAACCTACTTAATTCTTATATTTTCCATCACATCCATCTCATTTTGATGTATTTTATGCATATTCAGGTGTTTAATTTTAATTTTTCAATTTCTAGAAGTTTTTATGAAAATTGAGTTTCAAGTGCAATTTTGGACTGAATCAGAAATTCCCGTAATAGCTATGTGGATGACCTATTTTCAGGACACTTGGGCTCGAGTTTGATGCATGGATGGACAGATTGGGAACTAGGACTAAGCTAACCCCACTTGGTTCGGCCAGAACAAGCTTTATTAGGCCCAGTCAAGGCTGGTCAAACATGACTAGTCACCAGAAAATCCCTAGGAAATAGGGCAGTTTTGAGATTTTATGGGATTGACCATATTTCTTGGGATGGATTGGATGAGTTCGACTTAGATAGGTGGATATGAGTAGATATGAGTGTTAGAGATAATATAGATCAGTTTGTTTCATTAAACCTCTATTTAAAGCCAAGACTTTGATGGCTTTTGTAATGAATTTGTATGTAACTTTTGTATAATTGGAGTTGGGAGCTAATTTGAAGAACTTGTTTCATCCCAATTTGTTGTTCATGCTTGGTTGATCTACTGAAGTTGTTTTAGCTGATATTTCTTCAAGTGTGCAAGGCAAGGGTAGAGGGCCCCCACACCAAGCTAAGTACACTTCTTGGTTTAATTTTCATAGTTTTCATAGACTAGTTTTTGTTTCAAATGTATTTAGATGTGTGATGATTGTTGAATGAATATTGGTTTAATTCTAATCTACATATGAAGGGACACACAAGAATTTAAGTTAAATTCTCCTTCTATTTGATCTTGAACTAAAACTGAATTTCATTCTCCTTTTCTTATTTGAAGTTATTTATGCATTTCTGGTTTGAAGCAATGGTGATTGTGATATAGTAGGATTGTGAAGAAGGACAATATGGACCTCCTTAGTTAGGAGCATCTTCTTCTACATCTTCTGCATCATAAACCATTGTTAATTAGTGCTCTTAGATTTATCTTCATGAATGTAGTATTGTAGGAAAGAACAACCTAGTTTTCCTAAGTTAGGAGCCTCTTCCCTCATATATTACATAAGTGAATTAGAAATTGTTAAAATAGGTTTATATTTGTAATATGTACTTCTTTAAATCTTCAAATTTTATCTTCTAAACTTGATTATATCTGATGTCCATATACAGTGGATTTGCCTCCAAGTTTTACAAACCCGGATTGATAATTAAATACTTGTGTTAATTTAGTCACTAAATTAGCCCAACACATTGAAATCAATGCATCTAGTGAAAGCAATCAAATATAGTTAATTATCAACATCTACATTGAAATCAATGCATCTAGTGCAAGCAATCAAATGGGATTAAAAATCATCATTTACATTGAAATCTATGCATTTAGTGCAAGAAATCAAATATGATTAGAAATCATCTACATTGAAATCAATGCATCTAGTGAAAACAATCAAATATCATTAGAAATCAACATCTACATTAAAATCAATGCATCTAGTGCAAGAAATCAAATAGGGTTAGAAATCACCATCTACACTCTTGATCTGTTAATGAAGACCTTAGACAATTATTAAGGTATTACAAACTCATGTGCATGGATTTGCCTATGTTATTTTATGCAATGGATCGATAAGATTGCGAAATACATAGACAGCGTAGCAGTTAAAGAACATAATAGACAACACACATAAACACATAGTTTAATAAGGAGTTCACCCAACACTCCTGGGTTACATCTCCTAGTCCAGCATTCAGTGGTGACCCCTCTATTATGTCTTCAAAAAATAGAGTTTTACAAAAGTATGAGCTCAATTTGAGTCTCAACACACAATAGTTACAACAGCAAGAGTTTGCTTGAACCTCTCAAGCCTCTTTGAGTACACAGACTCTCTCTATCACTCGTTGTCTTTGTCTTTGCTCTGTCTCAGCACTGCCTACCTCTCTCTGTTGTATTTTGTGGCTTTAAAGCCAATCTGCGCTATTTGTTCGTTTCTCCTTCTCAGGCTCTCTGGCTTCCCGTCCTCTGTCCTCTCAGATCCCCCTCTGAACATTAGCAATCATTGCTAAACGCTTTCAGGGATGGTGGCCACCATACTGTAACGGAATGGGTCATTGGGCCTTTGATATCCTTCGAAATCGTCGTTCTCTGGTTCAACACAGGAAAAGTCCACCAAACATTGTTTATCGAACTTCAGACATCCATAATTTCGCCTTATACTCCTATCGGATCCGCCTTTATGTCGACATTGCATCTCCACCGTTGATCTAGGAGATCCAGATCCAACAATTGTGGTTCATTTCGGACGGCCCTTTCATACGGGGGTTAACCGTCCGATAAGGTTGGTTTTCTCTCTCCTTAGTGTGGACACGTGGCAACGATTGTATGGGATCGGGCGGAGCCCGACCAAAACCATTTACCGCCTTGGGTCCTCCCAAAATCCTAACTGTTTTGTGATTTCCCTTTTATATAAAAAAATACATTAAACATGAAATCCCGCTCATATCAGACTTGAAATAGTATTCAATAACATTAATAAACTCTTTCGGGTCCGTAATATCGCATCGGGCGCATTTCCTTCGTAATCCATTCATTTGGCGAAAATGCAGAATACAAAGGAAATTGTCGCTTTCCGAATTTCAAAATATATATAATATTGTCGATAGTGTTATTGGGTCCGTAATATCGCGTGTTATATTGGCCCTACTCCGTTGTAATACTCTAATGCGACTTGTCACAATCGCATATCGCATAAGCCCCGGGTCATTGGTAAGCGCTCCCATGTGTTTCTCCGACGCGATATCGCAAGTCAACCCTGGTCGTTGATCTGTGTGCTTGATCGACAATCCCTTTTCACCGTGCTAATCATTATCGCATTATTTTAAGTGGCAGTCTCTGATAGCCTCCCGATGGCCTCAGCCGATTGCGATTTTCTGATCGGATCTAGACCATTGATCGGTCAGATCCGAAAGCTCTTGTGCATTGTTCCTTTTGACCACTGATAACCCTGTTCTCACTGTTTTCCTCATGTTTTTGGTTGCCGATAATGTTTTCCGACTTTTTGACAAGTTCTTCTCATGCCACAGTTTTGAATATTTGAAGACTTAGAGGGTTTTCTAGGATCCATTTAGATCACGCCTTCCCGCTGAAAAGGCTTTTGGACCACCAAAAGTTGGTTTTTAAGCATCAATCAAGTGAGGATACAGCGTCCTCACCTGCACAATCTCTATCCATTTTTCACTTCTTGGTTTTGAACCTTTGAGTCTAATTCTGAGGTACTCAACGCGTAGTTCTCACCTTCCTATCCAGAACTGTATCTTCCTGCAACTCATTAAGGTATTCCGGCAACAGATCATCAATAGAAGGCAACTGACTTTGCTCTTCGGGATCTTCACTCAATGAAGGTTCAAATAGTCTCAAGCTCTCTGCATTAACTACTAAATAGATGTGCATGTAAGCTAGCAAATCAAAGCGAAAAGCATTCTCACCAATTTTCTCAAATATCTAGAAAGGCCCATACCTTATTGGCTTCAGCTTTTTTCTTTCACCTTGCATTATGTCTTTGTTGATGTACAACCAGACTTAATCACCAACTTGGAAGCTATGTTCAATTCGATGCTTATCATGCCTTGCCTTGTACTTGGCCTGGCTTCTCTCCAGCTGTTCCTGCACTGCCTGGTGAATTTCTTGGATCTGTTCAATGAACTTGGTTGCTTTGTCCACATCACTGTGTCCATCAACTGTTATGTCTTTACTAAAGACAAAATCCAAGGGATACCTTGGTATGAAACTAAAACAAGTCTCAAAAGGAGATCTCTGTGTAAAATAATGCTTAACACGGTTGTAAGCATGTTCCACATAACATAAATGTTCATCCCAAAGCTTGGGGTGCTTGTTGCAATAGCCCCTGAGCAGCTGGATCACTGCCCTGTTGACCACCTCTGTTTGGTCATCTATTTGTGGATGAAAGGTTGTGCTCTGTTCTTCAATTTGGTGTCCATCAATTCCCACAGACTTGACCAAAACTTCCCAACAAATTGGGAATCTCGATCAGATACTATGGAAGTGGGTAACCCAAAATGCACCCAGACATGCTAAAAGAACAACTTTGTTGTTTGTTCAGTTGTAATCTACTTGTTACAAGGTATTAAAATACACATTTTGCTGAACCTATCCACAATAACATATAAATGGTCATAACCTTTTCTAGATTTTGGCAGTCCCCCAACAAAGTCCATGGAAACACTTTCCCAAGGATGAGAAGGAACTGGTAGTGGAGTGTAAAAGCCTAATTTTCTATTGTTGGGCTTGCTTTTAGCACACATGGTACACCCTTTAATATATCTAGAAACTGTTTCATGCATTCTTGGCCAATAGCAGAATCTTTGCAACTGTGCAACTGTTTTATTTAAACCAAAATGACCTAATATTAGAGAAGTGTGTGCTTCTTGGATTATATTAACTCTTTCAATTTGAGGAATGCATAACTTTCCCAAATGATACAAGAGTTTGTCCTTAATATGATAATCCAATTCTTCTACTTGTTTGCCATGACTTAAAGTTGCATATACATCTTTAAAATCTACATCTTGAGCATATTGTTCAATGTATCTCTCATGCAATACTAAGCTATGCTTAAGTATAGTAGATGCATTTATGATTGGTCTAGACAACATATCTGTAACATTATTGTGTATGCCTTTCTTATATCTGATGACTAGATGAAACTGTTGTAGAAAACCCATCCACCTATAGTGTCTTGATTGATGCAACTTAGTTTGTGAGTGTAAATATTGAAGTGGTTGATGATCAGTATGTATAGCTATTTCTTTGCCCAATAGGTAATGTTTCCACTTTTTCACACTTTGCACTAATGCATGCAATTCTTTATCATATGTGGGACATTTAACTACTGCAGAATTAAATGTCTCAGAGTGATAACATATGGGTTTACCATGTTGCATCAACACCGCTCCCATGGCATAGTCACTGGCATCTGTTTCAATCTCAAATGGTCTTTGAATATCTGGCAATGCTAGTACTGGTGTTGTACTAATCTTTTCTTTCAAGGTGTCGAAGGCTTTCTGTTGTTTGCCTCCCCACTAAAACACCTTGTTCAATCATGTTAAAACATGTAAGGGAGCTGCAATCAAGGAAAAGTTAGCAATAAACTTTCTCCAATATTGTGTTGCCCCTAGAAAGCTTCTAACTTCTGTAGTAGATTTGGATTTAGGCCAGTTCACAATGACTTCAACCTTAGAGGGATCTATCTTCAATTCAGCACCCCCTACAATATGACCCAAATAATTTAAAGATGTTTTGCCAAATTCACATTTTTATAACTTCACATAGAGATTTTTTGTTTTCAAAACATCTATAATCTATTTTACATGCTTCAAATGTTCTTCCCATGTTTTACTGAAAACAAGAATGTCATCTAAATATACAATTACAAAATCATCAATAAAAGGCCTAAGTACATCATTCATTACTCTCATGAAAGTGGCAGGAGCATTAGTTAAGCCAAAAGGCATAACTAGCCATTCATACAGCCCTTGCTTTGTTTTGAAAGCAGTCTTCCATGCATCTTGTTCTGCTACTCTGACCTGATGGTAGCCACTACGCAAGTCTAACTTGGAAAAGTAAACAACTTCTTTCAACTGATCTAATAGATCATCAATGTGAGGAAGAGGATAATGATTCTTGATCGTTATTTTATTCAGTGCTTTGTAATCAATGCACATCCTCCACGAACCATCTTTCTTTCTCACCAACACGATTGGAGATCCGCATGGTGATGTGCTTGGTCTTATGAACCCTTTCTTGAGCAGCTCCTGTACCTTCTTCTTGATTTCTGCATTCTCTAAAGCGGATAACCTGTACATTCCGATGTTAGGCAATGGAGCATCTTGCTGCAAATAAATATCATGTACAATTTTCCTTTTGGGTGGCAAACCTTTAGGTTCTTGAAATAAGATATCATATTCTAAAACAACTTTTTCTAAATCAGCTTTTTGTTTAGCATCACAGCTCTCAAATACATTAGTTTTATCAGGGATCTTTTCCTTTACAACCATTAGTAAAAATTGTTTGCGTGAGTTTACAATTCCTTTCATTTGCCTTGAGTTAATGAGAGTGTAGTTATTTTTGAGCTGATGAGCTCTTACAATATATTCTATTCCATCTTTTGTGAGTTGATGCTTATTTTCAGCTCTATAGCAAATGGCTTTTCTATCATACAAGTAAAGACTTCCTAAAACAATACCACATATATCCAAGGGAACTATATCTAACTCAACCTCATCTACAAATGTTGACCCAAATGCAAACCTAAGTTTACATTATCTAGTCACTTGTAGCTTTGCTTTATCACAAACCTAATGGATGGCTTCTTGTGAGGTGTGGTTAGTAGTCCCAGCTTCTTTACAATTGCTTCAGAAATCAAGTTTACTTGTGAACCACTATCAAATAAAGTATCAATCTTTTGATGCTTGGAAATAGCTCTAATATGAAAAAGCTCATGTCTTTTCCTCTCATTTTCTTCATTATCAATAGATTGTGCAGAATTACTAGTAGATTCTTCATAATTTTTACCCTTTATACCCGTAGTTGTGACTGTTGTTTCATCACCTGAGTCTGACCCCAAATCTTTTTGAATAGCTGCAGCAGTCTTCTTCTTCTTGCCATCGAACTTCTTAGGTTTCAGCTCCAGATGCAAAGACCAGCAATGTTCATCATCGTGTCCACCCTTCTTGCAGTGAATGCATGAAAGTTTGTCTTTCTGTACAGTGTTTTCCTTCCTCTCTTTCCATTTCTGCTTCCTCTTTTCCTTATTCTTGCTTGCAGTGGGTTTTGATGAACTCCCAATCTTTGGGTTCACATTCTTGCCTCTAGCCTCTAGATGGGTAGCCTGGACTAATACCTCATCTATGCTAGTAGGGTTAAACATGATAATGGTGTGTCTCAAATAGCTATGTAGACCACCTATATACTTTAACAAAGTTTCAGGTGAGTCTAGAGAAATGCCTAGAATTAAAGCTCTTTTCCTAAATTCCTGGGTATAGTTTTGTACACTTTGCCCCTTAATTGGTGAAGAGTTTGCCAACTCATCATGGCTTGTCACATATAAGCTAGTGGATAGAATTGCTTTTTAATCGTAGAAACAAATTCACTCCAAGTAGAAAGAATTTTACCATGCTTCTTCAAATCATCTTGTGTCCTACCTTCCCACCACACTAGGGCAGTTCCTCCAAGGCGAAGGCTGGCCAGCTGAATTTTTCTCCTTTCTAAATCGATGTTCTGCACTCTGCAATACACACCAATCTGTCTAATCCAGTTATCTAGCTTTTCTGCATTTAATTCTCCATCATACATTGGCAAATCAAATTTTACATCTAATTTAATCAAAGGGCTTGAAGGAGGTATTGATAGAGAAGGCTCTTTTCGTTTCCCTTTGCCTTTTGAATGACCATCTAGAAGAGGTTCCTTTGTTCCTTTGTCTTGTTTGGAGGTTGAAGTATCTTCACTTTGACCTTTCTTAAATTCTCGATACATCTCTTCTACCATGGCTCTCATGGTCATGAAACTGTCCATGAACTGAGAGTATGATTCGAAGGGAGTTTCTTCTGCCATTTTCCTCCTAGGATAGACTCTTCCTATTTCTGGGTTAGTCTCAACCAATTCTCCTTCTCCTAATTTGAGCTTTGACCTAATGAGCATTCAACAATCCATCACAAGCTTATCTAACCTTAGCAACCTAAAGCTCTGATATCACTTGATCTGTTAATGAATATCTAAGACAATTATTAAGGTATTACAGACTCATGTGCATGGATTTGCCTATGTTATTTTATGCAATGGATCCGATAAGATTGTGAAATACATAGACAATGAAGCAGTTAAATAACATAATATACAACACACATAAACACACATTTTAATAAGAAGTTCACCCAACACTCCTGGGCTACATCTCCTAGTCCAACCTTCAGTGGTGACCTCTCTATTATGTCTTCAAAAAACAGAGTTTTACAAAAGTATGAGCTCAATTTGAGTCTCAACACACAACAGTTACAACAGCAAGAGTTTTTCTTGAACCCCTCAAGCCTCTCTGAGTACACAAACTCTCTCTATCACTCTTTGTCTCTGTCTTTGCTCTGTCTCAGCACTTCCTGCGTTTGTCTGCTATCTTCTGTGGCTTTAAAGCCAATCTGTGTTGTTTGTTTCATTTCTCCTTCTCGGGCTCTCTGGCTTCCCGACCTCTGTCCACTCAAATCCCCCTCTAAGCGTTAGCAATCATTGCTAAACACTTTCAAGGATGGTGGCCAATTATATTGTAACGGAATGGATCATCGAGCCTTTGAGATCCTTCGAAATTGCCGTTCTTTGTTTACACAGAGAAATACGTTCAACATAGGAAAAGTCCGCCTAACACTGTTTATCGAACTTCAAACATCCATAATTTCGCCTTCTACTCCTATCGAAATCACCTTTATGTCGACATCGCATCTCCACCATGGATCTAGGAGATCCAGATCCAACGGTTGTGGTTCATTTCGGGCGACCCTTTCTTACCGGGTTAACTGCCCGATAAGGGTGGTTTTCTCTCTCCTCAGCCTAGACACGTGGTATCCATTGTATGGGATCGGGCGGAGCCTGACCCAAACCATTTACCGCATTGGGTCCTCCCAAAATCTTGCATGTTTTGTGATTTCCCTTTTATATAATAAAAAAAATACATTAAACATGAAAACCCACTCATATTGGACTTGAAATAGTATTCAATAGCATTAATAAACTCTTTCGGGTCCGTAATATCGCATCGGGCACATTTCCTTCGTAATCCATTCATTTGGCGGAAATGTGAAATACAAAGGAAATTGTCGCTTTCCGGATTTCAAAATATATATAATATCGTCGATAGTGTTATCGGGTCCGTAATATCGTGCGTTATATTGGCCCTACTCCGTTGTAATACTCCAATGTGACTTTGCAATGCAACTTGTTGGAATCACATATCGCATGAGCCCTGGGTCGTTGGTAAGCGCTCCCATGTGTTTCTCCGACGCGATATCGCGAGTCAACCCGGGCCATCGATCTGCGCGCTTAATCGACGGTCCCTGTTGACCGTGCTAATCAGTGTCGCATTGTTTTAAGTGGTAGTCTCCAATAGCCTCCCGATGGCCTCTGCCGATTACGATTTGTCGATCGGATCTGAACCGTTGATCGATCAGATCCAAGGGCTCCTGTGCATTGTTCTTTTTTACCGTCGATAAGCTTGTTCTCACTATTTTCTTCAATTTTTTGGCTGTCGATAGTGTTTTCCGACTTTTTGACAAGTTCTTTTCATGCCATAGTTTTGAATACTTGAAGACTTAGAGGGTTTTCTAGGATCCATTTGGATCAAATCTACATTGAAATCAATGCATCCAGTGCAAGAAATATTCTTCCCTCTCTCCCACCTCCATCTATATCTCTATCTCCATCCATCTCTCCTTCTTTGTCTCTCTATCTCACCCCCCCAAACACACACTCTCTCTCACTCCATATTTATCAATCTCTCTATCCATCCCCCCTCTCCATCTCTCTCTTCTTCCCTCTCTTCACCTTCCATCAATATCTTTATCTCCCTTTGTCTCTCTATATCACCCCCAAAACATACACTCTCTTTCTCCAATCTATTTATATATCCCTCCCTCCTCCTCTCCCTCTCTCTCTCTCTTCCCCTTCTCTCTCTCCCTCGCTTCTCTCTCTTTCCTCCTGTTGTCCTCTTTCCCTCTCTCTCCACCTTTTTCTCTATGTCTTTCTTCTTACCTCTCTCTCTCCACCCTCTCACATCATCTCCCTTCCTTCCTCTCTCTCCCTTTCTCTCCCACCTCTCTCTCTCTCTCTCTTCACCCTCCAACTCTGTTACTATATCATTTTTTCTCTCCTTCTCCCCCCTTCTCTCCATCTCTCCTTCTTTGTCTCTTTATCTCACCCCCAAAAATACACACTCACTCTCCATCTCTCCCTTTTCACTCCCTCTCTCTCCACTTCTCACTCTCTATGTCTTTCTTCTTCCCTCGCTCTCTCCCCCTCTTAACTCCAAAGCCACAAATTAATAAGGTTTGCTTGGTCATATTTATTATTATTATTATTAAATTTGTTTAAAATTTACAAGTATTTGTGAAAATCACATATTTAATTTGTGAATTTGGAAAATTAAGATGTCTTAAAAGTTTTTCAAAATACTAAATTTAAATTTAAAAAATATTATTAAATTAAAAGTACAAAATTAATTGAAAAATTAATCTAATTAGTGAATTTGAGATGTCTTAAAAGTTTTTCAAAACATTGAATTTAAATTAAAAAACATTATCAAATTAAAGTACATAATTAATTTAAAATTTGATTTGCAACATTCTAACTAAAATCTTCAAAAGTTAAAATAATGAGACAGTATCAACAAAATATGTGAAGGTGAAGTTTTATTATCTCCACCCAATAAAAATATTAAAAACAAAAGAAAATGCAACAATTTTGCTTTTCCTTTTTTTTTAATAAAACATTTCAAGGAAAGTATTGTTATTTTTAACCATTGTTTTTATTAATATATAAAATAAAATAAAATATTTCATTGAAATTTTTTTTGGAGCACAGTGTTGATCTAGTCAAATGACCAATAACTTACTAAAAACATAATAAAAGAGCAACCGCCCAATTGTGAACAGCGAGACTTGGTGGATTTCCAACCATACAAATGCTCAATTGTGAACAATTAGACTTGGTGGATTTCCAACTGTACAAAAAAACCATAGATGCTAACAAAAGAGTGTTTTACCCACTAGAAACAAGTACCATGCAAGGATATAGATGACAAAAAGTGGACATAAGAACTACCACCGAGTATGAAACCATAAGACAGAAACAAAATCAAAGATTGACTCATTCGTCCAAGATGATCACTGAGTAATTTGGCGAGGAGTTGACCATATTGATTGGTGGAGCATTTATAACCACTTCCCCATCCTGAGGTGCAATTGAGTCACTGTCCAAATATGAGAATATATAGTGTTCCACTTTGTTCAATCTAACCACAATGTCATCCATACCATAACGATGTCCCTTAGTATCTTCTTCAAATCCTTTTGGCCTGCAAAGAGTTTGTAGTTATCTACCTATTTATTTCATAGCACCACTTGAAGAAGGGTATTTATTTGTCTGTGTGTTGATATAAAGTGCAGAAAATATAACATAGTCTTCCTTAGTTTTTTACGACAACGGACTTCAGTATTTGAGTCATACATCTGATCCCCAAATTCCTTTGCTTCTAGAGTGTGAATTTCCTTTCGCACTTCCATAGGAATAACAACAAAGAAATTCGCAACCAACTCCCACCCATATAGTCAACGGTCTCTAGAAGAAGATGCCCTCGGTGCACCTCCCCTGCAACTGTGCAATCTTTGGCGAGCTGCCATAAGGATCCAATATTTGCAAGTGAACTTAACAAGAAAATTTTGGAGCAACCAACTAAACTAACTATGGAAAAATACTGGATAAGGTAACCTCTCTATGGCCCAAAATATCAAGTGCAAAGTGACAGAGAACTTAAAAATCACAACCGGAAACTCAATGCATACGGCATCGAGGAACCATCGAAATCATGGTTCCTAACTGAAATGGACACTGAATCCTTTGTGGGACAAAACGAAAGACTGATTGACTCCATGTGGCTTCAAAAATATCCCTTGGAAAACTATAAGGTGAACAAAATTAGAACCAAATGGAAAATACCCACTATACCAGACTCCAACGACCAATATAGGGAAATTAAACGAAATTCCATAGGGCTCCAGGGATTGAAGTTATGCAATGGGGAGTACAACAACCAACTCGAATGAAGGCTCAGACATTAAGTTATGTAGGAAACACATAAAAAACATTGGATCCATATACTTAACCATGTAGCACTCACAATTATATTTCTTCTTGTATGACTATAATAGAACGATTACCAGCAATGATACTTGAACTGGCATGAACCTCAAAAGATATAGAACAATGAAAATTAGTGATATTTGATCTAGCCTGAACCTTGGAAGTTTTGGCAGGAAAACACCAGTGAGGTCAATCTTCTCTTGATACTGAAACTATCAAGTGAGAAAATAATATGGAAGAGAAAACGAAACTCCAAAGCATACCATGTGAAGGACAACTAATGTTTGCCACCCTGAAATAGTAAGTGAACTGGTATATAAAACTACAAACATGATGCAATGTTTACTAGATGAGAACCAAGGTCGATGTCGTATGCCAATGGAACGCCAAGTGTTATGCTCCCCACGGGGCTCTGAAATCCCAAGAGCTTGCATGATAGTGAGGCCATAAATGAGCCTCGATTAACTGTCAAAGAAATTCACATCCACATCCAATCTACCATATGTTAGCACCTCCATATCTGCATCGACTAAACAATTGGAATGTCGAATATTTTTGGCAATCTCAAATGCCCTCTCCCCCACCCTTGTGAATTTAATGTGAAAACACCTCCACTATACAGAGGCATTAAGTAAACCAACATCAAGCCACATGTATTCTATTTTAAGCCAAGTGGAGGCCACTGCTCACTCTCCAAGGGTCACCTCCATCTTTTCCATACAAACCATCTACATGCCACTCATTACCGAAAGGAGAGCCTTGCTACCAGAGCCCTGACACATTAGTTTTTCCAGTGAGATAACTCTGGACAAAACTTACATTATTTGACATTCATCATCTGCAAAACAAATTAATGTATCTCAAAAAGAGAAGAGATTGTACTAAAATTCTAGTCACTATTAGTCCATTGGGAAAATGGAGGTGAATCTCCTTCATAAAATGGAGATGAATCTCCTTGGTTAGGAATATTGTTACATGTTTCTTAAATGTATATATTTTAACTTATATATTAATTCTTTTTATAGTTAGTAATAATAATAATTTAAATAAAGTTTTAATTTAATTAATTTTTATGATTTTTTTAATCTTTATAATATGAGATGTACCATTGGTTGTGTTAATATAACTTACAATTAATAAACCCATCAAATTTGATGTAGGAGCATATAGCTCAACAATTTCATTATGTTCTAGTTAACTTAGGGGATCTCGTATCTTCAAAGAAGTTGGATTCCTATGCATGTAATTATTAATGTTTTGAGTGATTGGAATAGGAATTAATTAAATATTGTGAAGATATTTGTAAATACTTTCGAATGTAGGAGAACATGAGTGATGATGAGTGATGACAAAAGAGTTGGAAATCAATTATTAATTATTGATGAAGAACAAATGCAGGAGAATGTTAATGCAGATGATGAGACAATGATAGCTCTGAAAGAAGGGTTACAGAGGGAGAGCAAGGCAAAATGTATTGAAGAAGAAGGACATCTACTGAAAAATGTTAAGAAAGAAGAACTCTATGCTAAATATTTAGCAAAGGGGAAAAGGACATCTGATGATGGTCACTAACAAAGGAAGGTTTTGCAGAGGATGAACAGTCTTTTGACACTGTCAAAAGTATGGAAGAGTATTTTTCAGAAGATGAATACTCTAAAGTAAAGAATGATGGAGAATGTCTCTTAAATGGGAAAAGCAGTGAATTATGGCAGCAGAAAGAATTTAGTAATACATTGATGTTTGAAGCTGTTACAAACCAGAAACAATTTCTTGTGAAAGAAGGAGATGAGATTCAGTCTGAAGAACTGATATGTGAAGCAACAGTTGAGACTGTTGAACCTTGTAATTCTCAAATTGATAATTTGTGTATAAATGCAAGAATTATAAGTGATAATGAAGTACTTATGAAGTGTCAAAGAGAAATTGAATCACTGGGATATTTGCTAGAAAACTCAAAGTATGATAGTGTGATTGCAGAGGAAGGAGTTCACTATAGTGGACAAAAGCAGAAAGACATCATTGAAGTAGATGGTGTGGAAGAGACACTTGCTAACAATCTCAAGAATCCTTTAGAGAATTCTTTAAAGAGGTTGAATCAGCGTACTGATGTGCTAATAAAAGAGGAAAAATTAGAGCAACATAATGAGATGTTGTTAGAGAAGGAAAAGGTAATGAGGCCTTATATTTTTAATTCTGATAATTGTTTTATGATCACAGGATTTGATGAAAATGAGACAGGCATGTTTCAAGTTGAAGAGTCAGTTTTAGAACTGAAGAAGACTGGAAGTTGCCAAGTCAGACATACTGATGAGAAAGATGAAAAGCCTGAAGACACTGTGCTTGAAAAAGTTAAATTGATTGTCAGAATCAGTAAAGAAAGTGAAGGACAATTACTAAGGGTTGTCAAAGAAGAAGGAAAATATGTTGGAATTGATGAACAGCATAGTGATGTATTTGAGAGGAATCAAGTACAAAGGAAATTGGAGGACAATTTACTTTTTGAAAGTAAATTTACAAATATTGAACAGATATTTGGACAGCAACAAGAGGGCAAGGATGAAAAGGAGGTAGTAAAAAACCAACAACTTCAAAGAGAAGACAGTAAACAACGATTTGAAGATGAATGGACAAAGTACAACAACAAATGGCAAAGTAATTATCAGTTAGAAGATAAATTGGACATAGAGATTGAAAAAATAATAAGATTGATGATGAAGGTGTCTCAGAAGAAAACAGCAGTAAGAAGGCCAAGGAGCAGCAGAAAGGGAAAGACAGTAGCAGACTGTGAAAGCATAGCTACTGAGGCAAAGCAACATAAAGTGTGGAAACCTGAAGAACAGCGGCAACCAAAGACAAATTGCAGAACAAAGTATGGGATCCAGGAAGACAAAGGTCGAAAGCACATGATCAGGAGATCATGATTATTTTAACCTTAGGAGTCTGATGCAGGAGCATACAGCTCAGCAATTTCACTATGTTCTAGTTAACTTAGGGGGTCTTGTATTTTCAAAGAAGTTGGATTCCTATGTATGTAATTATTAATGTTGTAAGTGTTTGGAATAGGAATTAGTTAAATATTGTGAGAATATTTGTAAATGCTCTCAAATGTAGGAGAACATGAGTGACAATGAGTGATGACAAGAGAGTTGGAAATCAAGGATTCTTAGTGATTATTGAAGTTAAAAGTGGACTTAGAGGATATTCAGAATTTAGTTCAACAGATTAAGGATCTAAACCAAAATTGGTTAAACAAAACCTTTTGTATAAATGTAAAGCATAAAAGGCATAGTAGTAAGGTTAGAGAGTTAGTTAGTTAGTCAGGAGTCAGAGAGAGCCATTTAAGCCTATGGGCAAAAAAAGAAAGGCCACTGATATTGAAAATCAAGCCGAAAAATAAATTCTTGTGTAAATGGTTGTTTATTAATACAGAGAACTTAATTCTAAGTTTGTGTGATGTGTATATGAATTATAACTTGAGTAATTCTGCATAACGTAGGTTGCAGGGGTGCAGAATCAAAGAAGTGCAGAGAGGAGTGTTATGGTTTTACACACAAACAGTATTGGAGAAAGCCTTTAATGTTACAGCGAAGGTGAAGGAAGCATAAAGGCGCGAGCAGAGATAGAGACCAGAACAATTGAAGATCGTGAGGCAAAGACAAATACAAAGGCAGAAAGCCGAATGGGCAATTACACATTAAGAACCAAAAGAACGCAATAGTGTCCAGGAATCGTTGGATCCATTAGATCAACAAACGAGATTGTCTGCGATAGACGAATAGGATTAAGTCGCGCAGAATAAAGTCAAAAAAGGAAGAAATCAAATGAAGCCACATGTTAATGGACGCAAGGTAGTATTCGCAAGGGGTAAGCAGTTTCTCGCGCGCCCTAAAGGTGGTAAGCGGTCTTTCTAAATTCTACGCAATTACCTTTAGCGGCTGACACGTAGCACACGGTGGAAAGAGAAAACCATTTTTCTCACGTGCTCTCAACCTGATAGCGGTCGTGCACGATTCCACGTGAGATTGCATGATAGCCGTTGAATCAAGCGGAATTAATCAACAGTGGAGATCAGCCAAGCTGGTTAGTGATCGAGTGACACGACAGCCATTGGATTGGGCGGAGCAGATCAACGGTACAGATTGTCCGGGTTAGTTGATGATCGAGTGACACGATAACCATCGGATCGAGGAACGAGATTGATGGCGGTGATTTATCGTGCTAAAGAGAGCATCGATGTATGTGCAAAGGTTTGTGAAATGGCGGAAAGGTAAAGTTTTAAACGTGGTTATGAAATATTTCTATTATATGGGAATTATAATAGAAATAAGCAGGATTAATGTATTATGGGTTAAGTTTGGGTTCTAACCAAAGTCTGAAGACCATGGGATGGTTGACATGCGCGGTTAATAAAATCAATCGAAGGATTGAGTTATAAGGATTAAGAGAGAACCGAATATATTTCCGTTTAAAGATTTAAACTTTGATAAAGTGGGTTTTCACCATTGATATTGGTGTTTATCTTGGGACACACAGTGACATGCAATTTTTATTTGTATAATATGGGTATATGCAACTTAGGCTGCATCATTGAGATATATGCAGCTTAGGCTGGCATCAAAATTATAAAAAGAACAAAATTAGTAAAACAGAAAATCTTTTTCTAAAATTATAACTAGCATAATTATATCACATGCTACTTTCAAAAAGCCAAAAAAATATTAATGATAATTTATAATAATTTTTTGTTTAAATGAGAAAGAAGATAATAACAATTAATAAGTCCCAGTGAAATTTAAAAAAAAATCTCTTTCTAAACTATGACTAACATAATTATAATGTTATTTAAAAAAAAACCAAACAAAATATTAGTCATAATTTATAATAATCTTTTTTATTTTTTTTGGTAAATGAGAAAGAAAGTAATCAAGTATATATATATATAAGAAAGATGCAGTATAACACTCAATAATAACATAAATTTTTAATGCTTTATGGACCTGCGTATATTCATAGCAATACTCCATGGAGTGCCATTGTATGGGAGCAAATCTAATATGATAAATCTTGGTAGGTGCACGGAAGTGACTATCAATTTTGACAGCATAAAAAATATATTTCACTATGTTGCATGAGTTTCTGGAACGTGGGAACGTTGGGAACTTGGGTACGGGTGTCGGGAACGGCTAGAGGTTTCCCCAAAATTTACAGGAAACGGCTAATCGGGAACGGTAATATTATATAATAAAAAAATTTAAAATATAAAAATATAAAATATATAATTATATAATAATCAAAATTAATATTAAATCAAAATATTCAATTATTAAAATCAATTTAAATATATAATCTCTCTTATATATAAATATATTCTCTGGGTGTCTCTCTTCCCAAGTCTCTCCCTTTTATATATATAAAATATTAAAATGTCAAGTTCATTATTAGTTCTCTGTAACATGACCAGTGTGTGAAACAATCTGCCTTAAAAATACAAAGGAACAATTTTACCTATGTTTCTCTAGTTATTCTTATGAGAGAAAGTAAAGCGACTCTAATGGTTAAGCATTGATTGCCACATACAATATGCACACAATATTCTGCGATACATATACATAAACAAAACAAAAAAATACTCATCAGCATGACACCCCAGATATCCCCCTTACATTGAGGTGTCACACGCTTCCTTAACCCATCAAGGGATTGCTCCAGTTTCTCAATTAAGGATATCGGTGTTAAGGATGTCTTTGGCCTTTCTCCCTGCGAAGGTTTCAAGAAAGCCTCATGTTTTGTGGGAAGTTCAACATATTTTTCTACATGCTCTGTATTCCCCAACCCCAGGGAACGCGGGAACTCCAAAAAAAAACAGTCTTCAAAGCTCCCGGAACTTTCCCAAGCTCCCATTGCAGCTCCCACAGAAAAGGGAACGTTCCCATATAGTTCCAAAGCTTCCGGGAGCGCGGGAACCACTGGAACGAGTTTCCCACTTCTAGGGAGCGGTTCCCGTGTAACAAAGATATTTCATAATTTATATTAAAGTAAAATAATATTTTTATAACTTATATTAAAGTAAAATAACATATTTTTAGTTTAAGAGGTTAATTTAACTAGTAGTTACCAATATGGCTAATTCTATACCAATAAATACCGACTTAAAATTCCCTAGATAGATATACTGGTCAATATTGATGGATTTACTAAAAATTTCATCCATTAATGTGAAAAAACATCTTTTCAATTTCCCCACTAAATTGATAAAATAATCCTATCAAAAGAATATGACTTAAAAATAATCCTATCAAGTTTTGATATGACTTGGGAAAAAAAAAATTCCAAAAACTATATTATCCATGTTTTTTTGGCTTTACTGTAATTTGACTTTATTACAGTTTCCTTTAAAAGAAATAATGAATAGCCAAAACTCAACATAATGATCATCTAATAGTTTCATTAATTCCCTTCTTTCAACTACTGTGAATGAGTGGTTTCAGTGTTTGCCAATTTTCAAACACTGAATTACTTCCGTATATATCACATTTCAGCATTTTTTATAAAGCAATCTACTATACTGTTTTTCATAAAAACATATTTCATGGCTACAATTGATCCCAATCAAAATATGCAATAAAGTTGTAATGGAAAGAAGTATGCAATACAGTTGTAATGGAAAAAAGTATACTTCCAGTGCAGTCATCTTTGGCAATACACCAAATAAAAACTAGGTAGCTAAGTTGGAAAATTCTGGATTCTAAATAGAGTAGCAAGGCACAAAGTTCCCTTTTGTGATCATGGCAGTAGGTGTTTCCTAATCTAACTAAAATTCCATATACATCTCAATAATAATCAACTGGAACTATACATTTTCTATACATATGAAATCCTACTAGCGGCAGAGTTCATCCACAGCCATAAGAAATATCTGGAGCTCTTACAACAGGTTCAAAAGGTACTTCTACACGCTCCTTGACAAAGCACCTAGGAATACCATCTTCAATTAATAATACTTTCCCAGGAGGACACTGGTTGGGAACATCTGCCTTTGATTGTATTGAAGGAATATTCATCCGCCGGGGCAATAGCTCTGACAGTTTTAAAGAAGGAACACTTCTACGAAGTTTGGGCTCAAAGCTAGCTAAGGTGAGGACTGAAATTACACTTCCAGCTATTAGAACTGCTTTTGTAGTCAAACCAATTATATGCACGAAGCCATTTGTTTGTTTTTTAGCAGTTCGGTTATTAATTTGTGAGCTTACCTCCTCACTTTCAGCAGAGTCGCCATTTTCAGTTTCCTGTCTTCCATTACCGGTCACAAAAGAATGCTCAGCAGACACATTCTTTCTCCTGGCTGAATGTTCAGAATGCAGCGGCGGAGAATAGCGATAAGCAGGTGAGATGAAGGACTCTGGAAGACGTCGTCCATATGGGGGCAAAAGTATATCATCCTTCTGCTCAACAGGTTCACCAGCAAAAGCACAAGCTTCCTGTATAACTTCCAAGTCTTTGCCTCTGTAATCTTTAAGTTTCTTTACTAGAATTCTCCGGCTTTCATCAAGCTCAGCAAGAGTTGCATCTCTTTCCAGTCGCTGTTGCTGCTGCAAGGCCTGGAAAATAGAAATTCAAGATTTCATCAATTCAATCATTAGGAAAAAGAGAGCTTATCCCTTAATCATTGCCTGTTAAAGAAACCAAATAATCATATCTCCGAGAAGAAACAAAACCATACCCTAGAAAATAATTATGTACAGGCAATTTAATAGCAATCCACAGAATAACAAGAGTAAAAGAAACCAATCAACAAAACTTTCCATGTAGAGATCACAACTAATCCATTCATCTCTAAATAACCTAAATCTAACACTCATAAAAATCTTCACGTATTCTTCTATGTCGTACATGCAGATTGTTCCAGAAAAGAAGCACCAAAATGTGTGAACAAGTTAAATTACATGTTAGAATGCATTTCTACGCACTTGGCATACTCGCTGAGTCCTAAGCTCTAAAATAAACATTTTTAGAGCAGAGATTACAAAGCCAATATAAACAACACCTGGAATTTGAGTGGAAATTAGATAAGCTCCATCTATAACATGCATATTGAGACTTGGAAATCATCAATGCCAATTCCACAGATATTGAGACTTGGTTCAAACAGAATTTCTCTAGGGCTTATGTTGTCATATTCATCAATTGATCATCAATTGATTTCTATCCTTCTGGTTAAGGAAAAGTAATGGACTCCATAAGTGCATGCAAAATGCAATTATTCTTCAACAAATAACTCAATCAACATAGTAACAGACTTAGTCGTGGTCCCGTGTCCCATATTCTGCGTGTCGGACACGACAGGACCCATAAAACGTGTCCGACGCATTTTTCAACGTGTCCTAAAATCAGGACACGTGTTTGGGCTGTGTTGGACATGTGCCTGATTTTAGGACACATGTCCTACTAAAATCCCAAAGTAAAAAGCATCGCTTCTTTATTTTTTTTCATTTTTTTCTACCAATTTCATGTCTATTCACGAGGCATTAGCCAACATGGATCTTAATGACCCAGTGCTAGAGCCAGTGTCTTTTGATGATGAGTCTCTTGAGGGGTCGTCCTACACACCAACAAATGCAGCAGCAGATCTTGGATTGGGCATAGAGGAGGATGGAGTAGGGTCATATGGTAGTGGCAGTGATGGTGATTATGACATTGAGGACGACCTGGACTATTGATAGAGTCGTGACTAGTGAATCATGACCAGTACCACTGATGAGCTATGATATTCCTACCTATTTTGTATCTACTCTATTTTGTATTTTTTCTATTTTGTATTTTCCAGTGGCATTCCCTCAATATCTATGTAACACATTTTGATTTTGAAGGCCTAATGAAAAATCTACAATTATGGTTTTAATAACTAAGTTCTACTTCTAAATTTCTAGTTTTGTTTTATCAATCGTGATATCTCTAATTTTCTAGTTTCTTATGTGCTTGAAGAATTGTTAATAACATGAACAATGAACATTTGAACTGTGAACATTATTGATGTAGTAAATTAATAAACTAACTATTTCTAAAATTGTAAAATTGTAAATATTAAATTACTAAATAGATATCATCATGATTCATATCTATAGATGTTCTAATTTCTTAAAAATATCGATCAGGCACTATATTTCAGTATGTCCTGTTTCCAGTGTCACCATGTCTCGTGTCGAATACTCGTATTTACGTGTCCTCCATGTCTCGTGTCATGTAACTTAGGTGATAGAATGAACCAATGTTGGCAATCCATGATAATTTAGTAGGTGACACTATTAAAACAAACAAGCAGAGTCAGTTCCCAGTCCATCAAATCTAAGACACTGTAAACAAGGTTACCTAGGCATGCAACCCTGGTGATAGGGACGACATCCTAGGATTCCCCATATCCCCAATGTTTCTCATGACCCCACCTGGGAAATCCCTGATTTTGGCCACAGATGCCCCCATGTAACAGAGACATTCCCATTCAAATGAATAGTTGAACCATTGGGCAGGGCCTTACTGGGTTGACTGATGCAGTCGGGACCTTACCTGCTTAAGCTCGAGGCCTTTTCCTTCTAAAGAATTGACCAAGACCTTACCTGAGAAGACCCCATTCAAGTAAGAGCAAGACCAATCCAGTAAGCCCTTTCAGGTAAGAGCTTACCTGATTGCTCCAAAGTTGATCCAGTTGGGACCAACCCAGAAGGCTGGCACAGGCAAGGCCTTACCTCACAGGATTGCTCCAGGGTTTACCCAGTCAGGACCAACATAGTAAGCCTAGCAACTGGATAAGGTACAAGACCTTACCTGACTACTCCAGGATTGATACAGGACCAACTCAGTAATATGCAGGACCTTACGCCCACGGGGCTTTGGATTGACGGTGAATGGGTGCGCTGTTAAGGCACTCCTTGCGATAGGTCACCGGTTCAAATCCCCTGTGGGTACTTAAGTTAGTCTAATAGATATAGAATAAAAATTAAAAAAAAAAAAAAAAATATGCAGGACCTTACTTTTGAAGAACAGACCTTCCTTGAAGGACCAGACGAGCCTTTCAACACCATAATCAAATAATACATCCTTTCAGGACCTTTCCTTTGAAGAATTGACCTTAAAAGAATGGTTGCTTTATCATTAGACAAGGATTAATCAGGAGAAACTTTTTGAAAGGATTGACATTAAAATACCATTTTCCGTTCTAGGTTGATGATGATCTTATCTATCAGTTCCAAGGTTGTTCGGGACTTTGACAAATTGATCAAGACCCTCCTAGCTAGGCTCATGCAGGACCAACCCAATAAAATCCAACGCAAGGCCAACACTGAGAAGGATTAACCTTGAAGGCGATGAGACCTTTCAACGCCTTACTTCTCAAGATATTCACCATAAAATATATATATATATAAGGATTAATAAGTATTAAGGATCATATCTGTTGGATTGACTTGATATGGTCAAGGGACATGCTCTGCATCCCTAGGAAATCCAACCATCCCATTTGTGCTTTGAGGAAGGAGCTTGAGGACTGAAAGTTTTTTGGTGGAGAGCCCCTGAGCAAGTATTTTTAGCTTGGGGAGATCATTAGCACTTACAACAGAGAATGTTACATCTTCAGCTTGGGAGAGAGCTTATGGCCAAGGAGATTTTAAGTTGGGAGACCATCCAGTAACCATCCACGGTATTTTCATCTTCAAGATGCAATCTTATTCTCTTCTCTTGGTTTTAGTTTTAGAAAAATAGATAATGTTTCTTTCACCATTCAAAGAGAAAGCTTCAGTCTAAAATTTCGAAAGGTCAAAAAAATTAAAAAGGGCACCATGCATGAAAAAGCCAATCTTAAACAGAACAACCATTGCCACAAACCATGCAATTTAAAAGTTGATCCCAGGAAGCTCCACTTCAATTTACGCCTGCTATCACTTGAATCTGCACCTGCTACAAGACCCCTGGGAGCAGTTTTGAAGAAGGGCAAGTGCATGGGAACCAGACAGTTTGGATATCTCCATAGGTACCAGACTTGGTGCAAGTATGGATGAAGGTCATTTCAGTTCATAATGTCGGTTGTTATCAACGATAGGCATGAACTTCAATCCATGGATGCTAAAGGCACATGGATCAGCATTAGCTTACATATAAGGTTGGTTATAGAGTATGCATGTCGATAATGATGATGAAAAGATTTCTTATTCATCAAAACTTAGTCTGACAGATTAAATCTGATTTTCTTCAATTATGAGTAAGCATATGAAGGATCAGCATTAGTTTACTTTTATTAACCTTCGTTGTAGTAAATGCATGTAGATAACGATAGACATGAAAGGATTGCTTATTTATCAAATCTGGTATACTAAACCTGATTTTCTTGGAAGACAAGCAAGAATATGAATGACATATTCTAATATTTTATCAGCAGTCAACAGGAGTGTTTTAACATTTACGGAGGGCAGATATAAGACTATTGTGGGGATGAATAAAGCAACTTCAAAGGAGTTGAAGGTGCTCTCTGTGTCTCAATTTTGCATATGCTCAATTTTATGCTGCCATTGTTTTGGGCACAGAAGGGTGCCAAGTTGGTTGCTGTTATCATTGCAAGAGCCTAGTGTTTCTTTTGTGCCAATTTTAGCGCTGATTTTTTCCTAGTGTTGATTTTATCTCAATTTAATGTTGCTAATTATGTAAAAGAGCCGTTTCTCTTCGGATTAAAGCTACTACCACTGCTGTCAAAGTTTCCTACACTTAAGAGGAGTGGAAAGCACTGCTTTATTCTTAGAAAGTCTACAAATAAAGAACATTTTTTTTTCTGGGAAAATATGCTATGCTATTGTTGCCCAGGAGGGCACTAGTTCTAGTAATGTGTGTTCTTTTTGGGAATTCTGCCAGAAGAAGCGCTCTCATATGTCAGTTTTCAGAGCTTGCATGAAGGTCCAATCAGCAAAGTTAGCAGGTCCTTTCTAGCTTCTTACAACAAAATCTTGCACCTTAGTGCAAAGCCTCACTAGGTAACTAAGACAATGAGTAACATGGGAGAGTCATCATTGTCACCTTAGCAACTACTCCCCTCGTTTAGTGATGGACACAATCCAACACAAGGGAGGCTTCCCTAGTAGATCTTAGGGATCTAATGGCACAGTCAAACCAAGTCAAGAGCCCTCTGAAGCCTCTATCACCACCAATTAAGAGATCAAACAATCACAGTTTATAATGGATTTGAATGTAATTTCCAAATTTAAGTTAAAATGATTTTATGGTTGTTCGAATAACTTAGGTCGACCAATATCAGCTCAAAAAAGGTCCCCAAATACACAATCAAAAAATTACACAACTTTGTAGCAAACTAGCTTGTAAAATAGAAAATTGCAGCAATAAACCAATTTACAACAGCAGTAAATAATAGCCCCAAAATCTATGATAATAAAGTGAAAAGTGAAAAATGAAGGGCTATCACGAGTAAAATAAAGATTGGATTACAACAAATTTCTGCAGTAAAAGAGTATATAACATCACTAGAAACCCTACACATCAGCCCTAGAAAGTGGCTGAAAATGCATTAGAAATGACACTTTGTATTTTATTATATATTTCAAACACTTTCTAACCATAGAACTAAGACATCCAAGCTATTTAATGCTAAAAATGAAATATTTTGCTGTAAATCAAACCTAAAACACCGTAAAACATAAAAGAATTGAGTTTTAAATGAAATAACGATTATCACAAGGGGGAAAGAATAGTGCCCTTCTCTATCTGGGGCATATGGAGTCAAGGATCAACACACTTGAGAAGGAAATGGAATGAATGTAGGTTCAAAGACTAAGGGAGACTTGTGTCCCCTAGAGTTTTGACCTAGGCATCCTACAATCTTCAAGGATAATAAGGGAGAGAGATTCACTTAGGTAACCTCAAAGAACTTGATGAAAAATCTTGTCCAAGGAAGATAATGAGATAAAAATACTAGCAATTACTTTGGTGAATACTTAATAACCATTATCCATCAACATAAACAAAATAAAGAAGAATAACTTACTCAATTTAGCATGCATCCATCAAAGTTCACCAATAATCATCCAAGAAAAGAGAACCATCTACATCAACAAGTCCTCCTTAAGAGGTCACTCTACTTAGACATCCATGGGTCACAAGAGAAAAGAGATAAAAGGAGTGTGAAGAGAAGTCTCCACAATGTGCAATCATCCAAATGAGTGGAATGCTCCCTCTATGTATACAACTCCCTCGATGTATACAACAAAACCAAGTGTTCCTTCCTATACAATACGCTGATATCCTCTAAAATCAGCCAAATGCATAATATCCATGATACAAGGTGGATAGGTCAAGAAAGACCCCCCCAAAATATGCCTCATCAATGAAAAAAAGATGCGATAAATTCAAGACATCCATCATGTTCTCCAAGGGTCACATGTGAGTGAGTAAGTAAAATAAGTTTGACATCATCTCCAAAGCGGGATAATAATGCTCCAGAAGTCATGTCTCTCCATGAAAGGGTGCATTGTCTCATCAAAGGCCATGTCTCCTTGTTCAAAAGTCACACCTCATCATAAAAACGCGTTGAGTGTCTTCTCATCATGCTAGGTCAGCTCCAAAGTAGTCATGCATCATCATCGAGTGAGACATCCCATCATAAGTGCAACACCCTCAAGCTAGGGCATGACATCATCAAAGGATAAGGAGCCATGACCCCTCTAAAGGGGTGTGTTATCATCATCATGTCCACCATCATCAAGATAAAAGGCCCAATGTCCACAAGAATGGTCCAAATCATCATAAAAATAGATGAATGTCCTTAAGAATTATGTAGCGAGAGTGTAGTCATCATCATCATGGTAAGATGGTCCTCTCCATCATGGTGTGTCATCATCTATATGGGCTTCTATCATCATACATCCAGGGCACATACATCCAAACACATATTTAGTGTACACAAGGGTCATTAGGTTAGATCACACCAAGAATCATCATCAAACTTCACAATAGCACAATATTCAATATAATTTAGCAAGCCTAGATACAGTACAACCATTACCTATCCCCATCACATGCAACAAAATCCAAGGAAATAGTTCCAAAAAGCCTATCAAAGGATACGTGAAGTGTAAGATGAGTATGGTAAAGGGGGAAAGGAAGTGTCGGCTATCAAACTCGAGCATTCTTGACATCATTGACCTCCAGCCCTGGACTTATTCACTTAGCCTTCTACATGATCCAGTTATATACATGTTTATGAGGTTGTCCTATTATTGTATCCTTCTTTACTTCATTTTATCCTAGATTTAGCTTTGGCATTTTCTAAGAGTTGTGTTTGCACTCCCATATTGTACTTGTACCGATTGTATCCTTCAGTCCCATTGAGATATTTATGGTCATTCGTTGGACATTAATAAAATTATCTTATCTTATCTTATTGGTTGTCTTGCATAGTCACAAAAGGTCGATGAATATTCATCCCATGAGCACCTTTGTAGAGGATTTCCCTAATGCTTTGAGTTACTCATTCCTTTGCACTATGTCTTTCCACCCTTTATTTTGCCTTTTAACTTTCTTCGCCCTTCCTCAATATTTGATTTTATTAGTCCTCTTTTGGTAGATGCATTCAATGCATAAGACTAGGAATGATGGCCTAATATGAGGGGGCATTACTTATTTTTCCTAGGCTTTTATGGCATTAGGTATCCCATTTACTAATATTTTGCATTTCAACATTTCACAATTGCTCTTAACTTTCTTTTCATTAGCATCAACCTTAGGCTTATTAATCTCTTCTTCTCATGGGACCACTGAGGGGGGTCATGCACAATTCAATCATAAATGAGAGTATGAAGGAAAGATGGAAAATGTTATGTATGTATGGTGGGGGTATGGACACGATACTTCTTTTCAAGCATTCCCCAGTATTACAATCCACCCCAAGAAATGCCACACTTTACTAGAAGAGGGTGATGACCTCTAATTGAACTAAAAACAAGTTAAAACGAACAAATAAAGAGTGTCTTGATCCATTCAACAAATCCCCCAGTGATCATGAGGATGACCCTTATATATGAAAATAACACCCATTATGAAGAATGGAAATAATGTACCTCGTAAGTATATAACACCATATCCGTCTGACCAGAATGAGAGTTGAGTAAGGCATTAGAGGCATAATCAATCATATGCACTCTGGAAAAGCAAAGAACATATATGGTTGCTAGTTGGAAATCTACATCATAGGAGAAAAAAATTCTCCTATGGTTACCTATTACCGCAAAATCTAGCAGACCCAATGCAAAACCTTACTAGGGAGGACCAAAGCTTGTGGCAACAAGAGAAAGGGCTGCCATTGTCACCTCAGCAACCTCATTGCCACCTCAGCAACATTTCTCCTGCTCTTTAGTGGTATTCAACCACAAGGGGGGCTTCCATAGATCACTTAAAGGATACTCTAATGCTATGGCTCAAGGTAATGAATAAGAGGTCTACAATATTGGATAGAGTATCAGCAAGGCCTAGAATGGCTTAGATGTTCTATACTAGGGTTCAATACTCTGTGCCTAGACCAGAAATGAGGTTGCTATAAGTTAGGGTTTGATTGATAGGAAATAATAAGGTGCTCAATGTCATATAGCAGCCAAAGAAAAGGCCTTCCAATGATAATCAATAACAAGGAGCAAAGGCCTTCCAATAAAGACTAGGTTTTGGTTAGGAAATCTATTTCTATGGCTGATAGGTATGCATAAACAGCGAATGAGGGATGACATTAAACTTAAATAAGGAGGTTTAGCCATGCACTATGCTGATTTTTCCTTTATATGAATTATAAATGCAATTCCTAAATTATAAGCCACAAACATCCAACCAAAATTCACTTTTATGCATAAATCTCCCCTAAAACCCTAGCAATTAAACCTAGACGTCTAGGAATGGGGAAAAGAGAAAGAAAATTAGATTTTTTTATGGATGATACACAATGACGATTAGTGCCTTATCCTGCAAGGGTTTAATGGAGTCTTCTAAGGCTAATATGCTTTGAAGAGGTTTTGATGGAGTAAGGGGGGGCTAGGGCATCCACTTTTAAAACCCTAACTATTTTCCCTGTGAGGGGAGAAATTAAATATAAGGAATGCACAATCAAAGTTTCCTTACAAGTCTCAAGAGAATAATTTTGCATAGTATACTGAAGCAAGATTTCATAATAGAATTAGCATTTAGTCATGGCACAAAATAGAAACCCTACTTCACACATACCATATGCAAAATATAGATTACAAAAAAAAAGCATTAAACTTACACAATTCTCCAAGAAGCACGTCTTTCAATCCCAAGAAAACAACTCCACACAAAAATCCATCTCCAAGAGAAAGTTGCACCATAGAAAGATCACATTTTGCCCAAGTAGCGAAAAAGGACTAATGTGTAGTCTTAGAAGAGAAAATTGATGTAAAGTGTGATGATGAAAAAAATGAAATGAGGGGAGTCTCTATTTATATGAGATTTATCTTCCTCATTTTTACAATAGTAAAAACCCTAATTACAAGTTTCCTTTGAGTATTCCACAAGAATGAGGTTATAAGACAACCTCATAGCTCAACATAACAAAAATTGCCAAAATGCCCACTTGTGTGGGAGAAAAGGCCTCCTCCACTATGACACCATCCTCCAAATAAGCTTTAAATGTGACAAGTGTGTGTCCAGTGGGTTAATAAGTGCTCCATACTCTAAGAAATAGCTCCATATCCATGGGAATGCCTACAAACCAAGACGTCATCACCATGGTGCCCAACGTCACCCTCTAAAGGGAAAGAGGGGTGATGTGGCACTCTTCTACTCAATCATTGGGGCTAGAAAGTGATGTGCAATCCCTCCCTTGTCATCTCAAGGATAACCATCATCATTCAAGCTTTGGAACAAGCAACACCCATCAAACAGTGTCAAGGGTAGCATAGGGGGATCTTGGGTCCACTGGGCACACTATCTATAAATCCAACACAAAGCTTCACAGGCTCAGTGATTTAGCATCTAAGGGTACCCTGGAGTGTCAAGTAACATGTGGTGTTATCAAGTATCCCAACGTTATGCTCTGGGTGGGCAACATTGCATCAACAAGGTCATATCTACCCTCTGGAATGTGTAAAACAACCTCTAGAATGTTGCTAAAATAGATGATAATCATGTCTCCAAAAGCCTCCATGGTTGTGACAATAACACCTGACAAAAACTTACTCAAAATCAAGTGAAATTACCAATTATTAGAGACAATAACCATAAATGTGTCATAGTGGACTATACCTAATGTTGGGGACATAGTAATGCTTCACACAAAGCTCACCTTGAAATGTCTAACTAGATCAAGTATCATAAACAAGTTATCTCCTTATGTTAGGGATGGTTAAATGGATAACCCTATTAGGTGTTTCTAGCCCCCAAGGGGAACTGACAGGTCCCCAGCCAGCTCATAGATCCATATGTGTGTGTGAAAATGGTGGCAGCAGAGTGAGAATGGCTTCAGGGCAATGTGCCATAGCCAAGTGACCAACTAATAGAGATCCAACATCCTACGTGTATAGATGTAAGGAGGGAGCGATTGTGGAGGCATGAATTACCCCTTTCCTCAACATGCTTTTTGCAACCCTTTGGTGCACCTTTTACTTCTTTATGATTTGCTTTGATTTGGCTGCATAGCTCATGACCCCAAACTTGCTTTTTGAGATTTTGCATTTAGTGCCCCTTAAAGACGAGTCAATTTATCGCTCATTAAGGTTGGAACAAGACAATGATTCCTTTTATAGATGAAACATCATGTGCTTGAGGAACTAGGTGATGGCTAATGAAGGGAGTAGAGCTCATGCTAGGCTTTTTCCCATGCGCTACTCAAATATCCCAACCATTTTTTTGCGTTTTCTCTTTTTCTTTCAATGTGGCTTTCTTATGCTTTTGCCTTTCTTTTCGCTGCATCCTCTAGGGAAAGGCTTTCGGCCCAGACTCATGGATGAGGATGGAATGGTGTCAATCCTCATGACCAATGACCACCAGCCTGAAGGATGGAGATGGAATAATGGGAAAGATAGAAAGTGGTAAGCGTGGAATATCATGGACGCGCTACTTCAATCAAAGCGTCCCAAGTAGTGTCCTTCCTGAAACCCTAGTGCCTTACAGGAGATCCCACTAGACTAGAGTCAAAGACTAACCTCCCAATTGATGTGAAGGAACAAGAATACAATGAAGATCATTCAATCATCAAGTTTGCCCCTTGATCCATATTAGTATTCCCATAACATTAAGTGAAAGAACATGAGTGTAAAAATGGTTAAAATACTTGTCGATGGATGACCCACCTTCCTTCAAGAAAGAAGTGGACAATCCTAGCATCATGTTATGTGTTGGTCATATAGGGTTGTGACTAATTGGTTGTCCAAGGATGAGAAAAAAATTCTCCAATGGGTTACCCACTTTTTGGTGGGTAACATCTAGCTCCAACTCTGGGAAATGTGCTCACCATGGAGTGCATGATCCATGCGCTCTAAAGAGGAATGCATAAAAACTCCAGCAATCCTTGGGTCTTCGTAGACCTGTTACCTATACACTCAAAACAACTTGTTGATAGCAACTAAGTAGGGTGTTGATCGTCAACCTTACGATATAGGATAAAAATAATAATACTAAAATAAAATGTTAGTTACAATAATGCATGATATCAAAATATTATGCATACACATCAGCATAACAATATCAAAAATAGGATGCACACAAAATAATGCAAGACACACAAATGCTATGCTAACCTAAGCTAATATGTACTACATCATATGTTGACTAAGTATAGTCATAAAACCAATGAAGCCAACATATTATCATATCAATATTAAACCTTTTACCTTTATGCTTAATCATGAGATAGAACAAGGAAACATTACAAGTAGCTATTTCGTAGTACTCAAATGTTAAATCAAAGTAATAAGGGTGGGAGGTGGGAAAATAAATCAACCATGGATGATCCTTGCTACCATGAAAAGGGAAAAGAAAAAAAATTCCTACACCCCTGAACCCTTTCTTGTAACCTGAATATGGAGTAACATATGATCAATTTTAAGCATTCTCGCCCAATAGGTATCTCAAGCATACAACTCTCATTGATGTCACTTGGGACATGCTGCAAGTGGCATGAGGAGAGAGATGGTTGGAAGACAGGGCCTCGACAAACCAAATGTTTGTCACAAAACTTAGATTCAAAAGGGGCAACCAAAGTCAATTTCTCACACTCGAAATCCATGGAATCCAAATGTGGCTAAGGGATGATATTAAGAAGTGAAGATGGCTCAAAAAAATCAACAATTGTATCTTCCTGATCATCACATGGTATGCAGGGCTTAGTGTCATTGAGATCCTCTTCATCTTACTTGAATCTTCTTGATCGACAACTTCTTCAAGAGAATCGAAAAGAGTCCCTTTGGAAGGTCGTGGCCAAATCTTGAAAGGTATCTTCACAACTATAAAACATTGGCCCCCATTACTCAAGAATTTTTTCAATAAACACATTAATTGAAGGGATGCTTTATTTAACCCATTCACTTGGATCTTTCCCAAGAAAATTAACGAATAACCTCTTGAGAGCATCTTTAATAACCATATTGATCTCTAAAGCATACTTGATGAATTTCACCACATGATCAACTATTGAAGAAGGATCACCATCAAGTTTTGGAACATTTTTCATACTATTTGTACCATAACAATTAATATATCCAAGAATATCCTTAAAATTTATAACAAGGTAATGCAAATCCCAAGGATCCATTGTCTTGAATCTTGCATAACAATCAATTGTGGAGTCGCCAAGGTGAACTTATATGCCTTAAAAGATGCTTGCTTCACCCTACAAGCATGAATCTTTGAAGCTCAATGAAGAACTAGGGCTTTGTTCTTCCAATGGAGTCGCCAGATCAACAAATTTATCCATGAATTCTAGATGAGTTCAATCAAGAGAATGAAGCTTAGGCTTAAGATCACAAGCAGCTGAACTCAACTCCTTCTCGACAACAGCGCTAAAGATGTTTATGCAAAATCTAGCAGGCCCAATGCAAAATCTTACTGGCGGGGCCAAACCTTATGGAAAGAAGAGAAAAGGTTATCACGGTCACCTTCGCAACCTTTCTCCTGCTCTTTAGTGGTATTCAACCACAAGGAAAGCTTGCCTACATCACCTAAAGAATACTCTAATGCGATGGCTCAAGGTGATGAATAAGAGGTCTACAATATTGGATAGCCAAGTTTTAGGAAGCTAAAAAGACTAACAATGATAATGTCAAGCATTTCACTCAGATATTTGACAAGTTGCTCAAAGAAGTACCCTTGTTGTATAGAACTATTGACAAGACCATCCTTGCATTATATATTGATGCTTTCCCGGGACACATATCTTATGCCTTGAAGGACAAAAATCCTCAAAGCCTTGACCAAGCCAAGGCCTTTGACACAACCATTGGGCACAATTTGACAACATCTAAAATTGATTTTCTTTCATACCTCCGAGCCAAAGTGGAGGTCATGCCTAAAAAATCTGCCCAAGTTGACCCAACCTTGCAAGCCTTTGCCCAAAAGTTTGACAAGATTACCAGAGTTGATGCAGGGGCAAATGACTATGATGAATAAATTGACCATCTTTGATAGAGAAAGAGGGTCTCGTTAGAACTATCCTCTTAAGTCTCAATTCAATAATGATAAGACCCCTAAAGGGAATCCTAGTGGTGGCAAGAATACCTCTCAGCAAGATATGCCTAACACCCTTGCCCCTACCAATATTTAACCAAGAAGGTTTTCCATGGTGTCAAAAGTGTAAAGAATTGCATAGGAAAGAAGATGGCCCATATAATCAAGCTGAAGAGGAGGATAGCCCCGAGCATTTGAACTTGATCAATGACTCTAATCCTTTCAATACTTTACTCAATGATACTCCATCCCTTCGTCAACAACAGCATGAAATACCAACCAAAGAACATGATGAGCATATTAATGTTGTTGGATCCAGGGATAGGTTCAAAGGTTTGCATTATACTAGGAATAATAATGAGCCAAGCCACCCTGAAGCAATTAGTAATGTTGCTCCCCAAAGAAATGTGACTAAAGCACCTCTTCCCTCTAGTAAGAGCATTCCCAAGACTGCCCCCTCTAGTGCCAATAATGGGGTATCATTAGATGTAGATTTGGGAAGTGGCCTGACTTAAGGTTCTAACAGATAACGTTCACCTCACAAGATAAGGTTCTAACAGACACTTAAGGTCAATTTTTCAAGGGAATAATTCCCAAAATACTACACAGAATCGTTATTACAATCCCAATTCCCAAATGATGGCAAAAATCTACCCTTAATGGCACCAGTTTGGTTGTAACTGACCACAACAGTGAACATATATTCCATTAACAAACTCTTCTGGTGTCGAAGGGAGTAGATTAGAGGATAAGAAGAAGAAATCCCCACCAAGACTAGATCTAGGGCCTTGATCAAAAGAAGGCTGATGGAATTAGATCTAGTATGGTTGTGAGATGTAAACCATAAAGGTGAGTAAATCTAGAGGTCACAATCATTTAGCTCTGATGACAATTGAGATGCACACAAAAGCAATGTTATAATTGCACACCCAAAAACAAAAGAGAAAAAGTATGCTAGTATGACAGGAGATTGTCGAAGCTATACACATATCTATGCTATTTTTACAAGGATCGTGACTTAAACTTGTGAATATCCAAGTTTGAAATGAATTGCCAGGCAAACGATCTCTTTCCAACTCATTAGATTCAAACTTGTCTGTTGACTGAGATGGGCTCAGTCAAAATGAGTTGAACTCACAAGTACACCTATGACTCAGATGGCTGAGTCAAACTCATCTAACAGGGCCTATAAAAACCTTGATCCAACCTGATTTTGGTCATTTTTACCTCCGCAGGCTGATTTTCTTGTGTAAAATAAACAGAAAAGAGGTTGAGCTTTCTCATCTGGGGCACCCACCAATTTGAACTCTGATAATGTCATTCTATGGAGTTCTTCCTCTCCCTTTGCTCCGTGTTAAGGCTAATAAGAAAGATGCTTATAATTTCATCAAAATACGTGTATATATTTATATTTTTAACAATTGTTTTTGTCCAGTTTCCCTGATTTTTTTCCCAATCCAAGTCAAACTCTTGGCTCTTCTACCTAGCCGAGTTTTTCCCGATTCCAAGTTCGGTAATATTGATCCATACAATGATAAAATCAATTGTATTAAGAAATATACAATACAAAGTACAAAAAAAGTGGAAGAAAAATCAAGTTTGACCATGTTTTCAATATATATAATGAAGTGGGTAGGTGATCTATTTGGACCAAGTTGCCCAAAAGAGATAAGGATGAAGTACAAAATAGAAAAGTACAAATATAAATTATAGTACATGTTCACTAGATAGTCTCATCAAGAACTCCTAGAAATCCTTGTCGGAGTAGATTCACGTTCAACTAATATTGATGAAGAATTCTATGCCCAGCTCTTATAAGCATAGTGTCTCATTCTTGTCAAGCAGTCCTTTAAGAATATAGCCAGATTTTTCAAATTCCCCTTGTTTGATGATTGATTGCTGCTATAACTGGACAGAAATCTACATCAATGTTGGACGAATCTGCTTCATCACTGCCTTTAGAAGCAGATTTTCAGGCTGGAGAGAAAACGGGGATGGAAGAAGACTGTATTATGAAGAGAAAAACTAGACATAACCGCCAAGAAGCAAGAAGTACACACAAATTCATCAATCCCGCAGAAGATATCAAGCCATTTCAGATTTGTCAAAAAGGACAAACACCCAACAAAGTAAAATGGTATACACTGCAGCTGGTATTGGAGAAATTCCCTTGTTATCAAAATAAATCTGTTTTGGGAGACCAAAAACACCCAAACGGGGGAGGTCTGATCCATAGGGATAGCATTTTTTTGTCTTTTCAGCTCTGTGGAAAAAAGTGAGTTCTTGAAAATATTTTATTTTTCAATGAAAAGAACATAATGTTAAGACAGTCACGGTAATGAAATGATCTAGAGAGGAAGAAGGCAAAGGGAACCATCTGTACGCACAGAGCTGAATGTTTCTCTGTTTTGAGACTGCTAAACAGTAGCCGAATATCATCTGTTCGAGTGCCTAACGTGTACTTTCGATGGCAGTGTCGCACGCTCCGTAACCTCCATTAAGAAAAGAACAGAGCCTATTTTGTAGGTGGAATTTTATACTCCAGTAGGATTTTCTCTACATATATTTCTGGGTCAATGAACGCCTGACTGTGCATCCGTTTCTGGATTTTATGTGCCGGTAATGCTGCAGAATAATTTGATTGCAGGTAGCCATAAAGACAAGGAATTTGCAGAGATTGAGCTATGAAAGGAGCTAAAATGATAAAGCACCAATCCCAAAAAAATCTGGAGTGATAGAACATTAGAGAATCCTGATTGCTTCGCTGTAAGTGGGATCACGTTTAAACCCTGAAAACGGAAAGGCTATAGCCATAAAGACAAGGAATTTGCAGAGATTGAGCTATGAAAAGAGCTAAACTGATAAAGCACCAATCCCAAAAAAAAAAATCTGGAGTGATAAAACGTTAGAGAATCCTGATTTCTTCGCTGTAAGTGGGATCACGTTTAAATCCTGAAAATGGAAAGGCTACTATGTGAGAGCCATCATATGAGTTGTCGTCTTAAATCAAAGCACTTTCAGTGCTCAGACCCATATTCAAAGCCCACAAAGACATGTTGTGCTGCCAATGCAACCAACTGGATGAAATAACGCCTCTGAAACTGGCCTTGAAAGCCACAGATGCAGTGTCTCGCAGTCAAATTTGGCATAATAGTCACACCTCAGTCCTGGCATCTAAGCCGAAGTCACAACCCACGTCCTCAACAAAGGGCCGCTTAAAGACTGAAAGACACGTCTCAGGAAAGCCACTTCAGCAATTTAAAGTTTTGTGTAACTTGAACAAGGCCACTGTAACTGCATAACTGTGCCCAGATACAGCAAATCTCAGAACAAATTGATTAAATTCCATTACAGTTGACTGGCTTTAAAAATCGCATTCAGCGATACCCAATATGAGTTCACAACATCTAAAACTCTATCCTTGCTAAACGGCATTACACGTACTGCTATAAAATCCTATCATCTGCCATTGCAATATATGGAACCTACATTATCTTCCGCGTGGAATGTCACAGTACATAAACAAGGAAAACCAGAGAATGCAATACCAGCATTGGTGGGAAAGCCCTTGACATATATTATCACAAAAAATAAAAATGAAAAAATACTTTAAAAAAAGGCGGCGGCGGAGGGCGGGGATGTCTGACCTGCAAACATGCTAATTGCTCCTCCAGTGAATCAAGAGCGTCTCGAATGTTTATGAGGCTGTCGACCTCAATATCTCCGCCCGTTTCCAGCCATCTCCTCTGCTCTTCATTGACCTTAACAAGTTCAGACATCTTGCCCGTGGTGGTTCCACTTCCTCCCTCAGATATGTCATCGTCCTCGTCCTGTGCAGAGGCCCTCTCGATGCAATTGTTGATCTTCGACCGGAGCTCGGATGCCCTTGAGAGCACCACTCCTATCTCGTCTGCCTCCATTAATGAAGATGGGTTTGGCTCCCTCTTTACCAATGGACTTAATATCTCAGAGTAGGATCCAAACTACCCAACCTATGGTTTGGTACTATCACATAAATTCAATTAGAATTTCGGTTGAGAATAAAACCTGAGTAAAGCGTAATAATCTACCAGCACTCTGAAATATATCATAGCCTAACCTACACCTTTCATTGGTACGGAATGTAGCCTATCAGAATGTTTTGAGTTCTAAAGATGTGGTGTTCAAAGTAAAATATCACTGAAAATTCACTGATCATGGCACTCGTCAGTTTCTTTTACTTCGATTAAATTTTTCCCTTTTATACCTCCTCTTTGTTCTTTTTTTTTTTTTTTTTTTTTTATTTCTTTTGATATGGTTTTTTGGTTTTTTTCCTTTCTTTTATTTTTTTTAATATGGTTAGAGTATATGGCAATTATTATTAACTAGTATTTGCATTAGGGGAGGTGCAAAGAACCACTGATAATTTGTGGGGTTTTTTTAAGGATGGAGAAAGTGATTGCAGACCTAGCAGTGCTTTTGAACAATTTTCGACATTCATCAACATTGAGAAAATTATTTTAACGTTCATAAAGAAATGAACCAAGAATCTACCAATATGAATAGAACACAACACAATAAGAAGATAATAGCTTGATAAATTTATTAGACTTAATCCATTAATTTTGTTCTCATCACGAATGCCCCTTCTAAGTAGCACATTAGTAGCTTGCAGCTTTTTAATTGGTAAATATCAGTATTATAATGTTGTTTGCAGTTTTTGTTCAAAATAGCGGCATTATAATGGCTTTTGCAGTCCCTGTGAGTGGGTTTGTTAATCACAGGCAAATTGATGGAAGTTTATAAAAATTGTTTGAAGATTTCGATTTTTGCACCCATAATCTCTTGGAATCCTCGAAGAACAACAATGTAAGAGTTGGATGTCACATCAATCAACCAAAAAGCAAGTATTTTTTGTCAATTCATTGAAAAAAAAAAACATGAGACATGGCAATGCCATCCAATGTGATGGGAAATATGAAGTGAGAACTGTGCTACACAACCTTAAGCCTTCATTTGAGAATTCTAAACTGGTTACAATGCATTTAATCACTGTAAATATCACACCAACTCTGTGTCTCGTATTCAAATAATTCAAAACTTATGATTGAAATAACACACCTACTATGTATTGCATTTAAGATGTCATATTGTATTGAGAAAATGACCATGTATATACTTGTGCCAGAAACAAAAACCATACAAATTTAATGAATAAATCCAGGGGACAACAAGCGTAAAAAATAAAAGAATTGTAATGTCAATCCAATGGTCGCCCAATCCAACAGGATCAGTGATTCCTCCAAGGACAAGAAGAATCAAACTTAACGAAAATGCCCCAAGTTTATATTAAAAATTGATTAGCTAAGTAGAAATTGATTTTCAAACCCTTATGGTTTATAGTTGATAAAGAATAGCAGCAACAATACAATTGTTGTGGGCATGAACTTGCACCCGAAAAGCATCCATATATATGACAATAAACACTCCTAGCATCTGCAACAAGAAATTCGTTATTTATACGAAGCCCAGAAATAGAGATGCACAGAACAATTTGTTTGCAAGTATGGAAAAAAAATTATGGGGATAAAATAAGTAACCTATTTACTCACTTGAGGCAAGCTAGTTACAAAGAATGAAAAACCTTTTATTGGATTCCCATATATTGCTACCTTCTCAATTGGGACAAGCATGTTTGGTAACAGCGTTGTTGTATTGGATGGAGTGTTGTATAAATATATAACCATTGCTTGTATGAAGTTGAGGGTTAACAATCAATGGCATTCAAGCAATTGCATTTTTTTATAATCGATCCATTGAGTGTACCCTTACCTTTTTAGCATTGTTAATCCATGTCTTTTCAACATTGGGAAGGTACAGAATCTGTAATCCAACCATTACTGTTGAGGTTACCATATATAATATTGTGAGTTTTGAGTTCTTTGATTATGGTCACACGAATAGGAACAAGACAAAAGCTATTGAAACAATACTAAACAAAATCACAAGAGTACAATCCCAATCTGCCTAATCACGCAAATCAGCTTAACAAGTGGGAAAGAAACCATATTTAAATTTAATGTGTTATTTTTTTGGTTTGAAACTGAAAACATATTCAATTGGTTTTCTGTAGCATCTGGTAGAGCATGTATAAGATGAAATTTTGGAAAGAATTAATGGACATGAGCGAATTCAACTGTTTGAAAGTCTACAATGTTCAATGAAACACACTGACATACATTCATAGGAGGGTTGAACATGGTTCCATCTTGCATGAATAATACTGAAAAGGTAAAGCTTATAAAACTGATTAGGATTGAACATGGCTGCATGTTGCATTAATAATGAAATAGCAAGAAAACAGGGGGAAGGTTGTCATTAGAAGCAAAACATGGGGAAATTTGGTTTGCATAGTCCTTTCATGGCTATATCACAAAAGCTAAAACTGGTTGTGATACGTCAAAAACACAACCATGGTGTTGTGAAAGGCTGCAAAAGTAAGTACTCATACTTATTTTGGCAGCATATCCATGCAACAATTTTTTTTTCAAGAAAGAGTAAACATGTGCATAGAAACCTCTTAATTACCATTTAAAGTGAAATGTACAGTAGAAGAGGTTCATTGGAAATGCATTCAGATTGATGGGTGGACAAGAAAATTGTTGGGCAGTATGCTCTGTTCCATATTAATTTCAAGAATTTAATTGTTGGATATCTTTTCCATATAAATTTCCAGACTATAATTGTTGGCTATCCTTGACATGAAAAAGAGGACAAACATATTCTATTTAAGAATGGAAAATTTTGTTGGCAAATAGACAAGGAAACAGGGAAAGAAGGGAGTACGAATGCCCATGCAAGTATGGGACTATACGATAAGAGTTACTGTAGAGTGAGTAAAAGTTGACAAAAAAACATGTATTGTTTGCTATAACAGTAGAAGTCCTTCAATCAAAGTGCATGTTGATTTGATTGCTTTCCCTGTAGGGCGAATGCCTAGTCGTAAATAGAAGGCGATGTGTGGCATCTACAACACCATTCGATATTTAGATTTGGGATGCGATCGAGGTAATATATGTGAAGTTGCCTATTTGCATCCATTTCATGTACATGAATGAGGACATGCATGAAATCTCTAATTCTTTTAAGTAGTTGGAGAGTTGGGCACATCCAGTATAGTGGCACAATATGAGAACGTAGGAACCGGGTTTGTATATCCAAAAGAGAAGCCTCTTGTTCATGTATCTAATGGAAAAATGTGTAGAGCTGAGAAAGATATTGTGGATCCGTCTATTTCTGCAAACAACGGGAAAGTGTGTAAGTGAACATTTATAAATTCATTAATTGAAAGGGCAAGCATAGAAGAAAAAAATGTGACTAACCTTTTGAAATTTGAAGTATAATAGAAATAGAATAGATTAAAAAAACATAGAGATTTGAAGGTGTTAACATGAGAGAATAGATGAAACATTTGCAAGTGGAATGCAAAGGAAGGAAAGTAACCAAGAAGAGAAGGTCTTCAAGTAGGTTGATTAACAGATTTGGAGGCAAGTTATGCTTCTTTTTTCTTGCGAAGTACGTATGGATTTTCTTGCATGCATGCATAGCACGTGAAGGAGAAAGCTGGAGAGATGTAAAGATCATTCAACGATCTAACTCTAGATATGGTTGCGAATGAAAGGTCCTGACAATCAATGTTGCCAATGTCAATTGTTGCCTTTTGTAGTGTCATGCCTTGTGGTTCATGGATTGTGGGGGCCCATGCCATGCAAAGGGGCAGTTGTCTTCGATAACCCCTTGTTACGGGGTAGATGGGAACATATTTCAAATTTGAGCCATCCCATGCTAAACCTTAGTAGTGCATGAAATCGACCTCACCAAATGAGGGGAGTTTTGGAGGGCCAGAACTAGTTGTGTAATGAATAGCGGCAACCTTCCTGAGAGAACCATTCACGAGGCCTGCTTCAACCCACAAGTTGCTTGTTAGAATGACATGCTGACCAATGCAGAGAAGCACTTGTGCAGCAAGTTGTTCATCTTCCTGGTTGGAGGAGGGCATTTATTTCCTTTTCTCAGCACAACAACGTGCAATAGGCAGGTTCAATTTCTTGAGCATGGTTTTATTGTGTAGCGCAACAAATTCATTAGTTGCATAGAGGTGCATAGAATTGGTGAATGTTGCCAGCTCGTCTTTTGGAAGTTTGGATTTTGAGTGCGTCATTAGAAGGTTCCAATCATCCAATGTGGGGATTGCATTGCGAAGGTTGGAAAGGAGTTGCTGAAATGAAACTTGCGCAGGACTTGTACCTTGTTGGCGGAAATTTTGGAAAGCGTGACAATAGTATCAAAGCTCCACCAAAGAGCATTGCCACGAGACATGCCTACATACATTGGTGTATCTTTAACAGGTGGCAATTGGTTGAGGTCCCCCACAAGGATTATAGATCGGCCACCAAATGGAGTGTTTCTATTGGATGGGAAGGCCTCTCGTAAACGTTCATCAATTTGAGCAAGCATTTTAGGACCAATGAAGTTGATTTCATCAATGAGAATGTATTTGACATGATAGAGTTTTTCTTGATGGTTTAGTAGGGATTGACCTTCCAAAGGGTGCATAGAGGAGACAAGGATGCAGAGGCCGGAGTGTATGGTTAGAGCATTGATGTGGAATGTCGTAACACCGGTTGGAGCAAGCAAGAGCAGTGGGTATTTTCCATTGACACAATTGGCTAGGAAGGCATTTTTGAGGCAATCAATTAGGAAAGATTTGTCGGTGTTAGTAGTGCCTTGGATGAGCATGCTTAACAGTGTGGTGGAACCACTGTTGGAGAAGTGGGAGAAAACGATATTGAATGCCATGAGCTGGCTTGGGGACAAGGAGGAAAGGGAATGTGGATTTGGAGAGGGAATTTGGTGGAGTGTTGTGGAAGAGTGGTTGAATTCTATGAAGCTAATGGTTGTTTCTTGTAATTCTGAAGGGATAAGAGAGTGGTCCCAATTATGGTTTGCATCAAAGTCATGATGGCCATGCATGTCAAGCTCATTAAGAAGGATGTTGTTACCTGGGTGGAGTTGAGAGAGGAATTGCCATTCTTCCATGTCTATGGTGTGGGGTGGTGGGGGGGTGCATTGCATCAGGGAAGGGATTGCCAAAGTTAGACAGGGGTGGTTCTAAAGGAGCCTGGTGAACATGCCATGCTTGATACGTGTTGGCAATTTTCTCCCAATGAGAAACAATTGCCTCATCGGTTTCACCAATGTCGTCAGCCAATCTACGAAAAGGGCAGTACAAGAGTAGTTCACTCCAGCAAAATTCTACATAGGATGTTGAATCTTTATTTGGGATTGCAGTGTATCAAGGAATGAAGTGCACAACCATGGGAGGGAAGATGTGGTTCCACGACGATGTTTTTCGGCGGAAGGAGAATGACCAGTCCCATGTGACTTCAATAAGTGGCAATGACTCTAGTGAATGAGGTCTTTGCATGTATGAGGTGATGAAGGGCGTTGTTGGAAGATGTGCATCCAAGTTGTTTGAAACACGTTGGAAAACTTATTTTTTAACATTGAGGGAGACAAAAGAACAGTTGCATTAGGTTAGTGGAAGTTTTTCGAGCAGATGAAATGTTTCTTGTGCAACAATATCCCTATCAGCAACAAGTTCGGTCATGAGTTTACAGACGACAGACATGGTAGGCGCATCAGGGGGGGAACTTTGTGAAAGTCGTGCAAGCATTTGGTGGTAACTTTTGGATTTTTCCTCTACTTTCGCCGCATACTTTGCAATGTAGTTCAATACAACATGGCGCGACAAAACTGGTTGGAAGTCAATGTTGGCCCTCCAAATTGCAAGCATATGAGAGTTGTGCACATTTAGCTTGTCGTCATTTCCAGCAGGAGTGTACATTTTCTGTCGAGAAGCATAAATTTGTAGAGAAGAATTTTCACACAGGTCCCAAGGGGCTCCAAAGCGACAAGCAATAGAGTTATCATTTTTGCGAAGACATATAGAGGAATGACAATTTGTGTGCCTTTGGACATAGTTCACAAGTTCCTCATAGTCTTGGAGTTCATTTGATGCAAATATTTCATTTGTCGCAAGGAGGCAGGGATTGCATATAAATGAGAGTTGTATTCAAGGAGCTTGTTTTGGAGAGGTCAAGGGTTCCAAGCGGTGATGTAGGTGTCGAAAAATGTTTTGGTCGCACGAATGTCTGCAACGTTAGGTGTTATAGACATTTTTGTGCCTCGCGACATGGAGCATGAAATGTCAATAATTACAGGGATCCTCAGTCCCTAAACATGTTGTTCTTACCCCTAAAAGAACAAGGTCATCAAACCACAGCACTTCCAATCAGTTCTCCACCTGAAAACACTTCAAAACAGGCTATTTTTGGATCATGTCAGCTGCTCCACTGAGCATCTACGCTGGAATGCAACTGCTCCTCCTTGTACCTGCGCTGGAAGTCAAATATAATGAAGGTTACCTGCGCTGGGCGAGATTGGCCAAGTGGCACAGTCATTCTGCAAGGTGTCAACTGCCCAGGAAGCTTCCAAACTGACACTTGGTTCATGAGATTCGCCCTGTGATGAGTAAGAGGTACTTGATCACCATGTGTAAGCAAGGATCTCCAAGTGGACTCAAGAACTGAAGATTAACTGAAGAGGGAGAGGACACTAGTCAGCTCTATGCCAGCCTCAAGCTGACTCATCCTCTCTTCTTCTCTCCTATATATAGAGCTCTTCTATGAGGTCTAAGGAGGCTGGAATTTTGTGTAAAGCAAGGAGGTGCTGTTGGTTTACAGTTAGAGCTATTGGGTGATTGTTTTACTAGAGGTGAAGAGGAGAGTTCTTGCTGCTGGGGAGGTGCTGCTGGATTGGAGCCATCAATGGTTGTAACCTTCTCAGAACCCTGTTACTTCTATCAATAAAGTTTTGCATGTTCTCCTATATACTTGTATTGCATTGATGTATTGTATTTACTTGTATATTTGATTCACTCTAATCCATGCATCAGTTATGAGTACATGTATCTTGTAGTTCCCTCTCTTGTTTTGTGCAGGATCTGTGTGTAGCTGGACCGGCCAAGAGAGCAAGGAGCTGGGAACAAGAGACAAAGAGAGAGGATAAGGATCGACTAAGCGAAAGACACCAGGTTGGTTAATCTTTTCTTCCTTCTCTCTGTACTTTCATAAAGGAAAATATCAAAGCTTTACTTTCAGTTGTTGCTAAAGACTGTCACCTTTAGAGTAGGGATAGGGTCATCCGAGTCGGATACTTTTCCCCACAACAAACTGGCGACTCCGCTGGGGAGCCTAGTATCTTGTTGGTGTTTGTAGTATTTTGCTATTCATTTCTTGAAGAAAAGAGTACCAAATCGAAAAGCTTTTGACTATATCAAAAGCGAAGTAGAGGGACTGCTACTCTTGCTCATTTGCTGAGCAAATTCAAGATTTGAAGAGCTTATCTACAAAAGAATCTTTACTCTTTGTGATAGCTTTTCATCCTCTTGATCATCCCTTAGCCTGTACTTGACCTATAGCTTTTTATTTCAGCAAAAACAGTGCATTTTTGAGCTTTTTATGACCCGGAATTCCTTGTAAACGCAACTCTCGGTCCCAGAGCAGGCTGTCCACAGGCAGTCTGCATTACAGCGCAGGTACTCCCTTCGGGAACTGCGCTGGAAGTCAATTTGACAGACCAGAGCCTGCGCTGGTCCAGTTAGACAGTGTCTTGCTGAGGTTTCCCTTTGTGTCTGAGCCCTGTTTTCACTGATTTTTGCTGATTGCTTGCTGGTCATTGTACTTGCTGTAAACCATTCTCCTTGACATTATTCCGCCTCAGTTGTGTGATGAAACTGTGAATGTTCTTTCAGTATTTCTTGTTTCAGTTACAGTTTCCCATTGTGAAAAGCGAACCGGTATAGCTGTGGCCTCTTAGATCCTGAACTGTAAAAGTGTCTTTGTGATCTTAAGAGCTAGTTTTATTACTGTTCATGGCTGTTTGAGTTTGTTTGTTTTTCATTTTATGGTTTGAATCTATACATTTCCTGTGTTTAAACAAGTCGATCATAAGGTGTCTTTTTGATTATTGGACAAGCTTGTTTATTTCTACTTGAAATTAGATTCAAAATTATACAACAGTTTCCTTTCTGTCTTACATCAACATTAAGGATAACGAAAAGAAATACATGCATTGTGCATTTTGCATTTGACTGTGTGCTTGACGATTTAGGAAAATGTGCATTTTAGTGTGTGTTCTATGATCTGTGGAAAAAGTTGTGTCTTTCTTTTCCCTCAGTAGATTAAGGTTTTCAAAGTTGAAAGATTGAAAAGATTTGTTTCTCATCTTAGACTGCATATAGGAAGTTGTATATATACATCTCGTGGCGACCCTGAAAGGCAAACTGTTAAGCAAGATCAACATTAAAATAAACCCAATTTACATAACAACGCTTTGTAACATAACGCAAACATCTAGAGGTCTAGGTAGAGACGTGTTCCGACGTCGTTAAACATAGTGACTGTCGATCTCTACGAAGGTGGGTGATTCCTCCTGAGAGTCGGTGGCACTAACACGGACTTGTGCTCCCGCGTACCGTCGCGTATATTGGGAGACCCCTATAGGCTTTTATCCTTTATCCTTAGGAAACCGTGTCGGCCGCCCTACTGATCGCGATGCAGTGAACACAGCATTCACGAAGATCGACCACCCGTACCGTAAAACGTATTCTGTGGTTTCGCGAAAGGTTTGGCACACCCTCTGCCTAGATCTTCAGAGCAGTTTCTTTTGGCCTTTTTCAAACTCTATAACTGAAAAAGTCCAACCGAGCATTTGTCACTTCGGGCTCGTTAATACATCGAAGGCGACTAGAGTCATCTTTAGCTTTTTCTCGACTCTTAAAACATGAAAAAGCAAGTTTGTGTCTAAAAGCGTCATTAATAAAATTTATTTTAAGCGGAACATAATCACCTGTTATTCCCACGTTGATCTTTCAGTTGAAAAGTATGGAGCCCACCAACCAAGGAAGTAACCTTGGCGGAAGTCCAAATCCCTTCTCCTCTTGGGGAGATGTTGGTGCGCCTCATATGGCTACATTGTCACTTCCAGGATTGACAATCGGCCTCCCTGTATGGCTCTTTTCAACTAATGTAGTCCAGATCGCCACTAATCCTGAGCAGTCGAATCAACAGTCAGAACAATCTAGAACTACCCACCAGCCTTCCACTTCTTATGATACTGCCTCTGATCCTTCATCTTCGCAAGGTAGAGCTGGCAAAAGTCAGCCTCCCAAGGAGAAGAAGGAAAAGAAGAAGAGAGAAAAGAAGCAGAAGGAGCCTATGGCGAAGGCGACTGGGGGCAAGCAGAAGAAAGCTGACAAAAACCCACACACTGCACCGACCGAGCCTAAATCGCCATGTGTCATTTGCAAAGGGATCCACTTCCATCGTGATTGTCCTTGTATTCCCCGGATACTAAGGGACTGGTCCCCAAGGTTGCACAATCCGGTAGCATCAACCTCTGATTGTCATGTTGATTGCATTCCGTCAACTAGCGAGAGTGAAGGACGAAGAAGGGGACCAAGATCACCCTGTCTATTGTGTGAAGGCAATCATGCTATCCACAAATGTCTATTCTTAGATGAGGCAAAGAGAGTTTTGGAAGATCACCCGGTTTCACCGTTGCGACTTCCTCCTGGATATCAAAAACTCGCGCCTAATCCCTCGATAGTTGAAAATCCAGTTGACCCGCTCAAGTGGTCAGCTGAAGTGTCGGTCATTGAGAATGAACCTACTGAATCTAGACCAGACGAAAGTCTAAAGGTCGAAACGGCAGCTGACCCGGTTCTTCCTTCAGAGGTTCTATCGTCCAATGACTCCGTCATTGAAGACCCGTCTTCAAATGACACCGTCGCCGAAGAGTCATCTTCATGCGACACCCTCACTGAAGAGAATAAGGATGACACCATCCAGGTTCTTTTCATCAACACCGACTCCGATGAGCGTCAGGGCAATGCGCCCATTCCTTTATCGCAGGAAGGAACATCATCAGAGTCATATCCGGCCGTATATTCGGTCCCACCACCAAGCAACCTGGTTATATCCTTTGATTGGAATCAACTAGGCAGACCCCGGTTACCAGCCAATATACCATTCAGAATCATTGTCCAGATCTATAGAATGATTATGGCTGGTACTATCATTGATGAAGGGGCGTCTGTGAGTATCCTTTCCTCTATTGCTTGGAAAGCACTGGGTTCCCCAGCGCTTTTACCTGAGTTGAGAAATCTCTCAGGTTTTGATAAAGGAACCAGTCGACCATTAGGGATCCTCCCCAATGTACCTGTTACATTGAAAGGGAAGACCGTTAATATGAACGTGTTGGTCATCCAAGGACCCTTGGATTATAACCTACTCCTTGGACGCGACTATATTTATTGCATGGGAGCGATAGTCTCCTCACTCTTTAGAGTAATGTGTTTTCCACACGAAGGAAGGGTGGTCAAGCTCGTAGACCAACTTTCATTTCCAGGATCTCGCATCGCAAATAGTCAAATACCATTCCTAAATGGTCTGTTCACTCAAGATTCGCCTCCACCCCCAGTCCTCCTTCCCGATGAATGCGAGTGATTCGGAAAGAAAGACTAGGACCCAGGGTGCATGCACCCTGTTCTGCTTCGGGCAGAAGAAACCCCGGGTATAAGGAAGAATTTCCGCAGAAGAATATGACTAGTCCGTACCCCGTCCGTGGAAGGAAGTGGGGTTGTTCTGGAATAGTGTTCTTTTGTTAAAGTTATGAGTTTGGCAAAAAAGTCATTCACCTTTGTCTAAAAAAGTGGGCAATGCCCAAGTAGGAATTCCCTTATCGCAACGAATAGTAACCATCTTTGAATTCAAGCCTCGCCCATTAAAACATATGTTTTGAAGGATAAGCAGGGGCAGCCTACAAAGTAGGGGACTATATTGTTGTGACAGAGGGTAACCATCTTTGGACAACCCAATGATAGACACCGCCGAAGAAAGAGATTGATTTGCGGCAGCGAATAGAACCCTCTTCGGATAATAAGAAAGAGGCAAGCCTCCCTCAATAATACCAATGTTTTGTCTTTGAGTAGTGTTCTTCTATTGTCACAAATAGCTGTTTGTTAAAAGTGGACCGACGGGAAGCCTGAGTACTGCGTAAGACCCCTTAAAATAACGGGAAGACAAGTATCGTTAGCATTAGATTAGCAAGATGACAAATAACTGTGAACACCCAAAGAAAAGCAGAGGTAGGGGAGAGGAGGGGCAGCCTCGAAATTCTATCCTATACCTGGGGGCATGCGAACTTTTGGAATGCAAGCAAGGGACGACTATTTATTTTTTAAATTTTTAGGTCCTCCCTTTAAACCTGTAGGTCTAACCCTTTAAACTCGTAGGATTAGCCGTTTCCGACCTTGCATGAAGAAAGCCTGTGGGGCAAAAGTAAAATTTGCCAAAATTGGAGCATAGCTTTGTGAGATAAAGCTCCTTAAAAAATAGTTATCTCATAGGAGGCGTTCTTATTATGACTGGTATATCGAGCAGTTTTAGCATATAGTTCATGCTCGTTAAAAAATAAACGCAAAATTCGAGCAGTTTTATGACTGAATTTATTCTCGTTAAAAAATAGAAAAGTGTGAGCAAAAGTTTCCCCCAGAGTTCAAGCTCATGGAAAAAATGAACCTATCCCGGTAAATAACCTTTTGAGATTGTAAATTCATCAGCCATAAGAACCTTGATCGTGTTTTCATCCATCACCTCCACTGTTCATTTGGCCGATCATTCACTTCCATTTGTGTGTTTACCTCTTTTGAGAAACAGCTGCGAAGAGTGATTTCACCTAGCCATCCTTGTGACACTGCCGTGATTGGAAAATTCCAACCTGTACCTGGAATCTGTTGCTATCCCTGTTTATCACTCGTTCCTCAAAAGACGAGTCTTCTGTGAGCTCTTTTCACTGACTCGTAAAATATGAAAAGTTTGCTGAGTTTTGGCCTTCCAGCTCGTTAAATGACCGGAACGCTATCCCTCCTCTAAATTTTAATCTTTTTGGACCTGAGGGATTATTGCACAAAAGGATCGAGCGCTTGTCTTGTTCGGCTCGTTAAAAGTACCGAACAGCCATCCCTTCTGTATTGTTTTATACTTTTTCGGACTTAAGGGATTAGCTGACGAAAAAGGAATTATGGAGTTAACTTTCTGTACCTTTTCAGACTCTCTAAAAATGAAAAGGACCGAGTTTTCCTTGTCGTTAGACTCGTTAAAATGATTAAATAGCGACAAACTTGTCTTTAGACGAGAACGAGTTTCCCTATCGCTAGGCTCGTTAAATCATAGCGATGGGCTTGCCCGAAGGGCAGGTTATAGAACAAGCATATGTTATCCTCCTCAAGCTTGACAAAAATAAAGAGGTACTGGTCAGAAATGACTGGGGAAAAATTGGGAGAACATCAAAGTTTAATGGTAGCAAGTCACTCTTGAACATGACACTTTTCCTCCGTACCACATCGGGTTGGGTTGTTTCATTCACCGGTCTCATCACCATGGTCCTCGCCAAACCACCCACATTTGGGGTAATGCTACCGATCCATCGCATCAGTGTCGTTATATGTTCAAGAGGGGTCATTCTGAAAGTGTCAACCGTGTCCCATCCACTGCCATACATTATCCTTCATCCATTCATGATCGCCACCCTGAATCATATGTCACAGTTTGTTTTCACCTCCACTAAAATCATTAGCTCCGTTCCGTGTCATTGATGTGGGATTCATTAAGGCCCTCCTTTGACGGATCGCTTCTTGTCGACTTCAGCTCATTATCCAAGAAGTTGATCTAGGAACACCCCCATCAGTACTTTGAAGCTTGCATGCCTCAATGGCAAGTTTCTCACTTCCGGCGACAGGTATACATCAATGACCTTCGACCAGAAGATTTTGCGTGGCGTTCGACGCCAAGTCCTTTATTCACGCCACGTGAATTGTACTGCAGTACCTTGAGGGTCATCGTCATTATTGGTGATTCCTCTCGCGCTTGTTAACGGTTTTCATTATTGACCGGTAATCAAGCGATGTCTTTCCATGTTCGACTTCAGCGAAATTCTCACATGGATCGACTTGTACTTAGAGTGAAGATCCAACGAGTTTGAAGACCCCAGATCTAGTTTCATCCATCCGGGCTGCGATATATATTCAGGAAATATAAAAGCATTTGCCATGTACATCATTGCAGCAGATGATCATCCTATTCAAAGGATGATAATTTCAACAGAAAATTATCAGTCTACCTTCAGACGATCGTCTGTCATATGTACCAAAATGTATTTATAAAAGCTGAGCATGGGAATGCCCGCCTCAGCTAGATCATGAAAATAGAATGAAAAATAATGTATTGCATTGTATTGTATTACAGGGCGCCTCCTCAGCAGTGGAATGAACTTCGGACCCTCTAGATAAAGCATTTCACCCGATAAACGGCCTCATACTTTAGGGGGCAACTGTTATAGACATTTTTGTGCCTCGCGACATGGAGCATGAAATGTCAATAATTACAGGGATCCTCAGTCCCTAAACATGTTGTTCTTACCCCTAAAAGAACAAGGTCATCAAACCACAGCACTTCCAATCAGTTCTCCACCTGAAAACACTTCAAAACAGGCTATTTTTGGATCATGTCAGCTGCTCCACTGAGCATCTGCGCTGGAATGCAACTGCTCCTCCTTGTACCTGCGCTGGAAGTCAAATCTAATGAAGGCTACCTGCGCTGGGCGAGATTGGCCAAGTGGCACAGTCATTCTGCAAGGTGTCAACTGCCCAGGAAGCTTCCAAACTGACACTTGGTTCATGAGATTCTCCCTGTGATGAGTAAGAGGTACTTGATCACCATGTGTAAGCAAGGATCTCCAAGTGGACTCAAGAACTGAAGATTAACTGAAGAGGGAGAGGACACTAGTCAGCTCTATGCCAGCCTCAAGCTGACTCATCCTCTCTTCTTCTCTCCTATATATAGAGCTCTTCTATGAGGTCTAAGGAGGCTAGAATTTTGTGTAAAGCAAGGAGGTGCTGTTGGTTTACAGTTAGAGCTATTGGGTGATTGTTTTACTAGAGGTGAAGAGGAGAGTTCTTGCTACTGGGGAGGTGCTGCTGGATTGGAGCCATCAATGGTTGTAACCTTCTCAGAACCCTGTTACTTCTATCAATAAAGTTTTGCATGTTCTCCTATATACTTGTATTGCATTGATGTATTGTATTTACTTGTATATTTGATTCACTCTAATCCATGCATCAGTTATGAGTACATGTATCTTGTAGTTCCCTCTCTTGTTTTGTGCAGGATCTGTGTGTAGCTGGACCGGCCAAGAGAGCAAGGAGCTGGGAACAAGAGACAAAGAGAGAGGATAAGGATCGACTAAGCGAAAGACACCAGGTTGGTTAATCTTTTCTTCCTTCTCTCTGTACTTTCATAAAGGAAAATATCAAAGCTTTACTTTCAGTTGTTGCTAAAGACTGTCACCTTTAGAGTAGGGATAGGGTCATCTGAGTCGGATACTTTTCCCCACAACATTAGGGCAGTTGAGGGCATCCATATTAGGTGCGTCTTTGAACCATAGAAACCCATGTACATGTGCAGAGCCTCTATGTTGTCATTCATTCCTTAGTAACAAAGATGAAAAAGATGCATGAAAAGGAAAAGTTCAAAAAAAAAAAAGAGAGGGTAAAGGGTAAGGAATGGTAGAGCCATACCTTCACCAGAAATCCTTTTAGTAGAACCTCTTCTAAGAAGATTGTGAATCTGCAATGGATGTATTGAGATGCATGATGTGGGTTTGCAACAATGTTTTGGATTCTCCATCAAGACTGATCTTGTGCATTAGATGGAGTATTGGAAGGCATGGCCATATGCAAGTCATCCCATTTGGTATCAGATGCACTTAATGTGAAGAAGAAGGTAGGGTTACCATGTTGAATGATCATGTCTCTTAAGTCCCCTCTAACCCTGGTCCAAAAACAACGACTCCCGCAAAGGGATGAGTCGAAGCACATAATTTGGTCCGGAATTGTCGAAGGCGGAAGTTGTTGAAGGTGGAGGCGAAGGTCTGCTACGGTTGCTGGTAAGGTATTTGTAAGGTCCCTTTTAATGAAGATAGAAGTAGTTGCCTGGCTTTGATGTCACGTGATAAGGTTGTATAGGTAATAGCGAAACCTAGGATGTTGGCCAAAGTGATTGTCATGGAAGCGCATTAGATGCAAAGCATATTCTTGCATATCAACTTTTGCAATTCTTGGTTGGTTAATCATGGAAGTTCTAGTGGGGAAGAGGGTGGGGAAGGCCATGGAGAAGAGGCCCTTTGTGTTATATTCGTTGACTGGAGAAAGGCCAATGATGGGCCACTGAAGTGAATAGGTGGGTGTGGAATTGGAGGATTCTATGTAGGTAAGTATTTCATCAATTTCCTTATGAGAATTTGGTAGAGTTGTAACAAAGGAGGATGGTTGAAGTTCAAATGGCTCTGGTTGGAGAAGTTCATGGTCAAGATTTTCAGAGAGGGCTTCTTGGGGTCCAAGGGAGTTGGGGGAGAGACGGTGTAACATACCATAAACGTCTAAAGGGGAATCAGGAAAAGAGGAAAGTGCAAGTGGGTTAAGTTGTACATCTTTGTAGTATGGGTCATTTGCTAACTTGAACTGCAAAGCCGCGAGAACACGTGATCTACTGACAAAGAATTCATAGGATATGTGGTCATTGTTGGTTTTATTTACAACAAGGATGTCTATTTCTGAGAGCATGTGAGGAAGGGAGGTGACAATGTTAGTTATATCTTGAGGGAAGCTAATAGTATGGCCAAAATATTTGAATTGCCCTCCACGTGCATGTGTTACTTGAAGAACGGGGTTGACACGAGCAATGAGCATCTCTTCAACTTGAGTTAGGCAAGCGAGGACATGGGGTTGGTTGCCTAGGTCCATGTTGTTTGAGGAGGAGAAGCGATGGATAGTTCGCTCAGAGGCACAACGGGAACAAACAATGTTGGCATTTCTTTTTTTTGTTTTCATGGATGGGTAAGCTTCACAACAAGTGGAGCAGACTTGTATGGGGCTAAGTGCATCAATTATTTCATGAAAGCAACGATGTGCATGATGGATATGGTTGTTGGGGAATTGCTGAGGAGTTGAAGAGGAAGCCACATGGGGGGATGACTGCACATGGAAAGTGGGAGGTGACAAAAGCGCATTGATTCGAATAGAAGAGGAAGCCACATGGGGGGGATGACTGCACATGGAAAGTAGGAGGCGACGAAAGTGCATCAGTTGGAATTTATTGGGAAGCGAGTGGACATGGAAGGGAAAACAGAAGACTTTGGGTGGATGCTAGGGGAGGGAGATGAACTTGGGAAGGAAGAGGAGTTTGGTTTGGGTTGGTTTGAGAGGGAAGGTTGGATTGATGATTGTTGTAGAGAAGATGACGACGTGCATTTATTCTATCCTTGTTAAGTGTGTAGTGGCGTCGTTGTTGTTCCTTTTATGCACTATTCGTTGGGGTGGGTTGCATAGTTGTTTCAAAAAAGAAAAGTTGTCTCAACATCTAAGGTGTAAGTGAATTAGGAGCAAAGGCAAGTAAATCATGCATGACAAGTATTTTTGTTTTTTTCTTCCTGCTTGTTTAAAGTTGTGTGTTTTCCTTTTTTTGTTGTGTTTTATTTTTCATTACAAAGTATAGTAGCATATATATGGTGCGAGTGTTGCTTTTAGGGAAAGTGTATGCATTATGTAACATGATGAACGCAAATTGCAGGTGCAATACGAAGACGGGAGCGAATGATATTTGTTTTGTTTGGTTGTTGGACTTGTTCGAAGTAAAGTAATCCATCTTGGGATGTTCAAATGATTATTAGTAATTGTAAACGAAACCACATGATGCATATTTGGCCTAGACTAAAGGAAGCCCATTTGTGCATGTGACCATAATTAGAAGCATTAGGTGTGTATTTTTTTTCATATATAGCATATCATATTCATATGTGCATTTGAATAATGTGTGTGTGTTGCAAAGAAGCTTACATGATGAACAAGGAAAAAAAAAAGTTCTTGCTCATTTGTTCATGAGAACCAATACACTTGAGAGAGGGTGCATATAGTTACGAGAAAGCAGTACAAAAGGACGAAGCATTTCTAAAGATGAGGTCTAGAAAAAAAGTAAAATTCAAATTAGAGACAAGAGGGTTCAACAAGGTGCAAAAGGGCAAGTGGGGATTAATGAGAGTGAAGGGTGGGAAAGGAATTGGCAATCGCAAAAGGGAGGGGCATAATAGGGAAAGTGTTTACAAGGTGAAGGATGCGCATCAATGGAGAAGGTGGGGAGTATGAGAAGAAAAGTGTTAAAGGGAAAGGGTGTATAGAGCAAGAGATGGGGAATAGTGAGGGAGAGGGGAGATAGGCGATGAGAGATTATTTTTTTTTGGGGGGGGGAGGAGTGGGTTGAAGGTCTTGCAGGAGGAGAGTGGATGCAGAGGTGTAAGGGAGTTCTTCAGAGTGCGTGAGGGCTAGGTAGAGGAGTTCAACGCTATTGAAAGTGTATGTTTTGACAACTAGCATGAAGAGGAATTGACATGACGTGACCCCATTAGATATGTCTTTGACAACTTCTGCCTCGCTTGAAAGGAGGCAAAGGTCCTTTGCAGATATGCCCAAAAGGCCATGGGAGGCCTCATCGAAAGCAACCACATTTTTGAGTTGGCCAATGTGGTCATGCAATTCAAACTAAAGCACATAGCGGTAGTCACATTTGAGGAAGGAGCCTTCACATTTTGAACAATGCCATGTGTTGTCAGGTTGTTGCACAACTTTTTTCATGCATTGCATCCCATCAATGGTAAGTGGGCATGTGAGGAAGTAGAAGTCGTCCAAGTTAATTGTTGTAACAGTAGCACAGAGGGCAACCCATGCAGACGTTTCGCTAGGGGGCATTGCAAGAATGTCATAATTTTTTTTTTTTTGCATGGGCCTGTTGGGTGTGCCAGTGTATTTCCAGCTAAGTGACGACGAGGAAGATTTGACGCCTTCTTCTTGAAACCATTGCTTGAGTTGGTGTGTTTCATAGATATCTAGATCTATAAGAAGGCAAGTCGTAAAGATAGTTCTGATAGTTCGCCCATTGAACTCGACAAGCCGGCCCCTCTAATTGCAATGACTCGGATGGTATGTTCCATGCGGAGTTCGGAGAGCGCTCATCCTTCGGTGTGGCAGTGTTCTCCTCACAACATGAAGTTGATGCTGCTACCAGACATGTCACGCAGGGAAATAATTTATCTGGGAGTTTCAAAGCCATCATGTCTGCGAAAGATAGAGGTAGGAGAGGTCGAGCTAATGACACCAATAGCATCAACAAATGAGTTGAGAGACGCAAGTTTGAGTGAACTTATTGGCACAAAATGGAAGGTATGGGAAGGTATTGGTTGATCGCCATCTAAAAGGTGAGATACATTTGATGTGGAGAAGAGGAGGATTTCGAACGAGCATTTAAGATGGTTGTACGTAAGGTTTGGGACCTTTATGGAGCCATTTGAAATTGTGTAGATTTGGCCAAGCTAGATGAGAGCATGGAGTGAGTCCGCCAAGTCATTGAATGCAGATACATGGATTTCATCATCGTCACGATCAATGAGGTCAAACCCAAAGGATTTCCCAGAGCCGCATGCATTGGTGTATGCCCGAAGGGGTGTTTTTGCAAGAACTCTACCTTGGATGGACCAAAATTTATAGGCTGGGGTAAGTGCCTTAAAAGGGAGAGTTGTTGCAGATGAAGCGAGCAAATTTGTGAAGTTGGTAGATTCACTTTCATTGGGGGGGTGATGAAAGGGAAGATATAGTGGATGAGGACGAGGTCGCATGGAGCATTTGTTTAGTGAAGAGAATAAGAGGGGTTGGCTCACCAATCAAAGTTTCCATAGGGTGGAGTATTTCAAGTTCGAGGAGAGAAAGCAACCTGCAAGAAAGAGCATATGTGGTGGGCTCCAGTATTGTAGCAATAATGCTACAACTCCTGGAGCTTCCTGTCTCTTAATTTTATCAACCCGGTAGTTCGTACAAACTTGGAAGCGACGGTGCTGTATGCACAAGTACTAGCTCTTGTCGCAGCTGTCACTTGGTCAACTGGCACAAGTCCGCTAGGGCTCAAGCCAACTTCTATAGGCTCACAGAAGAAGCTTTATCAATGATGGACGAAAGCTAACTCAAAGGAGACTAGTCTAATTGCAGAAGGAAACTGAAAACCAATAAAGCATGGAAACCCTAGGAAACCCTAATTTGACTAGCTAGACCCTAACTATGCAAAATTGTGAATGAAACAACTACCAATAATGTCGTTACTTGCAGTGAACTGAAATACATGCATCTAAGCTACTTGCATCTGAAAAATCATGTTTTTGTATTTTTTTCATTAAGTGGTTGGATTTATTGTGATGATGCTTTTGATTAGGGTTTGGTTGTGCAGGAGCGATTGGAATGGAAGGAAAGCATGGGCAAGGTCAGGATGGCTAAGGGAGGTCCCAGAGGGTCTCTAGCATCAGTCCACAGAAGCCCACCATGTTCGGATGCTCAGCAACCGAGTTTGCAGGTTTCTACAGAAAGTCTGCAGGGGATCCTACAGGAAACTCAGGGGTTTCTACAGGATGGATGTGCAATTCTACAGGATGTTTGGCCGTGGAGGTTTTGGGAGATGGTGAAGTGTTGGAGTGGTGTGGGAGGATAGGTGAGATGGAGATGGAGCTGGTGATGGCTCAGGAGTAGAGGAATCAGATGGAGGAAGAGTGTATGCAGTGGTTTGATGATTGGAAGGATGGGATCAATGAGAGTTGAAGGAGATGGAGCTATGTGGGGAATGAGAGAGTTGGAGGGGAAACTAGTAAGACAGAGGTTAAATAGGACTTGAGGATAGATCAAGAAGAAGAAGAAGGAAGTGGATTGAGAAGGAGCAGCGTAAATGAAACAAATGACTTATGCATCAAAACGAGAAATTCATTAACCTATGATAACCGTGCCATGAAACCTATGAACAGAAATGGAAAACAAGAAATGAAACCTATGCGTGGCAGTGAAATGTGGAAGTATGGTTCGATGTCAAAAATGCATGGATGGATCTTCAATGAAAACGTTTATGTTGCAGCTGTCATGGAGATGAGAAGAACTGCTTTTCTTTTTGGTGGTTGGTCATGGACTGCACCCCAATCCCTAACAGAGAGATGGCAGTGAGCCTTTACAACCTTTTTGCTGGAGCTCCAAGAGATTATATCTATCCTCCTATCAAACTTAAGCAACTGAAAGCAAATCACCATAAACTAGTCCTATCTATGCTCATGAAAACGACTAAATTAACAAACTGTAAATTCGAATTGCATGTGAAAATAAACAAACTCAAAGTGCTGGAACGAAATGCAAACACATTACAACACTGAGGAGATCTATTGCTCTCAGGTTGGGCCCTAACCTGAGAGCTATAGCTCCTTGAGAAAACTCAGAACTAGATCAAAATCTGCCTTCTTTATTCATAATCTGATGTCATGCCAAATTGGCTTACAAAAAGGAACAAAGACTAAGCTCTAGCTCGTACTTTCCAATTACAAGAGTAATGCCAAGGTTCAAAAAGCTTCTCTGCAAGGCTACGGCCTCAGTATTTATGCAAAAATGATCATCCAACAGATGTCCTTGATTTTAGGAGCTTGGCTGTCCAACTAAAGTTTAACTGCTGATCCTGTAGGACAGTCATAACTATTGTTCCTGTAGAACAGCTATAACTGCTGTTCTTGTAGAACAGCTGGCTGCTTCTAAGCTCGGTGGGGAGATGGATTGGAGCTCGGAGTTCTTGGTGGGAATCACGAGGAAGGTCCCCAAGACCGTGGACATCCTCTCCTAAAAACCAGCAGTGCCACCTCATTGTCTCCTCGTCTCCTTTTTCGTTGTCTTTTTCTCCCTTTTAATGCCAAAAACCTGAAAGCATCATGCATTAGTCACGTAGTTAAAATGTCTACCCTTCTTCCTACAAACAACACGAATAAACTAAGAAATGCATGCATAAGCAGTAAAGAGTGAATGGTTTGAGCAGAGCAAGTAGGCCAAATGAGCCCAAATTGTACCAAAAATTGGGGCTCATCATCACCCCCCAGCTAAGCTATTTGCTCATCCTTGAGCAACTTTGCCCCGGCTCCTCGTCTTTGGCCGAGAACTAGAGCCCGGAGCACGCTTTTCCTCCCCTGTTTTTGGTGGTTCTGCCTTTTCTACTGAGGGTGGCGCTTCTTCCTTTCCCGTTTTTGGTGGCCCTGCCTTTGCTGCCCCTGGTGGTGACGAAGGTGATGCTTCCTCCCCCTTTCCTATTTCCTTGAGCCGGGCTTCGGAAGGCGACTGGCCTATTTTTCGTGTCCAGGAAGTTATTTTTGGGCTCCCCTTTTCCGGGGTGGCTGATGTTTTAGAGGGGGTTCTTGCACTAGGTGAAGTAGGGACATCCCCTGAAATGGTTTGGCTGCTGGGTGGAGGTTGTGGCTTGCCCGTGGTCATCCTCTTGCTTCTCCTGGCTTCAGATGGTAGAGGGGTCTCCCTCTCCCTTTTCTCCTTCGGTTTTGGAGGTGTACTGAGGGCAGCCAGTGCCGCTGCTGCCTCCTTTTCGAGAATGCCAGCCTTCTCTTTCTTGCGTTTTGCTCTCTCAGAGCTCCTTGTAGAGGGCCCCTCCTTTTCAGATTTCGGGCTTCCTGTGGAAGACCCTGCTTTGCCCACTTCCGGGCCTCCTGTAGAAGATTCTTTCTTTCCCGCTGTTGGGCTTCCTGAAGAAGGCCCTCTCTCTGCCTTCAGACTCTCTGTAGGAGGCTGTTTCTCAATGACTTTCGGGCCTCTTGTAGAAGCCCCTTTTTCCAATTTCGGGCTTCCTGCAGAAGCCCTTGTCTCTGTCTTCGGGCTTCCTGTAGAAGCCTGTGTTTGCACTTTCGGGCTTCTTGTAGAAGCCTTTGTCTCCGTTTTTGGGCTTCCTGTAGAAGCCTGTTCTCCAACGATTTTCGGGCTTCCTGCAGAAGCCTTGGTCTTTGCTTTTGGGCTTCCTGTAGAAGCCTGTTTCTCACTGATCTTCGGGCTTCCTGTAGAAGCCTTTGTCTTTGTTTTCGGGCTTCCTGTAGAAGCCTGTTTTTCAATGATTTTTGGGCTTCCTGTAGAAGCCTGAGTTCGTGTTTTCGGGCTTCCTGTAGAAGCCTGTTTTTGCTTTCCTGTAGACACAGGTGTCTCCACTTCCGCTTGCTTGCCTGCTTGAGTTTTGCTTTTTGCTTTGGGTGCAGGCGCTGTTGAGGTACTTGGGCTGACGTGGGCCACCTCTGCTTTGTCCATTCTGCTCTTCATCCTCTTTTCCCTTGCTGACAGGATAGGTGTGCCACCTTTTTCTTGGTCCTTCTTTTCCTCATGCTTCTTCCTTTGTTCTTCGGCCATTGCTTCGTGTTCCTCACTGCTAGAGGAACCTGTTTCTTCGAACAACATTTTAATATCCCCATCTTTGGTCAAATTGCGGAAGGATTCCCATGAGAGGGGGACCTTATATGAGTGCAATGCATCTTCCACAAGCAGCTTTATTAACCCATGGTGGGCTATCTGATTAGGTATGCCCTCTCTTAGCTTTGTAGCACACTCCATTAGGGACTGCAGGAGATAATAAGGGATGCTCAGTTTTTGCTCTACAGGAAGGTCAATTCGGTGCCTCAACTCAGTGAGTAGCCGAAAGTGATATGCATACACAATGCTGAACCGGCCTTCACAAGTAATATATTTCATGATTTGCAAACTGACTTCATTCCAAGGTGGTGATAGACTCGTTCTTCTCACCCCGTTTTTATCCTCCGAGAATTCTTCCTCAGGTGGAAAGAATTCCTTCTTTGCTTGCTGACTCAGCTTTCTCTCCTTTTTATCCCACGGCAGACCCATAGGAAGTTCTGTGATCCGACTGATATGTTCTGGGGTGAGTTTGAGGCTTAGACCTCTGAAGTTTACTGTGGTCAGTGTCTGGGATTTAGGCTTCAAAGCCTGCAAGAATTCCTCGGCTACTTCATCATCGTAGCCCTGCAGCTTATCACAAAAAGCCATCCATTGTGCTCTGGTGAAGAGCTCTACCACTACCGGGTTTCTCCTTAGTTTAGTTGAATCCGTGGGCTCTCGTCTTATAAACCCACCCGGCATGATGAACACGGTCGTTTTAACGAAAGGTGGCAGATGCAAAAGGGATTTGGTCTATGGAGACAGAGCGTGCACATACAAAATTTCAACATAGACTACTTATACCAACATCCTGTAGAATGGTAGCAATGGCACAGCAAACAACAATTCCACCAATATCTTTATAACCCGACCGTGGATGATGGTCTTGCCACTTCTAATAACCAGTTACATTAAGAGTTCAGGGTTACCTCCTTAATTGGCCACCTTTTTCGCGAGGCACCCGCTTTCCTGTAGATGACTTCGTTCCTGTAGACTGCGTTCCTGTAGAACTGCGCTCCTGTAGAACTACGTTCCTGTAGAACTGCGTTCCTGTAGAAGCTGTGCGCAATTCTCGGGGAGGAGTATAGTTGGTCGCGCTCGCGGTGTGCTTGACCAGCGTTCTGGTAGCCAACAACTCGGCGTATCAAAGTGCAGAGGAGATCAGAATAGCTATCCGAGTTGAAGTGTTGGATGATAAATGCATGCGCATGATTTAGCCGATTGGATTTTGAATCGGCGCAATCCGTGGCGCGGGGGATGAGCTGTCCCCGCCGGACCGTTGGGCGACGTCATCCATCCTCCGCCTGCGTATTCACTTGCTGCTGCATTCATTCCCACATATTTGCCGCCGCCTTTCCTGTTAAACTCATGCTTCTGACGAGAGTGTTCCCACGTGCATGCCGTTCATTCTCTTTGTCGTGGCTGCCACCCAAACATCCAATTACACTTTAACTAGCCGACGTGGCCAGTCGACTGGCCATACGGCCGCTCAACCATTCAATTTTACGCTTTGCAAACAATTTCAAAGTTAGATTCATGCGATTTGATGGAAGGAAAGGTGGAGACACTTACCTGCGCGGCTGCACACGATTTTTCCAGTTCTCGGACGATGGTGAGCGGATCTACCTGCTGCGTGCGACTTACACAGACCCGGAAGCTCGTGGTTACAGGCTACCGATGCTGGAGTGGGTGGTTTTGCTTGCATTGCGCCCGCGTTTCATTTCGTATGGAGGTGCTGTGAATGGTATCCACTCGAGCAGGTTGAACTATTACAGGATCCCCGCGAGGGGTCTCGTAACAGTCCTTTCTCCTTGGGTGCATGCTGCACGATGGCGGTTCTGGCTTCTCGATCACAATCCCGGAGCTCTTGATGCGTGTGGTATGAGATTCCATCATTTGTTAATCTTTGGAAATGGCTTTCCCGCGAGAACTCATCGATTTTCTTTGTTTGTGCAGGGACTTGGCCGCATGTCGACATGGGTGGTGGAGCATGGTGACAGCAACGTGCAAGGATGCCAACAGAGGCTTGCATGCATCCAAACCAATCCATGGTCACAAACTCTCTTTTTAAGATGAATTCTGGCCGTCCAAAACTCCTACAGGAAGTTCCCAGTAGAACACAGAGCTTCCTGTAGAAAGCTCCTCCTTCCTGTAGAAAGTCTGCACTTTCCTATAGAAAATCCGTGCCTTCCTGTAGAAAGACTGCGCCTTCCTGTAGAAAGACAACAACTTCCTGTAGAAGATTCAAACCATGATAAAATTGCACATACCTTGAAAAAACATGGGTGCTCTTGGAGGAGGTACTGATGAGGTTCCTTGACAGCATGATAAGGACCCTTGGCTGTGAGTTGAAGGGCTTCCTCTTCTCCATAGAGCATCTGCAACCTGCATGCAATTTTTACCATATTTTGCTTATTGTTTTTTTTTTCTTCTTCTTCTTCTTTTTTTTTTTTGAAAGATGACAGGGGCGCCTCAAAGAGGTTTTCACCCATGCCATCTGCCCTGAGTGCCTCAGAGAGGTTTTCACTCAAGGATCTTTTCACCTTTTCTCCTTTTTTTTTTTTGAAAAACAATAGGGGCACCTCAATGAGGTTTTGCACCCCTACTACCTGCCTTGGGCGCCTCAGAGAGGTTTTCACCCAAGGATCTTTATTTATTTTTCTTTTTTCTTTTCTCTTTTTTCTCTTTTTTTTTTTTTTGTAGATATTTTTTCAGGGTGTGCCAGAGGCAGAGGCAGAACCCTTCTCTATGACCAATACAGATTTCTCCATAGTTTTGATAAACTCTTGTATTGAGAGAGGTCTCCTGTAGATCTTCAATCAATGCCCATTGACAAGCATGGGAATGGCTTCCTCATCAATGGTTCGAATGAGGACAGATCCATTGTCATGGCATTTCTCCATTGTATGTGGTCCTAGCCATCTGGTTCTCAGCTTCCCCTTGAAATCTTTGTATCTGGAATCATACAACAAAGCCCAATCTCCGGGCTGAAATTGCTTGTCATGGAGATGTTGGTCATGCCACACCTTCCTCTGAAGTTGAACCACTTCTGAGTGAAGGAGGGCCTGCATCCGGTGCTCGTCCAGGCCATTCAGCTGCAACAGCCTTTCTTGTTGTGCATGGCTGAGATCTAGGTCCAGCTGAGCTGCCATCCTCAAGGTGTTGTATTCAAACTTAATGGACAACAAAGCTTTCTTCCCATAGACTAGCTCGTATGGTGTGAAACCAGTGGTGGTCTTCCAAGTGGTGTTGTAGGCCCATGTGGCTTCTACCAGGCGATCTGCCCAGTCCTTTCTGCTGCTGCTCACCACTTTAGTCAAGATCCCTTCTAATGCTCTATTGGTGACTTCCACCTGCCCATTTGCTTGAGGGTGATAAGGGGTGGAAGTCCTGTGCTTGATCTTGTGATGAGCTAGGAGATCTTCAACCAGGTTGGAGGTGAACTGGCTCCCTTGATCGGTGACCAGCTCTCTTGGATAGCCAAACTTATAGAAGATGTTCTCTCTTAGGAACTCAGCCACCTTTTCTTCTGTTGCTGCTTTGATTGCTTTGGTCTCTGTCCACTTTGTCAAATAGTCAGTACACACAATGATGTAAGTCCTTTGCCTCGAAGAGGGGTTGATTGGGCCCACAAAGTCCATGCCCCACTTCTCAAATGGCTCAAGAGTCACTTGAGGTTGGAGAGGCATCTCATCCCTTTGGGTCAGTTTCCCCATTCTTTGGCATTGGTCACACTGACTGACATATCTTCTGACATCTTGATGAAATGTGGGCCAATAGTAGCCTGCCTGCAGGATCTTGAAGGCAGTTCTCTTTGCTGCAAAATGCCCTCCACAAGGCCCATCATGACAAGTGAGGAGGATATCAAAGACTTCCTCCTCCCTTACACAATGCCTTAAGATCTGATCGGGGCCAAGCTTGAACAGATTGCCCCCGATCCAAGTGAATGAGGCACTTTTTCTGATGATTTTGCTCTTCTCTCTGGAAGATAGGTGTGGAGGGAACTGTGCTGAAACAAGATAGTTTGCTATATCAGCAAACCATGGAGAGAGTACTGAAATAGAAAACAGATGTTCATCAGGCATCTGATCGTCCACTGTTCCATCCTCATCTGCAGACAAATCCAATCTAGATAAAAAGTCAGCAACAACATTTTCTCTACCTGGTTTATCAACAATGGTTAGATCAAACTGCTGCAATAAAAGTAACCATCTAATAATACGAGCATTCACATCTGGTTTATTAATCAAATATCTAATAGCAGCATGGTCAGTATGTACAAAGGTCTGGTAACCAGTAATATAATGTCGGAACTTGTTCAATGCATTGACCACAACCAAGAATTCTTTCTCGGTTACAGTGTAATTCAGCTCAGCTTTGGACAAGTTTTTGCTAACAAAGTAAATGGCATATGGAAGTTTCTGCTCAACTTGTCCTAAAGCTGCACCTATGGCTTTGTTCGAGGCATCAACGTGGATGTGGAAAGGTAGGGCCCAATTTGGACCTCTCAGGATTGGGGCTGACACCAACTTGTCCTTCAATTCATTTAAAGCCCTCTGACAATCGTCAGTCCATTTAAACTCCACATCTTTTGCCAACATACCAAACAATGGCGAGGCTAGCTTGCTGAAATCTTTAATGAATCTCCGGTAGTATCCTGCTAATCCCAAGAAAATCTGGACATCCCTTACCTTTTGAGGAGGTGGAACCCTCTTGATGAGAGCAATTTTGTTAGGATCCACCTGCAATCCTTGGGACGAAATGGTATGGCCTAGCACGGTCCCCTCAGTCATTAGGAATTCACATTTTTCAGGACTAAGGGACAAGTTCATCTCGGTGCATTTGGTTAGGACTTTTCCCAGGTTGGACAATGCTTCCTGGAAGTTGGCCCCATAAGGAGTAAAGTCATCCATATAGATTTCTACTGCATCATGGACCAGCTCCGAGAAGATGCTCAAGACAGCTCTCTGAAAGGTAGCAGGAGCATTGCATAGCCCAAAGGGAAGGACTCAATAGGCAAAGGTACCCCAAGGACAAGTGAAGGTGGTCTTATCTTGGTCTTCCGGGCTGATTTGGATTTGATTGTACCCGCTAAACCCATCCAGGAAAGAGAAGAACTTCTTTCCTGCCAGTCCATCCAACACTTGATCTATGAAAGGTAGAGGGAAATGGTCCTTCTTGGTAGCTTTGTTCAGTTCTCAGTAGTCCACACAAATTCTCCATTTCCCATTTTTCTTGGGAACCAACACTAGAGGGGACACCCATTCACTATCTGAGATGGGGTAGTTGAATCCGGCATCCAACAGTTTTTGCAATTCTTCCTTAACAATGTCCTTAAGGGCTGGATTCATTCTCCTCTGAGGTTTCCTAACCGGTTTACAATCCTCTTTGATGTATATATGATGGGTAGAGACCGAAGGATGGACTCCTTTCATTTCCTTATAGCTCCAAGCAAAAGCATCTAGGTGGTTGGCCAACAGACTACACAGCTCCTTTTCCTGGGAAGGAGATAGGGAGGAGCTGATCTTCAATGCTTTCTCAGGGCCGAACTCCACATTCTTGACTCTGGGAGTAACAGGGTTGGTTGTACAGAGATCCACTAAGGTGCTAGCTTGGGCATCCTCCACCAATTCCTCTAAGGGTAGTGCACTGGAAGGTGGATTCTGGATCAAGGTCTTGATCAAGTCATCCTCAGTTGGGGGGTCTTTTCTAGTGGTATCTAAGGTGCACAGAGGTGCTGAGTACACCTCGTCTTCTTCTCCTTCTTCCAACCAGAGTGGTAAATCATGCTCTAAAGAAGGTTGGGCAGGAGGGTATAGGACTAGCTGCTTGGACATGGGACCATTTTTGATGGTCATGTTTCCTGCCCGACAACTTATGTAAGCATCTGCAGTAGCTAACCAAGGCCTTCCCAAAATGAGAGGATATCCAGTAAGCTTGGCCTTTGGTTGCAGAACCAGGAAGTCTACAGGGTATTCCCAAGAATCAATGGAGACCATGACATCCTCCACAATCCCTTCGGGAGTCACAGTGGAGCGATCTGCTAATTGCAATACTGTCGAGGTCTTCCTCAAGGAACCCTGAAGATTGAGTTTAAGCATGGTATCCCTGGTCATCACATTGATGGCCGCCCCCAGATCAATCAAGGTGTGGGGGATAATGGTGCCATTGATGTGAACATCTACTACAAGACTTCCAGGATCTAGGTACTTTGGGCAGATGACTTGTCCTAGCATAAGGTCAGACAGTTGTCCTATGACATTGATAGTTGAGGCATCTTTCTTCCGTCTACCTGCGTGTTTGAAACACTTCTCCTTAACCAGCTTGTTATATATTGGCACATCCTTGATGGCTTGGAGAAGTGGGATTTTTACACACAACTGCTTGAGCTCACCCAAAAGCTCATCTTCTTCTGGGTTAGGTTGTGTGGTGGCTGTTAGTCTCTCAGGAAAGGGTGGAATAGCCTTTGGTTCACTTTCCTGTTTATCTTCCTCATCCTCTGGGGGAGGAGGTTGGCGATCTGGTAGAGTCTTTCCAGATCGAAGGTTGATCTCCTGGATCTCCACAGCATAGGTAGGGCATGAGTTTCCCCAGTGTATACCTGCTGGGCCTGTCTATTGTTGGGGTTCGGGTTCGGTTGAGCAGGCATTTGAGGTTGCCTTGGAGGAGCAAGAGGTAATGGTTGAGGTTGAACTGGTGGTGGAGGCAAAATGTCAGGAGGAGTGTTGTATTGGGGCCTCCACCCCGACTGAGGTGCATTCCATTGAGGCTGTGGTTGGGTATGTGAGTGATATGGATGAGAAGTAGGTTGAGTGGGGTACTGAGGTGGATAAGACCATGGAGGAGGCATGGACCATGAAGGATGAACAGGGGGACCCCAGGAAGGCATAAGAGTTGACTGGTTGGGGTTGTAATAAGCTTGAGATGCCCCTTGCATCCCCTGCTGATAAGGTCTAGATCCTTGTGGCCTCCTTTGGTTGAGGTAATAGAGAGGCTCTGTGGGAGCTTCGGTCCCTTGGTACATGGCTTTAAACCCAGGTAAGGTTGGACACTGATTTGTGGAATGGTCCTCCTCACAAACGAAACACACTTCAACCGAATGCAATGGACATTCGTTCTTAGGGTGCCTCCTTGTGCACCTAGGACAGAAGATAGCCAAGGCTCTCTCAGCCTCTTCTTTCTTTTGTTGAATCCTGAATGTATCAAGCTGCATGGCAATGGTTTGTCTCACCTCACTCTTATGATCTTCTAATTGGTTTGCAAGCTCATGTTTGGAGAAAGGGACACTAGTTGAGAGGTGGTTTCCTCTACCTCGTTTCCGAGCTGCCCTGGAGTGGTTTCTAAACACAGTCTTGATGTCCTCATAAGGCAGTTGGTAAATGTCCCCCCCAGCTAACATGTGAAGGGTATCTAAGAGGTCTTTAGGGACTCCTCGGAGTAGGACCAACTTGAGGGATTCAGGGTCAAGTGTGCTCCTAGCCCGCTTATAGCTTAGTTGGAACCTCTCCTCATAATCCTCTAAGGACTCATCATTTCCCATGGACATCCGAAAGATTTCCCCCTTTGTTTCCTTAGACCTACAGTAATCCCAGTACTTGGTGTTGAAAGCTTGCTGCATTTGAGCCCAAGTAGTGATACTATTCCCAGGCAAACCCATGAACCAGCGTAGTGCTGCATCCTTGAGAGTGGAAGGGAAAAGTTTCAACTTTTGCTCATCTTCAGTATAGTCATAGGTTCTACAAAGGACAACAAACTCAAACAGGAAGGTATCTGGATCTTCAGTGGTCAACCCATGGAAGTGAGGTAAGGCGGAGGGGCTAATGTTTTTCATTTTCATCTCTCCATTGGTCTCTCGGATGGGGAAGGCACCTTCTATTCTCTCATCTTCTCTTCTATTATCAACCATAGCTTCAAATGGAGTAGTCTCTAACTCTTCTTCTATTATAGGATCTTTGGATATCTCAGGATGTTCACCTATAGGTTCTTCTGGGTCACTGTCACCAAAGAGGAGAGAAGGGTGACTCAGTGATGTGGTGGGGGTGTTTGGTAGGAATTTGCCTGATCTATCTCGGTTCCTATGAGGCATGAAATGGAAAAGACTTTCTTTTTTCTCTTTGATTGCTTTTGCTTTGCTTTTCTTTTGGTACCTGCAAAACTGAGACACATGGATCTACAACTATCTATGAAAGATGCAAAATTAACTGAAAGCAGGAAAGGACTAATCTACTTTGCTCAAATGAAATTGCAGAAAGGAAATGCTAGTCTACGCTTGTAGAAAGGAAATGCTAATCTATGAAAGCAGGAAATGCTAATCTATGAAAGCAAGAAATGCTATGCTACTTTTGCAGAATGGAAATGAAGTAAACTACTTAGCAGAAGGCAAGAGTAAGGAAGTAGAAGAAAAGCAACAATTACTAATACTCTGACGCTTCCCCGACAACGGCGCCAAAAAGATGGTGGGCTCCAGTATTGTAGCAATAATGCTACAACTCCTGGAGCTTTCTGTCTCTTAATTTTATCAACCCGGTTGTTCGTACAAACTTGGAAGCGACGGTGCTGTATGCACAAGTACTAGCTCTTGTCGCAGCTGTCACTTGGTCAGCTGGCACAAGTCTGCTAGGGCTCAAGCCAACTTCTATAGGCTCACAGAAGAAGCTTTATCAATGATGGACGAAAGCTAACTCAAAGGAGACTAGTCTAATTGCAGAAGGAAACTGAAAACCAATAAAGCATGGAAACCCTAGGAAACCCTAATTTGACTAGCTAGACCCTAACTATGCAAAATTGTGAATGAAACAACTACCAATAATGTCGTTACTTGCAGTGAACTGAAATACATGCATCTAAGCTACTTGCATCTGAAAAATCATGTTTTTGTATTTTTTTCATTAAGTGGTTGGATTTATTGTGATGATGCTTTTGATTAGGGTTTGGTTGTGCAAGAGCGATTGGAATGGAAGGAAAGCATGGGCAAGGTCAGGATGGCTAAGGAAGGTCCCAGAGGGTCTCTAGCATCAGTCCACAGAAGCCCACCACGTTCGGATGCTCAGCAACCGAGTTTGCAGGTTTCTACAGGAAGTCTGCAGGGGATCCTACAAGAAACTCAGGGGTTTCTACAGGATGGCTGTGCAATTCTATAGGATGTTTGGCCATGGAGGTTTTGGGAGATGGTGAAGTGTTGGAGTGGTGTGGGAGGATAGGTGAGATGGAGATGGAGCTGGTGATGGCTCAGGAGCAGAGGAATCAGATGGAGGAAGAGTGTATGCAGTGGTTTGATGATTGGAAGGATGGGATCAATGAGAGTTGAAGGAGATGGAGCTATGTGGGGAATGAGAGAGTTGGAGGGGAAACTAGTAAGACAGAGGTTAAATAGGACTTGAGGATAGATCAAGAAGAAGAAGAAGGAAGTGGATTGAGAAGGAGTAGCGTAAATGAAACAAATGACTTATGCATCAAAACGAGAAATTCATTAACCTATGATAACCGTGCCATGAAACCTATGAACAGAAATGGAAAACAAGAAATGAAACCTATGCGTGGGAGTGAAATGTGGAAGTATGGTTCGATGTCAAAAATGCATGGATGGATCTTCAATGAAAACGTTTATGTTGCAGCTGTCATGGAGATGAGAAGAACTGCTTTTCTTTTTGGTGGTTGGTCATGGACTGCACCCCAATCCCTAACAGAGAGATGGCAGTGAGCCTTTACAACCTTTTTGCTGGAGCTCCAAGAGATTATATCTATCCTCCTATCAAACTTAAGCAACTGAAAGCAAATCACCATAAACTAGTCCTATCTATGCTCATGAAAATGACTAAATTAACAAACTGTAAATTCGAATTGCATGTGAAAATAAACAAACTCAAAGTGCTGGAATGAAATGCAAACACATTACAACACTGAGGAGATCTATTGCTCTCAGGTTGGGCCCTAAACTGAGAGCTATAGCTCCTTGAGAAAACTCAGAACTAGATCAAAATCTGCCTTCTTTATTCATAATCTGATGTCATGCCAAATTGGCTTACAGAAAGGAACAAAGACTGAGATCTAGCTCATACTTTCCAATTACAAGAGTAATTCCAAGGTTCAAAAAGCTTCTCTGCAAGGCTACGGCCTCAGTATTTATGCAAAAACGATCATCCAATAGATGTCCTTGATTTTAGGAGCTCGGCTGTCCAACTAAAGTTTAACTGTTGATCTTGTAGGACAGTCATAACTACTGTTCCTGTAGAACAGTTATAACTGCTGTTCCTGTAGAACAGCTGGCTGCTTCTAAGCTCGGTGGGGAGATGGATTGGAGCTCGGAGTTCTTGGTGGGAATCACGAGGAAGGTCCCCAAGACCGTGGACATCCTCTACTAAAAACCAGCAGTGCCACCTCATTGTCTCCTTGTCTCCTTTTTCGTTGTCTTTTTCTCCCTTTTAATGCCAAAAACCTGAAAGCATCATGCATTAGTCACGTAGATAAAATGTCTACCCTTCTTCCTACAAACAACACGAATAAACTAAGAAATGCATGCATAAGCATTAAAGAGTGAATGGTTTGAGCAGAGCAAGTAGGCCAAATGAGCCCAAATTGTACCAAAAATTGGGGCTCATCAATATGTGAGTGTAGAGGGGAAGTAAAAAAATTATAAAAGAAAATAGATTCTAAACAGAAGAAGTGAGACTTTGGATCTGCAAATCTGAAGCAAGGGAAAGGCACCCCCAAACCGCTGAACAAAGGACAAAGCCGAGGCGGGGTGGCCTAGGACAACTCGCTAAATCCGCAAGCAAAGAACAACACTGTGAAGCTAAAGAAGGACATGGGAAAGTGGTGTGAGTTCCATAAGAGCTCCACTCACAACACAAGTGAGTGTCGGGCCAAGAAGTCACTGGTGGCTAAGCTAAAGTATTCAGAATCAGATGCATGTTCAGTCTCTGAGTCAGAACCCGATTAGGGGAATGACAAAGGGAAGCAGATTATCGATGTGGAGCCCAATGCCACCGTTGCCACCACAAAGATCCAGAAGGAGGAACCCGAATATCCAGAGGAGGAGGAGCGCCTCTTCCACTCCCAGATGTGGGTAAAGGACTCCCTGCTATAGTTCATTGTCGATAATAGGAGCCAAAAAGAACTTCATTTCAGCAGAGGTCGTGAAGCGGCTGGGCTTACTGACCACAGCACATCCACAACCATTAACCATCGGGTGGCTCACCAAGGACGGGATCTTCGCGTGAGCCAACAGTGTTGCCTTCCATACAACATCAAGCCCTTCACGGATGAGGTATTGTGTGACGTTTCTCCCCTTGATGTTTGTGATGTATTATTAGGCCAACCATACTTGTGGAAGCGACATGTTGTATATGAGTCAAGGCCTCGTGTTGTTATTGTTACTTTGGGAAATAAGTTGTATAAGATACCGAAGGTAGCACCGCCTACCACCATCTCTTTTGTTACTGCAAAACAATGTAGTAAGATCATTTCCAAAGCTGAGAAATTTGTTTTCCTAATGATACGCCCTCAAGGAAAGAAGAATACGGTGGCCATGACCTCCAGACAGGGCCCCTCCGCATGACAACTACATATGGACAAGGTCGTGGAGGAGTACGAGGACATTTTCACCTCCCCCGTAGGGGTTCCTCTACACTCTCAGGTCAAGCACTCCATCTGTTTGACCCCAGGTGCGCCGCTGCCCAATGGACCAATCTATTAGTGCTCCGTTCTGGAGAATGATGAAATCAAGAGGTAGATTCAAGAACTATTGTAGAAAGGTCACATCCGACAGAGTTCATCGCCCTATGGGAGCCTGATCATGTTGGTACAAAAGAAGGATGGGACTTGGAGACTCTGTATTGACTATCGGGCGCTGAATAAGCTCACTGTCCAGAATAAGTACCTGATCCCACAGATTGATGACCTTTTGGACCAACTGAAGGGGGCAGAATATTTCAGCAAGATCGATTTGAAGTCAGGATATCACTAGGTACCAATCGAACCCTCCGATGTGTGGAAGACTGCCTTCAAAGCCAAGTAGGGCCTTTTCGAATGGTTGGTTATGCCTTTTGGGTTAACGAATGCTCCTGGAACCGTCATGAGGTTAATGGATGACATCTTGCGACCATTCACCAACTCATTTGTAGTGGTATACTTGGATGACATCCTGATCTTCAACCAGAGTTGGGAAGAGCATCTCCACCACATCCGACAGGTTCTCCAAACACTGCGGCAACACAAGTTATGTGCCAATTTGGAGAAATGCACTTTTGGCATGACCCAAGTTCAGTATCTGGGATACATTATTGATGAATAGGGGGTGCATGTGGATCTAGCCAAGATCCAAGTCATTCAGGATTGGCCATCTCCAACCACTCTGACAGAGCTCCGCAGCTTTCTGGGTCTTTCCAACTTCTATCGCAGGTTCGTGTTGAGATTTTCTCATATCACTTAGCCCTTGAGTCAAGTCACCAAGAGAGGAGCAAAAGAAAAATTCTTTTGGTCTGAATCTCAATAAAAGGCATTCACATAGTTGAAACATCGCCTCTGCTCGACACCAATGCTCGCATTACCAGACTTGCAACAACCATTTGAGATCGAGACAAATGCCTCTGACTATGCTATTGGGGCAGTCCTTACTCAACATGGGCATCCAGTGGCATATCATAATGAGGCACTTTCAAACACAGTCTGAGGGTATCCCACTTATGACAAAGAGATGTATTCCATTGTGTAGGCCTGTTGACAATGGAAGCATTACATTTTGGGGAAGGAAACGGTCATCCACACAGACCACTGGCCCCTCCAGTTCATACAAACACAAGGGAAGTTGCAGAATGATCACCATCAAAAGTGGTCCACATACTTGCAAAATTTCCATTTGAATATCAAGTATAAGAAGGGAAACACTAATAATGTTGCAAATTGCCTCAGTCGACCACCGATCATGGCGTTAACCACCGTGCTCAACTCTTGTGGGCACGAGATTTCTGATTGGCCACTTCTCTACAAAAACAACCCAGAATTCTGCCACACATACTAGACACTATTGGAGGGTTAGCATGTTCCAGATTTTCACCTCCAGGATGCCCTGTTATTCCACCTGGGTCACCTTTGTGTTCCTTCAAGCGAGCATGCCAAGATGACTTGGGAAGCACACTACAGTCGGGCTGCTGGGCATTTCTGGGTCGAGAAAATGGTGGCAGTACTGCAGAAATATTTCTATTGGCCGGATCTTCAACAGGATGTCGGAAGTACATCAGATCCTACATTGTCTGTGCCGTTGCCAAACTGACCATCAAGAAGCAAGGCCTCTATACGCCGCTGCCTACCCCTAGTCGACCTTGGCAATCCATCTCCATGGATTACATGTTGGGCCTTCCTTCTACTAAGCATGGAAATGACTGTGTTTTTGTGGTCATCGACAAGCTCTCAAATATGGCCGTTATGGCAGCTTGCAAGAAGAATATCATAGCAGAAGCCATTGCTAAACTCTTCTTTGAACGAGTGTGGGTACAATTTGGGATCCCACAGTCTATCATCTCAGATTGGGATAGCAGGGTCCTTAGTACATTTTGGTCCAGTCTCTGGTCGATGCTGGACACCAAACTCCTAAGTCCACAACCTTCCATCCCCAAATTGATGGTGAGACAAAGGTTGTCAACAGGATGATCGTACACATTCTGCGCATGTATAACTCAAAGCATCCATGCACATGGGATGAGAGCCTCCTCTATGTTCAACACAACTATAACTGGGCTCTCCACAGCTCTGTTGGTTTTAACCCCGTACAGAAATTACCTGCATACGAATTCTAAAACACAGTAAATAAAAAATACGAGAGCATAACACATAAAACACATATAAACAGAGATTTTCCCCTGGATCCCAAAACCGGGACTACCAGCTTGATTTTTCATTATATTCCTTCCAATGTTACAATACATATTTATACATGCCGAAGCATCCAATACCATGGACCGAAAACCATCGCCTCCAAAACCATGTGCGAAAATCATGCACAAAACCATAGGTAGGTCCGCCCAACCTAACATAGGGTCCAAAACCCTATGTTAACAGCACCCCTCAAACCCCCTGTGATTCCCCCTGCTATGCAATTGGCGCAACGAAGGGGGGGCTTCGCCCCCCTTCTAACTCCCCAGTTAACTACGTGGGCTAGTCGTGGAAAGAATATAACACAACCCAACATTCTCTCACTTGTTGTTTTCTTTCCACAGGGAGCCACAAGAGAGCTTAGTCATTTATCCAGCCCTGCAATGCCCATTGTTTCTCTACACCAAGAGAACTTCTCAGAGCTCACAGATTTGGTCAATGCATCTGTAGTATTCTTCAAAGTGTCCACCTTTACCAGCAACACCTTTTTGTCTTCTATCATATCCCTCACAAAGTGATACTGAACATCAATGTGCTTTGTCTTTGAATGACATGCAGGGTTTTTTGCCAAGAAAATTGCACTTTGGTTGTCACAGTCTATCCTTATAGCTCCATGTACTAACCCCATCCTTGAACACAATCTCTGTAACCAAACTGCTTCCTTGCTTGCATGAGTGGTTGCCATGTATTCTGCCTCTATAGTTGATAGTGCCACTACAAATTGTTTCTTACTCATCCAACTGACTACACCTCCAAATAGTCTAAACACATACCCACTTGTAGATCTTCTTTGATCCAGATCTCCAACCCAGTCTGCATCAAAAAAACCATGAATATCTAACACTCTGTCCAATCCTGGTCTTCCTTGGTAGCACAAACCATAATCACTAGTGCCACGCAAATACCTGAAAACCTGCTTCACTGTTGTCCAATGCTCCTTCCCTGGTTTTGACATAAACCTACTCAATACTCCCACTGCATGTGCAATGTCTGGTCTAGTACAGACCATCGCATACATCAGGCTACCGACTGCACTTGCATATGGAACACGAGACATGTCCTCTTCCTCTTCTTGTGTCTTGGGACACTGTTCAGCAAATAACTTTACACCTACAGGAATAGGAACCTTCACTGGTTTACTATCCTGCATATTAAACCTCTGCAATATTGTCTCAACATACTTCCTCTGGTTTAACCAAAGCTTCCTCTTTGTCCGATCTCTTTTAATTTCCATTCCCAAAATATAGTTTGCAGCACCAAGATCTTTCATGTCGAATTTGGAAGACAAATGGGTCTTAAAATCATGGATAATTTCTTTGTCATTTCCAACCAGCAACATATCATCCACATACAATACCAGATAAATAACACGGTCACTAATTAATTTAAAATACACACAATGATCTGCTTTGCTTCTGGTTAATCCAAGTCCCCATATAAATGTATCAAATTTCTGATACCACATCTTTGGTGATTGTTTTAACCCATACAAAGACTTCTTTAACTTGCATACCAGTTCTTTCTTACCCTTCACCGCAAAGCCTTCAGGTTGCTTCATGTAGATCTCCTCTTGCAGATCTCCGTGAAGAAATTTTGTCTTCACATCTATCTGTTCTACCTCAAAATCAAAAGCAACAACAACAAATAGAAGTAATCTAATAGAAGTTACCTTGGCAACAAGAGAAAAAATATCACCAAAATCAATTCCCGACACCTTGGAATAACTTTTTGCTACCAACCGTGCTTTGTATTTCTCCACCTTCCCTTTTGCATTTGTCTTCTTCTTGAACACCCATTTGCTGCCAATGGGTTTCCTTCTAACCGGAAACTCCACTAGATACCAAGCCTCATTTTTGTGCAAAGATGCCATTTCATCAACCATGGTCTCTTTCCAGAGTTTTCCATCCTCTGAATCTAATGCTTCCTTCACAGTTCTGGGATCATCATCAGTAATAGATAAAGCAAATTTTGAACAGAAAGTGTTGGAAATAACACTGAGAGGGGGGGTGAATAAGTATTAGCAAGTCAAACAATTTTTCATTTCCATAATTAGATTCATATACGCTACTTCAGTTAATGGAACTTGCATGTATACACCACTGTGTTTAAGGCAACTAGCGTATATCCTGCAAACTTATGATTCAGTTAATTTATCATATGTTGATCTTTAATAAATGCATCAGAACCACATAAACAGTAACCAGGTGCAATAAAAACAGAACATAAGATATAAGGTGGAAACCCAATGTGGGTGAAAACCACCTGCTGCAATCGTCTCTATCTTCTTTTAATAATAATAAACTTCTTTTTATAATTTTTGTACTAGTGCAGACTTATACCAGTATGCAGGCTTCTACCTCCGGAAGGCTACAACCTTCTCTCATTCTCGAGCTTCTTCTAGAAGGGAGCTACTATCCCCTAGCTCTTGTACTAGCTGATATGTTTACTAGTACGTAGTTACCAGCCTACACAAGGCTACAACCTTCTCTTTTCTTCCAGGTACCACATTTCATAATTTTTTTAGACTGGATCCATCAATAACATCATTCAATCATCAAATATATCTGCATCAACCAATCTCCTTTGCACCAACCACAACTGATCCAGGTGGATATTGGTGGCCACCTGCCAAGTCCACCTGTACCCCCACCATTGTCTTTCTCAACATTTTCAATTTCCTTAATTGTAGCACAACTTACTATTTTTAGCAGTTTTTCGGGTCCTGAACTTCCGGAGCCGTTTTGAGGCCCTAAACGACGTTTTTTGGGGAATCCGGGGGCAACACGAGTCCATGGAATGGACTGGTGTTGCCCGTTCCAACAATGATAGTGCTCGGATAGATCTTTCTAATGAGCTATTGTACGCGTCAAACGGAGATCATATGCCAAAGTTACGACCCCGGGAAGTTGATGTACCAACTTACCCCCAAACGGGGCCCACAGTTTGGCGTTTCATCTCCTAGGGTTAGGTTTTGGAATGTTAAGGGTTTTTCCATTGTTTCTCAACAATAAATAGGCCTTCGAGCCTCATTGTAAGATAGTTCAGAGGCATGTAGCCATCACATCTCTTCTCAGAGATAAGCTACCATCGCCCTAGCTAGTTTATTTCCATTTCTGTTTGTAAGCATATTTCAGTATTTTCCATTAATGAAATGAAGTATTATTTCCGCTGCATCTTTGTGTATATGGTTATCTCTGTAATTTGTTGCGTTCCTGTTTAAATCCGGATCAACAACTGAATCAATCAATCACTCTGACAACCCTTCAATCTGATCTTTCAGAATGCTGTATCCAGAATATAGTAACCAGAACCCAAGCTAGAACCCAGAACACTGCAATAACAAACAGAAGCAACTAAAACATATTTTATAAGATATATGCTACTTCCATGTGTCGAACCTGTGTGCATACGCTCTTTTCTCAAGGCGAACCTGCGTACAGATCTGCAAATCAAATTTAAGATGTATACGCTGTTTTGATATGCAGAACAGGCGTGTATATGCACCTTTTCTAAAGTGAACCTGCGTATAGATCTGTAAATGATGATTTAAATATTACAACAATTCCAGACTTTAGTTATACCGAGATCATAATATTTACAGACTACACCATGCGCCAGTTATTCAGATAAATGATCAAACCATATAAAGGTACTTCACTTCAGGCCTTAAGATCTTGACCCATCATTAGATCTTATCCTTCGTCAAGCGCTAAGGTTCATCCTTGGTTCAGATCCAGCTATGCATTGTAACCCAATAACCTGTACACTAGATCTTGCTCTTCATTAGATATTCAATACTTGAGTGCCTTGGCCTAATGATCTTCCCCTCCTTTTATACTATTAGGCCTTACTCAATACCATGGACCAAAACCACTTAGGACCAATACCTTAGACCCAATACTTGGGGTCAATACCTTGAAACAGATACCTTGGACCAATACCATGGATTAAAATACCATGGACCAAAACTTAGTTATCCAAGATATACGCGCCTTGCATTCTGTGAAAGTGCGTGTGTACATATACGCGACTTGTATATAGTGAACCTACGTGTATACGTGGCTTGGCCAATGGTGAACCTGCGTATACCTCTCTTTCTTCATTTTGATCTAAACTTTGTGTTGTTAACCTGCTGAACTATGATCTGTCATCTGAGTGAGTTGCCATCAAGGACAACACCTGTGTCATAATGCCAACAATCTCCCCCTTTGGACTTGATGGCAACCCCAAGTCACTCTCCCCCTTTGTCATCAAGGGCAAAGGGTTATGCTCCCCCTGAGTACATGCTGAATTCTCTGATATGCTGAAGAGTGCTGATTGAGCTCCATGATCGAGTCCATGCTCCCCCTGAATATAAGCAAGGTCTGCAAAAAGATGTTCTAAAAGAAGAACATGACTCTATACATACATCATAAATGACCTTCCTATCACCAATGACTCATACATAAATCCATCTCCCAACTAGGTGGGGATATACCAATTGTTTATACATGTAAAACCAAGAAACATTACAACATCTATCCCATGCATAGTGGGGTAACAAATTAGGTCATTTCATGACCTTTTCATTAAAAAATATACATGACATATATAACAAAGACCAAATATCTTAAACAAGACCATGATAGTCATCAACAACTATCATTAGCAGCATCTGTCAATTAGCATCCAGACCAGCAACCATGTTCTCCCCCTGAACCTGTTCCACCTGAATAAAAAACAACTGTGTGAATTTGTACCAAGATCTTCTAAGATAATGCCCACAATGCATTATTAGAAGCATATGCTCCCCCTAAACCTGTGCCAAATGATCACTGTCAGATCTGATCATTTCATATAATAGAAGAGTTATCAAGGCATCATTATCAATCAGATATACATCAAGTTATCAACAACTTATGAGAGCCAACATATTTCCACATGTCATCCACAGACTGTAACCATCATCAAGCAGAGTAGATAATTCACTGAACCATATTAGACCCCTTTCTTCCTGAGTCTGGCCCACTGCTTTTCTTCAAACCAACATATACGTGATTGTATCCATAGAAACCAGCATATGTATGCGACTACACTTCATGAAACTCGCGTATAACCACCTTTCTCTGAAACAGATAGGATTTAACAGCAGGATGATGCATCAACTACTCCCAACTTCTGTCTGAGATATTCAAATGTCTCTCTAGGCAGTGGTTTGGTGAATATATCAACAACCTGTTCTTTGGAGGGAAGATACTCCAATTTGACATTTTGTTCAAGCACTTGTTCACGTAGAAAATGATACTTGATGGGTATGTGCTTGGTCTTGGAATCCATGACTAGATTCTTTGAAATATTGATGGCACTTGTAGTGTCACATAGAATGGAGATGGGTGGAGTACATGTGATCTAAATGTCTTGCAATGTTTGCATCATCCAAAGGAGTTGTGTGCAGCAAGATGCAGCTGCCACATATTCTTCTTCAGCTGTAGATAATGCAATTGAACTTTGTTTCTTGCTGAACCAAGACACAAATTTGGAACCCATATAGAATGCACCACCACTAGTGCTTTTTCTGTCATCAACGCTTCCTACCCAATCTGCATTTGTATATGCATGAAGTGTAAGATCTGTATCTCTAGGATACCATAAACCAAAATTATGTGTTCCTTGAAGATATTTGAAAATCCTTTTGACTGCCTGAAGGTGTGATTCCTTTGGATTTGCTTGGAATCTTCCAACTATTCCTACTGCATGCATGATGTCTGGTCAGGTACCTGTTAGATAAAGAAGACTGCCAATCATAGATCTGTAAGTTGGTTGATGTACTGCTGTTGATTCATCATTTGAGCTGAGACTACATCCTGTTACCATTGGGGTACATACTGGTTTAGAATCTTCCATGCCATATTTTTTCAAGATCTGTTTGAGATATTTGGTTTGTGACAGAAAAATACCATCTTTATTTTGTTGAACTTGTAGACCAAGAAAATATGTAAGCTCACCAAGCAGGGAAATTTCAAATTCTTGCTGCATTACCGAAGAAAAATTCCGACTCATGGCTTCTTCATTACTACCAAAAATGATATCATCAACATACACAACAAGTATTAGAAATTTATTATTGTCAATCTTTGTATATAGATTGCTATCAGCTGATCCCTTTGAAAAACCTTGTTGATGGAGATATTTGTCAAGACGGTAATACTAGGCCCTTGGAGCTTGTTTTAGACCATAGAGAGCCTTTCTGAGTCTGCATACAAGTTTTGCATCATTTCCAAGAATGAATCCATCTGGTTGCTCAATATAGACTTCTTCTTCTAAGTCTCCATTAAGAAAGGCAGATTTTACATCCATTTGGTATACTTTGAATTTCTGAAAACTAGAAAGAGCAAGGAACATTCTTATGGCTTCAAGTCTAGCAACAGGTGCAAAAGTTTCTTCAAAATCTATACCTTCTTGTTGAGCATATCCTTTACAAACAAGTCTGGCCTTGTTTCTAATAACTTCTCCATTTTCATTCAGCTTGTTTTTGAATATCCATTTAGTTCCTATGATATTATTATCATGAGGTCTAGGAACTAATTCCAAAGTATTATTCTTTTCAATTTGCTCAAGTTCTTCATTCATGGCCTTGACCCAACATTCATCTTTGCATGCTTCATTTATATTTTGAGGTTCGGTGGAGGATAACAATGCTAGATAGCTTGAAGCTTCTGTAATAGTTCTTCTTGTCTGCACACCTGCCTCTTTCTGTCCCAAAATTTGAGTCTCTGGATGATTTTTCTGAACATACCTGGACGGAGTCTTTTCTTCTACTGTTATCTCTTCTTCTGGTGCTTCATTGGTTTCTTCTTCAAAATTAGTTTGATTTGATGTGGGAGGATAATCCTCATCTTCTTCATAATCTTTGATTTTTATTTGTTTTGGATTTTTGCATGCTTCATCAACCACAACATCAACACTTTCAATAATTTTCCCAAGTCGCTTATTATAACATTTATATCCTTTACTTCGGGAAGAGTAACCAAGGAAAATACCTTCATCTGCTCTAGGTTCAAACTTACCAAGTTTTTCATCAGTCCTTTTGATGTAACATTTGCTTCCAAAAAATTTGAAGTATTTTACAGTAGGGGTCTTACCATACCAAAGTTCATGTGGAGTTTGAGTGCTGTTTACCCGAACATTTTCTTGGTTGAGAATAGTGACGGCAGCGAATGCAGCTTCACCCCAGAAGGTTGCAGGAGTTCCAGACTCATCTTGCATAGCACGAGCCATTCGTTGAATAGTTCTATTCATACTTTCTACCACTCCATTTTGCTGAGGAGTCCTTGAGGTGGAGAATTGCCTTTTTATTCCATGTTCTTCACAAAAGTCAAAGAATTCATCCGAGGTAAATTCCCCTCCTCGATCAAATTTGAGGCATTTGATTTTGCGATCTGATTCATTTTCAACCAAAGCTTTGAAGGCTTTGAACTTTTCAAATGCTTCATCTTTATGCTTTAGAAGTCCTATCCAACACATTCTGGAAAAATCATCAATGAATAATATAAAGTATTCTTCTCCACGAGGTGACTTTTTCCTTGATGGTCCACATAAATCAGTATGAACAAGTTCAAGAGGCTTACTAGCTGATCCTTCCTTTTTAGGGAAGTGTGATCTAGTTTTCTTACCAAATTGACATGATTTGCATATTGTATTTTCTAGAATGCTAATATCAGGAAGATCAAAAACAACCTGGAATCTACATGCTTTTCTTATTTGAGAGAAGCTTAGATGCCCCAATCTTTTGTGCCATAGCCAATGTTCATCATTTTTGCTTAGATAGCACTATTGTTGTCCTCCCTTGAGTATGTATAAGTTGTTTGGAGTTCTTATACCTTTGATCATGGTTTCTCATGTATCAAGCTCATGAACAACACATCCATTTGATCGGAGTACTACTTCATTTCCTTGATCACACATTTGACTGACACTCAACAGGTTATGCTTTAGACCATCAACATACATAACATTCCCAACTTTAACTTTTTATTTTAAGAGAACAGAGCCTTTACCTTTTATGACAGCAGGAGTGTCATTTCCAAATGAGACCTTCTTTTCCTTTTCTAAGGCATTATATGAATGAAGTTTTTCTTTGTCACGTGTCATGTGTTTTGAGCATCCACTCTCGATGTACCACTGATTTTCTTGTCCTTCTACATATAAAGCTATACCACATCTTTCTGTTTGCGGTTCTTTTTTCTTCCATATTTTGGGACTTAATGGAGTTTGCTCCTTCTGAGATGTTTGCTGAAATTTACTTCTGCATTTAGATTCTTCATGACCGAAGTTGTTGCAGATAGAGCATTCTATTTCATTTTCAAGAAGAGAAAATTTATTGTAGGACCTTTTCATGATCCCTGTCACATTCCTTCGTGCTTCTCTAGTCATGATGGTCTTGTCAGCAACACATTGAGCAACTTTGTGTCCAAAGTTATGACATGAAAAACATTGGCCATTAAAGAAGTTCCTGTGATTATCGAATCTACTGACCTGGTGATTGTAGTTTCTATTGATATTCATTCTTGAAGCAAATTGAGTATGATTTACCTGAGGTTGGTTGTATCTTTTGTTCATCCTTGAAGTAAATTGAGCCTGATTTACCTAGTGATCTACTTTATGCCTTTGTTGACGATTGTCAAACTGTTCACTGCTCTTTGCTGCATCAAGATAGCTTTTAGTGGAGGTTGACGACTTCTGTGCTTGAGATGCTTCTTTAGTATATCCAAGACCTATCTTTATCAGAGGAGAACACTGCACTTTGATAATTTCATTTAAGGTTTCTGATCCTTTAGCAAATCTAAGATTGAGAGCTTTTGTTTTCTCAATATCCTTTCTTAGACCCACAATTTCACATTCTAGTTTTTCATTGTGTTTTTCTCTTTCAGCAAGTTGGAATGTCAAAGTATCTATAATCATATTCTTTTCTTCTAAACAGATTTTGAGTTTATATATTTCTTCATAAAGGTCATCTTCATCTAAAGCATCCAAGAAATCATCATCTTCAAAAGCCATCAGAAGTCTATAGTCATTACTATTTTCGTCTTCATCACTAATTGATAAACCATCGCTATCTTCATGCGTATAGTACCTCTTCTTACTTACACTTTGTTTTCTATTCCATTTTGCAGATTCATTACCTTTATCAAACTTATATTTATGAGGACATTTGGAAGCATAATGACCGACTCCTCCACAAGCAAAACATTTGAAAGGTAGTTTACTTCTAAATCTTCTGGAACCCCGTTGAAGGTGATCTATTGACCAGGTAACATGTTGTCTCCACCGCCTCTACCCAGAATTCATGTCCTAACCTAGCACCACTGAGCATGCTTCTTGCCCTTTCCATCAACGTCTTGTTCATTCTTTCTGCAACTCCATTTTGCTAAGGTGTATATGGAGTAGTCTTCTGCCGTGCTATACCACACTTCTTACAGAATTCTTCAAATTCCTTCCTGTAAAATTTTCCACCGTTATCTGTTCTCAACACCTTTATCTTCTTTTCTGTTTGGTTTTCTACCAGAGCCTTAAATTCTTTAAACTTGTCAAAGACTTCAGATTTATTCTTAAGGAAATATATACATGTATTCCTTGATAAGTCATCTATAAATGATACATAGTACACAAACTTACCCAGTGATGGAACCTTCACAAGTCCAAACACATCACTGTGCACAAGCTCTAATATCTGTTTCACCCTCTTACCACCAGAGGGCAAACTCACCCAATTTTGCTTCGCATATACACAATTTTCACAGAAATCAAAAACTAGAGAGCTATTACTCATACCTTCTACCATACCTTTACCATGAAGTATTAGAAGGCCCTTCTCTCCAATATGTCCAAGCCTTTGATGCCACAACATGGTCTTCTCTCTAGAGACCACTAGATTTTCTGCTCCACTTTCAGGAACCACAGAACTGTTGTACCCATCAACAACAGTGCTACCTTGCAGCTTGTACAGAGTTTCAATCCGAACTCCTCGCATCAATACCAGTGCTCCCCAAACCATCTTGTAGGTATCCTTCTCGAACACTGTTTTTACACCTGCATCATCCAAATTGCTTACATAAATCAGATTTTTTGCTAATGCATGAATATGCAGAACACCGAGAAGTGTTCTAACCCTTCCACCTTGCAACTTCAACTTTACTTTTCCGCGACCAATGATTCTAGCCTTCCTGTCATCCCCCAAGAGGACATCACCACCATCATATTTCTCATACTCACAGAACCACTCTCTATGGGGAGTGAAGTGAAAGGATGCACTTGAGTCAATCAACCATGCCTCATGATCTACATGTGTACTTGAAGAAGCCAAGTACACATCCCCACCTTCATCTGAGGTGGTTTTTGCCTCTGCAGAAGGAGCATCATCAAATCCCTTTCCTTTGTCAGGAGCTTTCGATTTATAGTCCCTTTTGTAGTGCCCTTCCTTTCCGCATTTCTAGCACACTACCTTTACAGGTTTTCCTGGAGATTTAGATCTCCCACTCGATGACTTATTTTTGTTTCTATTTTGGGACCGTCCTTGTACAGACAAGGCATCACCATTCTGGCTCTCCATATTTTTCCGTCTCATTTCCTTCGTCAACAAGGATTAGATTATTTCATCAAACTACAAGGCAGTGGAATTGCTACCTATTGCAATAGCCAGACTATCCCACGAATCTGGTAGAGAACACAACAGACTGATGCACTTATCTTCATCTGAAATTTTAATATCAACAGATGATAACTGACTTATCACAGTATTAAATGCGTTCAGATGCTCTGTCACCGAGTCTCCATCTTTCATCCTCAAGTTATACAGCTTTTTCCGCAGGAATAGTTTATTCACCAGAGACTTAGATTGGTACAAAGTCCATAACTTGTCCCACAAAGCCTTTGTTGTAGCTTCCCCTGATACATTCAGAAATACTGAATTTGAGACACACAATCGTATTGTGCTCTTTGCCTTCCGATCAAACTTCTTCCATTCTTCATTAGACACTCCCGTTGGTTTAGTAACCGGATCTACTGCGATCCACTAATCTTTATCCACCAACAGATCCTCCATCTTGAGTTTCCATAACTCAAAACTCTGACCATTAAATTTCTCGATCTCTATCTTTCCACTGCTCACCATCTTCTTTCACCACCAGAATCAACCTCACAGATCTCCCACTGAACAGGGTCTACCACAGGACCAAGCGAAACCCCTCAACAACAGAGGCGCCCCCTTGAAGCCAAAAAAGCTCTGATACCAAATGTAGGTTTTAACCTTGTACAAAAATTACAGGCATACGAATTCTAAAACACAGAAAATAAACAATGCGAGAGCATAACACATAAAACATATATACACAGAGATTTTCCCCTGGATCCAAAACCGGGACTACTAGCTTGATTTTTCATTATATTCCTTTCAATGTTACAATGCATATTTATACATGTCGAAGCATCGAATACCATGGACCAAAAACCATCGCGTCCAAAACCATGTGCGAAAATCATGCACAAAACCATAGGTAGATTCGCCCAACCTAATATAAGGTCCAAAAACAAAATTTTTCGCGGCATGCCCCAGACCCCATAGAGTGGGGTTACCTGCACCCCTCAAACCCCCTGTGACTCCCCCCTCCATGCAATCGGCGCAACGAAGGGGGGATCCACCCCCCTTATAACCTTCCGGTTAACTACGTCGGCTAGTCGTGGAAAGAATATAACACAACCCAACAAGCTCGAATGGCCACAACCCTTTTCAGGTGGCCTTGGGATTCCAACCACTATGTCCCATTGATGTGGCCATGCCATTTGCAGCTACTCAGGCAGATTCAGGTCATGACCACTCCGAAACATGTAAGGAAAACAACTTCATTGAGCACATCCAACATATCCACTAGCAGGTCCATGACATTCTAGAGAAATCAAATGCCAAGTATAAGAAGCGACATGATCAACATCAGGTGCCACACAAGTTTCAGGTGGGCGACAAAGTCTGGTTGCATTTGCAAAAGGAATGCCTTACCGGAGCCTATCAGAAACTCATACCGCTCCGATATGGTCCTTACACCATTACCAAGGCTGTGGGAGACAATGCATTTGAGCTCAACATTCCCCCATTCCTTGGCCTGCACCCAGTGTTCAATGTGGACCGCCTTCGGCCATACTTTCCACCATTACTAGACACATCTGACATTGCAGAACAACTCACGCCAACAGAGTTAAATCCGAATTGCATGGAACATGCTACAACTGATTGAATCATGGACACACAGATCAAGCACACTCGCCAGCAGAAGATCCAACTATATCAAGTTGTCAAAGCAGGCCAACTCCTTCACCAGGGCAAGTGGCTCGCCAGGGACCAAGTTCAGCAAAAGTTTCCTCATCTCATGGAGGAAGTCAACGCAATGGGGACCATTTCTTCCTAAGGGGGGAAGAATGGTCCAGGTGGATATTGGTGGCCACTCACCAATTCCAGTTGGACCCCCACCATTGTTTCTTTCAGGTTTTCAGTTTCCTTATTTGTAGCACAATTTACTATTTTTCGCAGTTTTTCGGGTCCTAAACTTCTAGAGCTGTTTTGAGGCCCTAAACAACATTCTTTAGGAAAAATGGGAGCAACATGGGTGCATAGGCTAATGTTTCTCTTCCCAAAGTTTTATTCCTCAGACAGATCTTTCTAACGAGGTATTGTGCACGTCAAATGGAGATCGTATGCCAAAGTTACGACCTCGTGAAGTTGATGGACCAATTTACCCAAAAAGGGGCCCATAGTTTGGCACTTCATTTCCTAGGGTTAAGGTTTTGGATGTTTAGGGTTCTCCATTGTTTCTCAACAATAAATAGGCCTTAAAACCTCATTTTAAGACAGTTCAGAGGCATGTAGCCACCACATCTCTCCTCAGAGATAAGCTACCATCGCCTAAGCTAGTTTATTTTCATTTCTATTTGTAAGCATATTTCAGTATTTTACATTAATGAAATGAAGTATTAATTATGTTGTATCTCTGTATTTATGGTTATCTCTTTAATTTGTTGTGTCCTTGTTTAAATCTGGATCATCATTTGAAGAAGGAAGCAATACTGCATGGGTGTGAACACCATCAGAAAGGGAGACACGGTAGTGAGGGGTTGACGTCCTAGAAGGGCATATTTTTTTTATAGAAATGACTTGGAGGATTGGTTGCATCTCGGTAGAGCCAGCGAACAACAATGAAAGTGCATTGGTAGTCAAGGTTGGTTCCATGGTGATATGACTTTGTTGTCGAAAGAAAGGTGTTGCAAGCAAATATCAATTGTAAGTGTACAAAAGTGAAAAACAATTTGTGTAGTAAAAAGAAAGGAAAAGGTTAAAGAGTTTATCTTAAAAGAGATGAAGCAACAATAGAAATTGAAGGGAAAAGTGTGGAAGATAAAAAAACATGAGGGGGAAGGAAAAATAGGCAAGAACAAGTGTGCTACAAGAAACAAATAGATATCTAGACTATTTTCCTTATAATTTGTGCAATTTTCATGTGGCAAAGTTAAATGTTTCATGGGTAAAAAAGCAAAGCAAGAAGAAAACAACACCCACCATGATTTTTTTATTTGTTGGGTGAAGGACAGTTTTGGAAGGAAGAGAGGAAGGGGTACACAATTTGAACGAGATACCTAGCAAACATTGAGGGCTTGTTCAAACAAAGAGGTTTGGTAGTAGCAAGGCAAAGTAGGAAGCATTCTTTTGATTATGGTTTTTGTGTGTAAAGTAAAGTGTCTTTCTGGACTTATGGCAATTACAATTTTGTTCCCTATTCAAGCATCCTTGCAACTTTTTAAATGACATGGATCTATGGATGTAGGAAAATAATAGTAGTAAAAAGAAAATATAGGCTAGGTTGTTTTATGCGAGAGAAAATTTCTGACTATATTAAAAATAAAAGAGCATGTGGCATTCTGGGAATAAAAAAAGTGAGAAGGAAAATAGAGGGTACAAAGAAGGGAATAAGATGTGTTTTCAGACAACATGTAACATTAGTTAGATAGAAACCATAAATACTGTAACATAATAAGAGATAACAACCATAAAGGAAAAACTTCCACAATAGGGGAAAATCAATGTTAAACTAATTTCCTAAGGATAGGAAAAGTGTACATGCATACCTGTCAACATGTAAAAAAGCAATGCAATAAAGAGGAAAAGCCAAAGATCTGTACCTCTCGGCAGGGAACAACACAAGATATCCTGCCAGGTCAAAACATATTTGTGTTAGGTAAGTGGTATTTAAATATGACAAGGAAAATGACTAAACCAATTTGGCCAAGTAATGCCTCTAATTGCAACATTTGTAAAATACCATGAATCATTTGCAAAGTAGCAGCAAATTGTTCCTCCAAAAGAAGTGAAGTTATAAAAGAAAAATATGAAGAGGGCTCAGTTGTATGCAAAGGGGAACAAAAGGATTCCTTGTCCAACAAATTGTGCTAACTATCAAGCTAACAACAAGATGTGAGGACCTTTTTAAATAGTAGAGTGATGAAGGAGGACAGATTAGCCTTTTAGAATCACATGGAAGAGGAAGACATAGTGGCAAGTCACTTGGGAGATTTTCTCAGAGGTATGACAAATGGAATGTCCAATGTCATTTTTATTTTTTTTTCCGAAGAAAAAGCGAACTTTTTATTAAGAGAATAAAAAGTTACATTGCATATGCTGAGCATTTCCGTAAGAACTGCTTGCTAGACCAAGCATTCAAACACAAAAAAGTCTCCTTTCTGTCTTTATGAACACAGAAATCAGAGCAGTTTTGCAGTATAAAACAGCTGTGGCTAAACAGCTATGACCCAGAGATGGCCTCGTCTTTCAGAGACAGATCAAAAAACAATAATACAAGCATTCATTTCAGTCTTTGGGCCTCCTCAACAGAGAGGAAAACAGCCCACAAAAAAATAGATATGGATCCGAGTTTTTGTATAAGAGAAGTCTGTGTGAAATAGTCTAAGCATATATATAAGAGATAATAAACGAAAAACAAAAGCATCAGCTGAAGAATTATGTATAAGGCGGCACATCTGATGGAACGATCTGTCCTTGACAATCTTCCACTATTTTCCACCCTCCCAAAGCTTGCTGCAAACCTTCCTTAGAAAGCTTATCCGCGTCATCGTTGCTGTCCTTGTAGATATGGCATATGGAGAAAGAGTTAAAATATGACTTTAATACCTGTATTTCTTCTAGCATGGGTTTCAATAATTGGTTTTTGCAAGAACTTTTTCCGTTAACCCAGTTTATAACATTGAGGGAGTCTCCAAAGATGGAATGTCCAATGTCATTATTGTAGAAGGTTTGAACAATATGCATATGAATGTAGGAAAAAAAATGGTATGGATAAATGAAATGCAAATTTCATTAAGGAAAGATTTGAAAAAATAAGTGAAGAGAATCAATTTTTGTTGCAATATAGCCTAAGAAAGTAAGAAAGGGGGATGGTACGTAATGCTAGTTGTAGCAACTATCACTGAAAAGAAAAATGCTTTTGAATCACTAAAATCTGAGGTGAGAATGTGAAATAACAACAAAGTATCAAGCATGAGTAAAGGAGTTATCTCCAGTTGCACCAGTAAGGCGACAAGAAACAAGTTCCTGTATCAATGGTTTAAAACATATCGCATTAGTATGGAGAAGTAGTTGAAAACAAAATTTGTATGGTAGTGTAGGGAATAAAGAGAAAATATACAGAATTTGGCAATCTTATGAATTGGCATTTCCTATGCCAACAAACATAAGCTATATATGCTTGGTTTCTTCATTGGTAAGGATGGGGGATCTTGAGGGAGCTGAAGGTTATGTTAGAAAATGGTTATCTGTGAAATCATTTGATGATATCATAGTATCCAATGTCATCCTTATTGCTTATTCCATACAAGATCATGCAGTCAACGATGATGTCTTAAAACATTGTATATCTTGCTATACTATTTTAAAGTATATCATAAATCAATACCCCAAATATTTATTTTTTAAAATAATTACAATATTAATTTTATGAAAGACAAATATCAATATGTTTCAATCCTTTACAGTTATCTCGAACTCTCTACTTCTAAACCCAGAGTACATGATGCCAAATGAGGGATTTTTTCAACCCTTGACAACTATCTCGAACTCTCTACTTCTATGATAAATTTGTATCCTTGCAAGAATTTTGTTACCTATAATGACTGCTGGAAATAATTTGTTGTAGGATTTTAATAAATCCTCTCCCATGGCTCTTCAAATCTTGCTTTAGATTTATAGGCAGTCTGATCAATTCTAGGTCTTCAATCCTCGCTTTCACTGGGCCACTCTGATTCCTTCAATAGGTCAGAGTTAACCTTAACTCTAATTCCTCTTGTGCTCTGTTTCTAGCTGTAAGGTAATAGATCAGAGTTAACCTCTAATTATTCTTGTGCTTTGTTTCTAGCTGTCAGGTAATAGGTCAGAGTTAACGTCTAATTCCTCTTGTGCTCTATTTCTAACTATAGGGTGAAATTGGTAGCACAATTATTATTAGTAGTTTAAGATTTAGACTTAATTATATTTTAAAATATTATTGTGACATTGACTTTAAATAGGAACATTATCTTTGATATGTCATGAGAGTAACTCTTGTGATTTTTAACACAAGATATGATCTACAACATGATACATATGGATTTTAGATGGATATGGTGTTCAGAGAACATTCCGGTATGTTTGTTTATCAGCGCGAACTCTTTCAGGCATGAACACTATGAATAATCCATTTCAAAATATTCATTTGTCAATATGGAACAAAAGTGCAAAGAATATACACAAGTGAATCAGATTTCTATTTACGCCCACAGATCAGACACCAGTAATATGTTGTTCATCAAGGTTATTGTATTTAACAATTGGGAGACATGTCATGACATGAGAAGCATGAACTTCCAGTATTCACTAAGGCTAATATTGTGTATATTGTGACAAACACTTGGGCTCTCTAGTCTCCACGCAATATCCTTGTGCCTAGAAAAACATTGTTGGAATACTTTTGAGACGTGATTTTAGCATGATTGTCGCTATTGTTGGAAAGTTTGTGGGAAACTTACATCTCCAGTCTGGGGTACTACACAAATTATCTGCAAAGTTTGGAGATATTTTCATAGTACAACAAAGAGTGTTATGTTGAGAGAGCCTTTCTAGAGGATTTGCTGGTCATGTTTCAGAGTAAGTGTTCTAGTTTTGAATCTCCAAATGTACAGTTAGGGTTTGTAAGGTAGCAGCACACATGCTCCCATCAGAAAAATCTGTCGCTATCAATATGAAGTGGTTGTAACATTCCCAGATCTTCAATGATCAAATGGAGGAATTTTGAGAAGGTGCCTCTGGCGATCCAAGGAATGAAGAAAAAATGCATCTCATTGGATGCATATTCTTATAGCATTTGGATGAAAAGTTATGCGGCTTTGTCACACATGGATCGAGTGGAAGGGGTGTTGATTGAACTGGATCTTGATGATAATATAGATCCAGATTTGGAATATTGACAACATTGTAGGAAACATTTATATAAAGGCCCAAGTCCTTGACAAAGCAGAATCTACTTTGAAAACATTGGGGAAGAAAATGATAGAAGTGGAGGTTAAGACAAAATGAAAGTATAGAGTTTCTTATGATCACCTAATTAGTTTGTATGGTAGTCTAGGGAATAAAGATGAAGTATACATAATAGATCAATCTTATGAATTCACATTTCCTATGTCAACAAACAAAAGCTATATATGCTTGGTTTCTTCATTGGTAAGGGTGGGGGATCTTGAGGGAGCTGAGGCTTTTGTTAAAAGATGGTTATTTGTGAAATCGTTTGATGATATCATAGTATCCAATGTCCTCCTTGGTGCTTATACAAGACAAGGGTATTTGCAAAAAGTAGAAGTCTTCCTTCAACATATTATGAAGAATGGAGGTAAACCAAATGCCATTACGTGGGAAAGCCTTGTCGAGTCCTATATACAGAGTGAACAAGTTCACAAGGCTATGGAGGCATTGACAATATCTCTATCAATTGGACAAAATCATTGGCAATGAAAGTCTAAAAATGTGTTCGAAATTTTAAGACATTTTGAGAAGAAAGGTGATGTTAAAAGTGCAGAGGAATTTTTGAAGAATCTGAGAGGGGTGAAATTTGTGAGCACAAAAGTTTACAACTCTTTGCTTCGCACATATCTTTGTGTTGGAAAAAAATTAAATGTTATTTCAAACTAAGCAAGAATTGAAAACAAAAATTAAACATGCTTATAAAATTTGAAGATTTGGAAAAAAAAAAACACAATTATCAAGTTCAACAGAATTAGGAAAAAATGCGTTTTATACAAAATAAAACATTAGAAACATGAATTTGACGCGACCTTTCTCTACCATCGACACATATTAGACTTAAGTGGTTGTAAATGAAGTCAAGCAATTGCTTCCAAGTGTTTTCATAAATACATGTTAGCTATCTATGCAACAACAAACATGACATCTAGTACCATGTCACAATATGAATTTCAGTTTGAGTGCTCTCATCAACGTGGGATGGATGCAAATCGCCACTGAAACACACAATTAATGACCTTTACACTCTTTCGACTTTTCATTCCTTTGCTACTCAGAAACATTTTTGTTGAAGGTAAAAGAGGAGGGGCGACTAAATGCTAACGAATTTTATCGATTGTGGATGAAAATAATCACAATAGTGATGAACAACAGAGTGCATTTACATGGATGGAAGAGCACTAGAAGTCTTTTCTCATAGTCTGCAAGAGTTGTATGAGTAATAAATGTGCAGTGTGTGAGAAGAAGGTTTCTTTGGAGGTAAGTAAGGAGGAGGGGCTTTGCAGGAGCAAAACATGTGAGGGTTTTTTTCTTCGGCACAAGAGATTTTTAGCCTTTGGTCTTGTAGATTCTCATTCTTGACCTTGCTTCTCCACACTTTCTGTAATACATTGTTTTTTTCTTTGGTTGGGGTTGTGTATATTTTCGGGCTCATCTCGTCAGGGTTTGGAAAAACAACTGGTAGATTTTTTTTTTAAAACTTCCTGGCCTCATCTCAGTTAGGGGTTTCAGATGTGTCCAAAGTTGAATTTGGTTGCTTATGATCACCTAATTAGTTTGTATGGTAGGCTAGGGAATAAAGATGAAGTATACAAAATCTGGCAATATTATGAATTGGCATTTCCTATGTCAACAAACAAAAGCTATATATGTTTGGTTTCTTCATTGGTAAGGGTGGGGGATCTTGAGGGAGCTGAGGCTTTTGTTAAAAAATGGTTATCTGTGAAATCGTTTGATGATATCAGAGTATCCAATGTCCTCCTTGGTGCTTATACCAGACAAGGGTATTTGCAAAAAGTAGAAGTCTTCCTTCAACATATTATGAAGAATGAAGGCAAACCAAATTCCATTACCTGGGAAAGCCTTGTCAAGGCCTATATACAAAGTGAACAAGTTCACAAGGCTATGGAGGCAATGACAAGATCTCTATCAGTTGGAAAAAATCATTGGCAGCCAAAGTCTGAAAATGTGTTTGAAATTTTAAGACATTTTGAGAAGCAAGGTGATGCTAAAAGTGTAGAGGAATTTTTGAAGACTTTGAGAGGGGTGAAATTTGTGAGCACAAAAGTTTACAACTCTTCGCTTCGCACATATCTTCGTGTTGATAAAGTTCCTTCCAGAATAGCAAAAGTTATGATGGAAGATAATGTCAGTCCTAATGAAGAAACTGACACCCTTCTCAAACAAATGGATGAATCTTAAGAAGAGTTAGGCTTTTCAAATACTTGTAGGCGCGTGGACCATTACTTGGAGAAACTGATAGGCATTGCAGACAAGGCAATTATTCTTCAGAAGTCTTGGGTTCTGCTAAAATATTTATGTGTGAAAGAGAGGTTGCAATCAAAACAAATGGTCTATAGAGGCTTTGGTGTCTAAGCCTTGTCTTTTTCCTAGAAGTATGTATAAAAGAAGGCCCTTTAACATCAGCTTAAATGTACCATAATCACGGTGAAACAAAAAAACACTGAAGTTATTGGGTAAAACAGGTGTGAAATTTTAATCGAGTAGGGTGAATCGAAACAGAGCAATAGAAAGATCGGCATTGAAAGAGACAGAAGGTACCTTGTATTTTCAGAAAGCAAGAAAGAAAGCAGTCGGGTCGATGTTGTGAAACTTGAACTCCAACACTGCAAGGCTTCTTCCTATCAACTGGCTAGGTCATAAACTATTTGCAAGCTGCAGCGGATTACATTATAAGAGTTTCTTTCTCTCCATGTTGGGATGGTGTGTGATAAGACTTTGCTTGGATGTAATAGTCTTTAAGACCTTATTTTCCTCCATGTTGGTGTGATAGCTCCATGTTGGTGTGATAGAGACACATGTATTCTGCAGGAAAATTAAAGGTCTGTAAGAACTTATTTCCCTCCATTTTGGGATGGCATGTGATTTATAGCAAACTGTAGGTCTTGGCTTCAAATTTCGCCAATAATTCCTGAAATTTCGTACTTGTGCCCCAAACTTCTGCCAAAGCAACATTCATTTCAGGGAATGCTCGTTAAGCTACAAGGTGCAGGTAACATTAATTTCAGGGGATGGTCGTCAATACGAAGTTGCAGGGAACATTAATTTCACGGAATGCTCATTAAGGTTCCAAGTTGCAAGTCTCCGTTCGAACATATTTACTCCCATCGGCCTAGTATACTGAAACCTTTCCTTGCCAGTTTGCAAGAGAAGTAAATGCGGAAGGGAGAGGAGTATGGCCAGATGGTGTAGGTGGTCCTTATGCAGAAATGTAGTTTAACATATGGCAAGATGGAATGGCAAATACATGTCACGATTTTATTGGCCAGAAGGGCAAAATCTAAGCATTCTAATTGGTTAGGTGAACAATGTTTGCCCACCCAAAGCCAACAAAGTAAACGCCTATCAACATAATTAGTTTAATCATATAGATTAAATGGGTGGTAAATTTTGACAACCATACTTATTTCATGATAAATAGCAATAAATTCCATTATCAAAAAAAGGTATACATCAGAGAATACATCAAATGCACAAGCCAGAAGTTGGATAGAACTATAGAAAGAAACACAACTTTGAAATCACTACACAACACCGTGAGCACCAGAGGGAAGCATCATTGTCATAAGCTAACATCGAAATTACATAATTGTCTTGCCAATGCATGAAGCTCATAAAAAAATACAGAGCGACAACATCAACCTAATTCCAAATAAATAGTAGTCATAAGCAACAGTGCCAAATAAATTGCAGAGAGAAATAGACACAATAACATGCTATAGGTGCAGCAATAGTAGTGAAATATAATGCCACCAAAGTGACTAGCATCCTAGGACTAGAGAGTTATGTCTTCCAACACCATACGCTTATAGACAATACCAAAATTGTAGATATCCAAAATCGTCTACAGGGTCAGGACCATAACTACATATATTCAAAATCTAAGCCATAAAACGTGTAACTGAAAACAAACAGATACCTTCACTTGTCTGCTTTAGATGATTCATGGTATGATGAAAATAAAACAAGAGTGTGTCCACTATGATAGGGGGATCTGTAAGGTCACCAAAACTTGAATCATTAACCAGAAAAAAACTCCACCTTTGCCAGATGAGAATCCACATTGTTTAAACAAAACTGAATATTTCTTACCATGTGCTTGATGTCCTCCATAGAGGAGAAAATGTTGTAAGTCTCCATATCATTTTCCTTTAACAGAAGACAAAAGAAAGTATAAGTTTGATGATTCAAAGCCAGGGAACTTAAAAAACTCAACCTTCGCTTACAAGAACAATCAAGGTTTGTAAACCACTTCGCTTTAACACCAGCCAGTTTAGAGTCTAAAGCATAAGGGCAATCACCACTCTCCACATCTTCTAGATATAAAATTTCTTGATGGACCTCCAAAGGAACTAAGTCAAAAGTAAAGGAAATAGAGTCATAAGACAAAGGGTGTGACCTTTTCTTCCCAACAAAAAAGCCACCCCCTCGACGACCGGGCATTCATTGGCAAGGCGCCATAAACACCAGAGAGGAGAGGTAATGACAACAACTTGAAGATGAACAATGTCCAATGAAATATACCGAGGGATAAAGAGGGATACATTGATGACGAGACCTAAAAACGAGGAGGTCGTCCACAATAAATCACTTGACAGGGCCTGAACCCAAAAGGTTTACAAACTCACTACGCATCCATAATACAAACTCAACCTTCCACTAGAGAGACTTCACATAATTAATGCCACATACCACTGAAATAAGGCACCAAGACAAGACCACCAAGCTAAGGCACCGGGACAATGAAATCCATCACCATGAATTGAAAAAACACATAAAAGTATTACTGTTACAATATAGACAATAAGGCCATACAAACATAAATGAACACAGTAAAAGAGCATAGAAAACAATTGTGACGACAATTCACCAAAACCAAACTATCCTCCCCAATAAACAAAGAATAAAATGATTCACACAGGTTAGCAATGAATATCTCACCAAACAAAGATTATGTGTTGTAGTAATTCCATCGCTAACCAAGATTGCTAAATAGCTATAGTCCACCCACCATCTCAAACATAAGGAGCAAATAAAGCCAAAGGATGAGGTAGTTACCTCACCATCATACCCGCCACACCACCACCAACAAACATTCCTTCTTCCGAGCAATCTTTAATACATTTAATGGCACACATTTCAACTGCAACCACATTAACTACCTTTAGCCATTACTTCATCATTATAAACCAGGTGTCATTCTAGTGCCTATCCCGAAGATACTGAAACTCCCACTTGTACACCCCCATCAGGGAATCATAGCTTATTAATATCACATACCCAAAAAAGCATAATAAATTTTATATGACACTTGTTAAGGTGATTTTTTTTAATTAATCAATTTAATTAAAAAGGTAAAAAACTCATAACTACTTTAAAAATAAATCTCAATCTTTGAATTATGACTATTTTTTTTATTTTTATTTATTTATTTTTTTCGAAGAAAAAGCGAACTTTTTATTTTACATTGCATATGTTGTGAGCATTTCTATTGCTACTTTGACTGCTCATGCAATTAGTGAAAACGTCCTATCTGCGGTAATGACCATCTGATCTCAAAAAATAGCCAGCTGTAAACATAATATAACAGCTGCTTTTAACTGTCCAGCTATGTATCATAAACTCCCCTCCTACAAGAGGGCTGCCAAAACCATCATTAAGTGGGTCTCCTCGAAAAAACGAGGAAAAACAACCCTTACAATAAAAGATGTGTTTCATAAAGTCCAAAAACATAGTTGTATCAAAATTTTAAATATAAGGTCTGAGCAAAAACTGTAACTGAAAGTAAATTTTGTTGTAGGGAAAAGTATCCGACTCGGATGACCCTAACCCACTCTAAGGGTGACAGTTCCTTAGCAACAACTGTAAAACAAACTACTGAAAGTTTACTTCTTTATGAAAGCAAAAGAGAATGGAGGAAGCACTAACCGTTGCCTTGCGCTTAATGTCGAATCCAAACTCTCCTCTTTGGCCGCTTGCTCCTAGCTCTATGTCCTTCTGCTCGCCCAGCTACATGAGATCCTGCACAATAACAAAGAAGGAAACTACAAGAGGCATGCAATCATAACTGGTTCATGGATTAGTGTAAACCAAACATGCAATCATCACAATATATAATTGAAACAAGAGCATATAGAAGAACCTCAATAGCTTTTATTAATGAAGAAATAAAGGTTCTGAGAGTATTACAACCATTGCAGGCTCCAACCCAGCAACACCTCCCAGCAGAAAGAATTGCTCTTCTTCACCTCTCTCAAACAATCACCCAATAACTCAATGATGAAACCAACAACATATCATTACTTTGCACAAAATTCCAGCCTCCTGAGCTCATGGGAGAGAGCTCAATATATAGATGAATTGAGAAAGGATGAGTCAGCTTGCAACTGATGTGTAGCTGCCTTGTGTCCTCTCTCTCTTCAGTTAATCTTTAGTTGATCTTCAGTTCTTGAGTCCACTTGGTGAACCTTGCTTCCACTTGGAGAAACAAAGCCTCTGACTCATCACAAGGCGAAATCCCTGATCCAAGTGTCATTTTTGGAAGATTCCAGAGCAATGACTCAGTGTGCCACATGTCCAAACTCTCTCAACGCAGGTGGGCTTTGTTCTACCTGCTTTGCAACGCAGGTACACCATGGAGCAGTTGTGTTTCAGCGCAGAAGCCTAGTGGAGCACCTGCTTTGATTTCAGGATTGCTTGTTTTTGAGTGTTTTCAGGTGGAGAACTGATCTGAGAGCTGTTGGTTTGATGACCTTGTTCCTCTAGGGGTAGGAACATCATGTTTAGGGAACTTTGGATCCCTTGGATTATCGACAATTCATGCTTATTGCTGTAAGGCACAAAATTGTCTATAACAGATGCCCCCTAAAGTATGAGGTCGTTTATCGGGTGAAATTTTTTATTGAGAGGATCCGAAGTTCATTCAATCTGCTGAGAAGTGTCCTGTAATAAGATACAATACAATACATTATTTTTCATACATTTTTTCATGATCTAGCTGAGGCGGGCATTCCCATGCTCAGCTTTATAAATACATTTTGGTACATAGAACAGACGATCGTCTGCGGTAGACTGATATTTCTCTGCCGAAATTATCATCCTTTGAGAAGGATGATCATCTGCTGTAATGATGTACATATCAAATGTCTTTATGTCCTGAATATATATCGCAGCCCGGATGGATGAAACTAGATCCGGGGTCTTCAATCTCTTCCGATCTTCACTCGATGTACAAGTCGATCCATGTGAGAATTTCTTGAAGTCGAACATGGAAAGACATCGCTTGATTACCGGTCAATGATGTAAACCGTTAACAAGCGCGAGAGGAATCACCGATAAGGATGATGACCCTCAAGGTACGGTAGTACAATCTGCATGGTGGGAATAAAGGACTTGGCGTTGACCACCATGCAAAATCTTCTGGTCGAAGGTCATTGATGTATACCTGTCGCCGGAAGTGAGAAACTTGCCATTGAGGCATGCAAGCTTCAAAGTACTGAAGGGGTTGTTCCTAGATCAACTCCTTGGATAATGAGCTGATGTCGACAAGGAGCGATCTGTCAAAGGAGGGCCTTAATGAATCCCACATCAGTGACACGGAACGGAGCTAGTGATTGTGATGAGGTGAAAACAAACTGTGATGTATGATTCAGGGTGGCGGTCATGAAATGGATGAAGGATAATGTATGGCAGTGGGCGGAACACGGTTGACTCTTTACAGAACCACATCTCTTGAACATATAACGACACTGATGTGATGGATTGGTAGCATTACCCCAACTATGGATGGTGTGGCGAGGACCATGGTTATGCGACCGGTGAATGAAACAACCCAACCCGATGTGCTACGGAGGACAAAGTGTCATGTTCAAGAGCGACTTGCTACCATTAATGCTGTGAGGTTCTCCCAATTTTTCCCCAGTCATTGCTGACCAGTACCTCTTTATTTTTGTCAAGCTTGAGGAGGATAACATATGCTTGTTCTATAACCTGCCCTTCGGGCAAGCCCATCGCTATGTTTTAACGAGCCTAGCGATAGGAAAACTCGTTCTCGTCTAAAGACAAGTTTTTCGCTATTTAATCATTTTAACGAGTCTAACGACAAAGAAAACTCGGTCCTTTTCATTTTTAGAGAGTCTGAAAAGGTACGAAAAGTTAACTCCAAAATTCCTTTTTCGTCACTTAATCCCTTAAGTCCGAAAAAGTATAAAACAATACAGAAGGGATGAGTTTTCGATCGCTTTAACGAGCCGAACAAAACAAGCGCTCGATCTTTTTGTGCAATAATCCCTCAGGTCCAAAAAGATTAAAATCTAGAGGAGGGATAGCTTTCCGGTCGCTTTAACGAGCTGGAAGGCCAAAACTCGGCAAATTTTTCATATTTTACGAGTCAGTGAAAAGAGCTCAAAGAAGACTCGTCTTTTGAGGAACGAGTGATGAACAGGGATAGCAGCAGATTCCAGGTACAGGTTGGAATTCTCCAATCACGGCAGTGTCACAAGGATGGCTAAGTGAAATCACTCTTCACAGCGGTTCCTCAAAATGGGTAAACAAACATATGGAGGTGAACGATTGGCCAAATGAACGGATGGAGGTGACGGCATATAAACACGACCAAGGGCTTTTAATATGGCTTTCAAAGGTTACATTTCTCGAGGTTGTTTACCGGTTCATTTTTCTGGATGAGCTTGAACTGCTAGGGAAAGATTGCTCACAATTATGTTTATTTTTTAACGAGCATGAACTCTACACAAAAACTGCTTGATTTTTGCGTTTATTTTTTAACGAGCATGAACATTGCTAAAACTGCTCAATTATGCCCCCAGCATAATAATAATGCAGATGAGGCCCATGCCCCCTAAATAATAAGGGGACATTTCATTTTTTAAAGAGGTTGACATCGCAAAGAACTATCCTCTTTTACTCCTTATTTCATTTTTTAAACGAGGTTGACTTGAGAAAGGAACTATCCTCGAAACTTTTAGATCCATTAAAAATAGAAGGCTTCGTATCCCGTTGCGTCCAACTCCGCAAGATTACTTGGCGGTGGTGGGGTAAAAGTGCCCATTAAAGAAGGGCCTTTTGGGAAAATTATTCCGATATATGGAAGAGGATGGTTGCCTCCTTGGATCGATGGAATGCTTCTTGTGTTGGATGGCGGCTCAACTTCTGTCGAAGTTGTTGTCGAACTGCCTGGTCGACTTTTTCTTTCGCCATTCAACGGCTGTGGATTCCCACGACTTTTGTTTAATGTTGAAATTAAAGCATCATCTTGGCGCTTAAAACTTGACAACATCATGACTTGTGATGGGGAAGCATTTCCACTGTCAACCAGATTCTGACTTGGGTCGGGAAACGGATAAGTTAATACGGCTGGAGTGTGCGGATTCTTTACGAATCTCTTAAACTCAGCTTTGTACGGACAATCTGCCGTCCGATGATCGTCGTCACATATGTGACACGGAAGCCGTTTCCTATTCCCAGGAGGGTTTGAAGAATTTTTCTTAGGGGATGACCCACCTTGTCTATTCTTCCTCCCTTTGTTTTGATTCTTCTTGCTTCCTGGTTGATAGGTTTCTTTGCCCTTATCTGTTGACACAGCATTTACTTCCGAAGCAAGAACTTCTTCATGCGCATTTTGATTCGAATCCTTACGGGCTTTCTTTTGATTGGTCCTTTTCGGATTCGTGTTCGCCGTGCCAATCACGCCATCGCCGGCATGAGAGTCATTGTTTGATTTAGGAGGAGGAGGGATTGAAAACTCTGGTCTAGGGGCGTCTGGTATTTTGTCATAGAGTGTGCCAGACTGAGTATATACTAAATCCAAGTATTGTGCACGAGCGATAACTTGCTCTTCTGTTACGACTCCTCCCTTTGCTACATCTTCCGTTATAGCCGGAAGTAACGACTTTATAAACCACTCAGCTAAAAGCTGATTAGGAACGTATGTTTTAACCATTCTTCGTCGACGTCGCCACTCATGTATATGATCTGATATATGAGTTGCGGTTGTCTGTTTGAAGTTAGTCAATATCTCTGTTCCCGTTTCGTACCTTATTGGTAATTGAAAGTGGGTCAAGAATGTCGTGGTAAGGGAGCCAAAATTGTCGAACGAAGCTCTAGGCAATTCTATATACCATTTTGCCACTGGACCTGCCAATGTCCTCTGAAAGAGGCGAAGCCTTATCGAATCGTCATTCAAAGTGTTCGACGAACACCATAGATGAAATGTCATCACATGATTCGACGGGTCTTCACCTGGATTTCCATTGAATTTAGGAATGTCGGATGGAAGTTTGTGCGGAATCACTGGCCACCAAGGGGCGTAAGCAATTGGATCGTTTGTTAACCGATGTAAATCAGGCAACTCTAAAGTCGCCACGAATGGTAACTGCTGGTTCAAGTTAGGTGAAGCGTAACCAGGATACGATGGAATCGCCTGAACAGTCGGTCTTTGCATACCAGCATAATGGAGTTGATGTTGGTATGATGAATACGGTTGATGGAATTGACCACTATAACGTGGTTGATTTTGACCATTTTGAATATATGGTTGTCCAGTATTCGCAAATATTTGCTGTTCAGAACCTTGGTACACTTGTTGGAATTGCGGCTGTTGGTATTGCATTATCCACGGTTGCGACACCATGGGTTGTTGCGCTACACTAACCATTGGACCAAGATGTGGGGTAGTCGTACCCAACTGTACTTGTGTTGTCCCACCAGTAGGTGATTGTGGTTGGGTCGCAGGGTCAAGGGGCTGTTGCACGAGAACCTGAGCAATCTGAGGTTGACATACAACAGGCATTGTTTGAACTTGCGACACGGTCACAATAGCCGGTGTAGTTGGGATGTTTGTCACAGGTACACACTGTTGCATAGAATATACAACTCTCGGTGGCTGGGATAGCATAGGTACCCAACTAGTCGTTGCAACTCCGCCATAACTTGAATAAGGTTGAGAACTCCCGTATAGGTACTGCCCCCCATACGGTAGCAACCCAGAACTCAAGGCAATTGACTGTCCTGGAGGACTGGATGGCCTAATTAGATTCCCAAAAGGGTCAATTTGATGAGCCTCACCATGAGAGTTACCAGACATTACTCCGGAACAAACAGGAACAGACCATACTGTCGAGATAGTCTCTTGGTGGACTCCTTCTAGCGACTGCGAGCTAGTCGGGACAGATGGTATGCCGGCGAACATTGTTGGATTTGCAGCAGGTAATTCTGCCGTCGCCGTGTCATTCGACACAGTCCTAGATGTCGACGGTTGTTCAGTCATTTTTAGTCTATCCAATTGATCACCTAGTGATTCTACAGGAACTTCCACTGGTGATGGACAAACTTCTGTTGTAGCAGGAAATAGAGCGACCCCTACTCCAAACTGACTTGGAGTGGGTACTTGCGGTTCTTCTATAATTTCCTCTATCGCAATCAGACCAGGTGGAAGAGGAAGACCGTCAGGTCCGTAAAAGATTTCCGTTGCCGAAGAAGGGGTTGTATCGACCGCGACAGATGTTTGAGGAACAAAACTCTCTGGACCGGTTACAGATGGAACTGGTTCAGTCATACAAGTATTTGCCCCCAGACTAGGATCAGTATTACTGTCCCTCTGTGGCGATTGAACTTCTTCTATAGAGGCAGGGTTTCCGGAAATGTTTGGAGTGACCAGAATCTCAGATGTTGTTGGAACGCTTGTTCTAACTTTTAAAGGAGATTTTGAACTGGTTCGACGAGCTCGCTTTGTCCAGATTGTTTTCAATTCCGGAGACAAAGACGGTTGACTCGCAAGCCTCCGAGAACGACGGATATTCAATTGACTTTCTTCCATGATTGCGGATTACTCGATCAACTAAAATATAAAGGGGAAAATTTGTGTTTCCGATTTGAATGAATTTTATTAGACGCTTTTAAACATAACTTTGCTTTTTCATGTTTTAAGAGTCGAGAAAAAGCTAAAGATGACTCTAGTCTCCTTCGATGTATTAACGAACCCGAAGTGACAAATGCTCGGTTGGACCTTTTCAGTTATAGAGTTTGAAAAGGGCCAAAAGAAACTGCTCTGGAGATCTAGGCAGAGGGTGTGCCAAACCTTTCGCGAAACCACAGAATACGTTTTACGGTACGGGTGGTCGATCTTCGTGAATGCTGTGTTCACTGCATCGCGATCAGTAGGGCGGTCGACACGGCTTCCTATGGATAAAGGATAATTGCCTATAGGGGTCTCCCAATATATACGCGACGGTACATGGGAGCACAAGTCCGTATTAGTGCCACCGACTCTCAGGAGGAATCACCCACCTTCGTAGAGATCGACAGTCACTATGTTTAACGACGCCGGAACACGTCTCTACCTAGACCTCTAGATGTTTGCGTTATGTTTCAAATGCGTTGTTAGGTTCATTCAATATATTTTAAGTTGATCTTTTTAAAGTTTGCCTTTCAAGGTTCACCACGAGATGTATATGACAAATTCCTAAATGCAGCCTAAGATGAGAAGCAAGCTTTTTCAAATCTTTTTGACTGATGAAAATCTTAGCTACTGAGGGAGAAGAAAGCAAATTCTTTTCACACAGTTCATACAGCACAAACTAATGCACTTTCTCCTAAATCATCATGCAAACTTTTTCAAATGGAAAATGCACAATGCATGTATTTTCTTTTCCCTTTCTTAATGTGGATGGATACAAAAAGAAAGTGGTTATATAACTTTGATTTCGATTTAAAGCGAAAGTAAACAAGTTTGTCCAAAATCAAAAGACACCTTAAGATTCACTTGCTTAATCACTGGAAATACATGAAATCAAACCATACTAACGAAAGTAAAACGACTAATCAGCTATGGACAACAAACAAGCTAACTCTTTAGACCAACAAAATGCCTAAAACAGGTTCAGATCTAAGAGGCCAAAAGCATGACTAGTTTACTTTTCGTTATGGGAAATTGTAAATGAGTAAGAAATACAAAGAACAAGTACAATTTCGTTATATAATAGAGGCGGAATGATGGCAAGTAATATTGGTTTCAAAACAGGCACAAGACTGACACCTAGCAGCAAAACTAAGTGAAAACAGGCAAGAGAAAGGAGGAAACCCCAAATGCACTAGGCAAATTTGGGCCAATGCAGGCTCTGCACAGCCAAACTGGCTCTCAGCGCAGGTAGCCCCTTCGGGACCTGCGTTGCAAAGCAGGCAACCTGTGTACTACCTGCTTTGGAAAACGAGAATTGCGTTTTCACAGTTTCCGGGTCATAATTTTCTCAAAAATGCACGGTTTTTGCTCAAATCAGAAGCATTCAGTCAAGCACACTCAAAGGGATGATTTAGAAGGTGAAAAGCTATCACTAAGAGCTTACAAGGATCTTTGTAGATCAGCTCTTCAAATCATGAATTTGCTCAGAAAATGAGCAAGAGTAGCTGCCCTCTACTTCGCTTTTGATATAGTCAAAAGATTTTCGATTTGGTACTCTTTCGTTCAGGAAATGAATAGCAAAATACTACAAACACAGTCAAACGGATACGATCCCCAGCGGAGTCGCCAGTTTGTTGTAGGGAAAAGTATCCGACTCGGATGACCCTAACCCACTCTAAGGGTGACAGTTCCTTAGCAACAACTGTAAAACAAACTACTGAAAGTTTACTTCTTTATGAAAGCAAAAGAGAATGGAGGAAGCACTAACCGTTGCCTTGCGCTTAATGTCGAATCCAAACTCTCCTCTTTGGCCGCTTGCTCCTAGCTCTTTGTCCTTCTGCTCGCCCAGCTACAATGAGATCCTGCACAATAACAAAGAAGGAAACTACAAGAGGCATGCAATCATAACTGGTTCATGGATTAGTGTAAACCAAACATGCAATCATCACAATATATAATTGAAACAAGAGCATATAGAAGAACCTCAATAGCTTTTATTAATGAAGAAATAAAGGTTCTGAGAGTATTACAACCATTGCAGGCTCCAACCCAGCAACACCTCCCAGCAGAAAGAATTGCTCTTCTTCACCTCTCTCAAACAATCACCCAATAACTCAATGATGAAACCAACATCATATCATTACTTTGCACAAAATTCCAGCCTCCTGAGCTCATGGGAGAGAGCTCAATATATAGATGAATTGAGAAAGGATGAGTCAGCTTGCAACTGATGTGTAGCTGCCTTGTGTCCTCTCTCTCTTCAGTTAATCTTTAATTGATCTTCAGTTCTTGAGTCCACTTGGTGAACCTTGCTTCCACTTGGAGAAACAAAGCCTCTGACTCATCACAAGGCGAAATCCCTGATCCAAGTGTCATTTTTGGAAGATTCCAGAGCAATGACTCAGTGTGCCACATGTCCAAACTCGCTCAACGCAGGTGGGCTTTGTTCTACCTGCTTTGCAACGCAGGTACACCATGGAGCAGTTGTGTTTCAGCGCAGAAGCCTAGTGGAGCACCTGCTTTGATTTCAGGATTGCTTGTTTTTTAGTGTTTTCAGGTGGAGAACTGATCTGAGAGCTGTTGGTTTGCTGACCTTGTTCCTCTAGGGGTAGGAACATCATGTTTAGGGAACTTTGGATCCCTTGGATTATCGACAATTCATGCTTATTGCTGTAAGGCACAAAATTGTCTATAACAAATTTGCAGGAAACTGTCACTGATGAGGTGGCTGATCCGATGTGTGGATCTGCCCCTGAATTTCTTCTACTATTTTCCAACCTCCCATATTCTGCTGCACACCTTCCTTAGAAAGCTTGTCGGCTGAATCGTTGCTATCCCTGTAGATATGACATAAAGAGAAGCTGTTAAAAGAAATTTTTAATGCCTGCAGTTCTTCCAACAGTGGTTTCAGAATTTGATTTTTGCATGTGCTTTTCCCATTTACCCAATTTATAACATTAAGAGAGTCTCCAAAGATCTGAATTGTGAGGATGTTTCTTTGAATGAGCCAACAGAGAAGTAGCCTCAATGCTGACATTTCTGCATAATTGTTTGATCCAGTCCCTAGACCAACTGAGGTTTTGAGGATGTGATTTTCATTAACATGGATGACTAGACTAGCTCCTACCCTATTATTCTGAGAGGCACCATCAAAGAAGCCTCAAGGAATGCCCTCTTTAATGTGTACAACCTTATTTTGATTTTGAGTTTTTTTATCCTCTGGTTCAGGGATGCACGAATAGATAGATACGCAATGGATTTCTGTGACAGATGCCGAAGTTTCCTTGTCCTGAAAAATACACCTGTTTCTAGCGATCTAGACCCCCCAACAAATAATGAGCGGAATATTCCTCATATTCCCATCCGGATATTGATGCCACCATTTTGCCCAGACCTTAGCCATGTTTCCACTTCCCCATTCCATCTTTTTGTTCATCATTTTCTCTATCTCCCCCCATATCTTTTTTGTTCTAGGGCAAGATAGGAAAAGATGGTTGATAGATTCCGATTCAGATTTGCATACTGTGCATCTCCCTGGACCGTGCATGAGTCTTGACTGAAGAATGTCCCATGTTGGTATTTTCCTGTTTAAAATACACCAGAAAAAGAGTTTGGCCTTAGCCGGACATTTGAGTTTCCAAATGTGCTTCGACCACCATTCCGGAACTCCCCACCCTTTCCTGGACATAATGAATTTATATCCACTTTTCGAGGTGTACTCTCCAGTTTCTGCGTGGGCCCAGATCAGCAAGTTCGGGCTGTCTTTTATTCTGACATTTGATCGGGTGAGTTCTTGGATATATGAATTCCATTCATTCCACCATCTATGGTCCAGCTCTAGATCTTCCACGTCTTTCCAAGCTTGGCCCCACATAGATGAGTGACCCACCTTTTCCACCTGATTTAAGGTAAATATGCTCTTACTTTCTAAGTGCCTGATTAACCCTGGGGATAAAGCATAGGTTTCATTACATCCTACCCAGGGGTCCTTCCCTATCTGCAAGTTTCTTCCATTCCCGATCTTCCATGCCAATCCTTGTTTGATCACCTTGAAGGATTCCACCGTTGCTTTCCAAATCGCTGAGACATTCTTCTTATCCTTTACTGGGTTCCTGATCCAATCTTCTAAGGGAGCTGGGTCTATATATTTCCTTTTCACCACTCTTGTCCATAAGTTCTCCATCTTTATAAGTCTCCATCCTGATTTTGCTGCCAGCGAGAGACTGAAATCAGGGAGGCTTTTTATCCCCCATCCTCCCCAGTCCTTTGGCCTTGCCACTTTCTCCCAGGCTACCCATGGAAGGACAGAGTTCTCCTTTGAGCCATCCCACAGAAATCTGCTGCAAATTCTTCTTACTTTCTCCAAGATGCCTTTAGGAACCCATGTTAAAGCTGCCCAGTAGACTGGAATGGCCAGTAGCACTGATTTAATTAGAGTCAGTCTCCCAGCTCTGGATAGCCATTTGAAGCTCCAGTGAGTGATTCTGGCTTCTATTTTTGCAATCAGCCAGTTCCAATCCGCTTTCTTGTATGCATTTGGTTTTAACCAGAAACCTAAATACTTGAAAGGAGATTCCATATTACAAGATTGGAAAGGAAAGAGAGAATGCATTTGAGCTCGCTCTTGTCTGTCTATTCCTGCCACTATTAACTGAGATTTCCTGGAATTTATCAGCATTCCAGTTGCTTTCAAGAACAGATCAAGAATGATTTTTAATTCCTTAATTTCGTTAGACTCTCCATTTGTGAAAATCAGAATGTCATCAACAAAAAGGAGATGTGAAATGAATAAATTGACTGCTACTTCAATACCTCTTACCTTTCCTTCCCTTCTAGCCTTTTGAATTAGCTGGCTTAAGCCTTCTTCTACTAAAAGAAAAAGCAGAGGGGACAAGGGGCATCCTTGCCTCAGACCCCTCTGTCCTTTGAAAAAAGCTGTTGCTACACCGTTAATTAGAATTGCATAGCTGATGTTTGTAATACACCCCATGATCCAGCTTATGAAGTCTGTTTTGAAGCCTAGATGAGTTAAAAGCAGACGGATGTATATCCAGTTTATTCGGTCGTAGGCTTTAGATAAGTCAATTTTTATTACTGCACCCTTCTTGTTCTTCTGTCTGACACTATGCAGAACCTCCTGGGCTACACCGATGGCTTCATGGATTTGTCTTCCGTTTAGAAACCCGAATTGCTCCATTGAAATATGCCGTGACAGAATTGGTTTAATTCTGATCGCAATCACCTTTGCAATAATCTTGTATATACAGTTGCATAAAGAAATAGGTCTGAAATCCTCAAAAGTTTCAGGAACTTCCTTCTTCGGGATGAGGGCTATAAATGTTGCATTAAATGGACTATATACCTCTCCTTTCTTCCTGGATTCTTCTACTACATCAGTTATTTCTGCTCCTATCAATTCAAAGAAATGGAGGAAAAGTTCTATGGTCCATCCGTCCGGCCCGGGGCTTTTTTCTTTTGCCATAGATTTAATAACATTTTCTACTTCCTCCTTTGTAACTGGGCATAACAAATCCTTCACTTCTTCCTCCTCCACGAACCTTGGGAAACATTGAGCTGTTTTGATTACCTCCGCGATGGTGGCCTCTCCTTGATCAGAAAATAAATTCTGGAAGTGTCTTTGCCCTAAAGCAGACAGAGAATTAAAAGTCTTTGCCTCCCTTCTTCATTTTTTAAGTTCCAAATAGTGTTTGCTGACTTCCTCCCTTTTGCATAATTGTGGAAAAACCTTGTGTTTTCATCTCCTGCTTTTAGCCAGATCGCTCTGCTCTTAAGCCTCCATTCCTCTTCTTCTGCCAGAAGGATTTGTTTTTTGAGTTTCTCCAGGTGGAGGATCCTATCTTTTGATTCCTGAGAAACGTATCCATCCTCCTCTATGCTTTCCAACTTTTGTAGTTCCTCACTTATCCTGTTTAATTCCTCGTTCTGCTTTGCCTTTCTGTCCTTCGCCCAACTTATAGTAGCTTTCTTCAGTCTTTTGAGGTTTTCCATGAATAGAAAGCCTTTATCCTCTGTGGAGCTGATATCAGGGTGTCTCCATGTATCTCTAAATAATTTTGAAAAAGAATCTTCTTGCAACCAGGATGAATTAAACTTGAAAGGTGCTGGCAGCTTTGGAGGAGGTTTGGAGAGTTCTAAGTAAACTGGGAAGTGATCTGAGGACCCTCCCTCTTCAACCCATTGCCGAAACATTGGGATCATGGAGGATAATTCTTCATTTATTAGAAAACGGTCCAGTCTTTTTGCCACTCTAGCTTCTCCTACTCTCCTATTCCTCCAAGTCGGCTTTAACTTTCTCAGGTTTACATCAATGAGATTGTTGGCAGATAACAGATTGAGGAAGAAATCTGTCAGAGGATCTTCCCTAGCCGATGGTCCCCAGGCCTCCGCTCTTCCTATTGAGAAATTTAAATCTCCGCCCATCACCATGAATTTGCTCTTCAGGGTTGATTTGGACATCAGCTCATTCCAAAAAGCCACCCTTCCTTGACAAGGCCCATAAATGTTGCAAATAGATAATGGGAAGTCGAATTCAGGAGATTGAATTTCCATTCCCATCACCTGCTTCATCCCCCATTGGTTCCAAATCTTAATAGCCCCTTCCCTGTAACCTATTGCCAGTCCTCCTGAGTGGCCATCAGAGTCCATAGCCGAGAATTTCCAGCCTGGGAGGAGGGCATTTAGCATCATTTCTACTTCTGCTCCATTCCCCAAAGTTTCCTGAAGAAAGAGGATATCTGATTTTGAATTTAAAACCATCTCCCTAAGGGCCAGTTTTTTGGGTTTACTGGCTAAACCCCTGCAGTTCCATGTCGTCAAAATCATTTCAGAACACTCTCAGGGGTCTGCACCGCTCTAAGTGCCCCAGTGATTGACTGTTGTTTCCCTTCTGCCATATCATATTTTGCTTTTATCTGGGCCATGGATAGATTTGATTTTCTGCCTCTTTTTTTCCTTTTTTGACTCGGGGTAGGGAGCGGGCCTATACCACCCACGGAAACAGAGGAAACTGGCTTGATGTCTAGAGATCTGAGATTATATGGACAAGTAGGGTGAAGGGCCGGGGGTGATGGATTAGAAGAATCACCTTCACAATTCAGATCTAAGGAGGGCATTGCAGCCGAGATGTTTTCTATACAGTTTTCCACAGAGTATGCTTCATGATTATCAATTAATTCATTATTATCAGAAATGAGATTTATTGAAGGAGACTTCGGGATCAGACAATCTTCATTTTTTTCAGAATTAAGAATGGGGGAGAAATTTGTATCTAAGCACATACCCATAGCTCCTTCGCTCTCGATGGGATTTTGTGTTGGTGCCGATCCCCCAGTGGTCTCCATTTGAGCTTTGTCGATTCCGAGCTCCAGGTCTTTGTCCATCCCACTGAAACGAGGATCCTGATGGCCTGCTTCCGGATTCTGTCCCTCCTGATGGACCTCCGTCTCCATTCCTTCTGCTATCTGATTTTCTGAGACCTCCTTTCCTTGAAGATTTTGATTATGGCGTATAGCCTTCTCCCATTGAGTTGATGTCCTCCGGAATCGTCGCCTTCGCCTTCCTAAAGGGCATTCCTTGGCCAAATGACCATAAACGTGGCATCTATGGCACCTGAATGGCAAGTATTCATAATCCAGAATCTGTTCGAAGACGAAGTCTTTGTATTGGAGATTTATCTTTTCTGCAAGTCCTCCGCTTGGATTTAGACTGACTAAGATCCGCGCCATGGCCTTGTTGTGTGTTTCCAAGAAGGACATATCCGCTTCCAGAAATGTACCCAATCTGTTCCCTATTGCCTTAAAGACCGATTCGACCCACAAGAAAGAGGGCAGCCCCGAAGCTCTCACCCAAACCGAGAAAACATCTATTGATCCGGATCTTGGGGGGAGGCCCCCAAGATCTAAAATATTGAAATGGATCTTGGGGGGAGAGACCCCCAAGATCTGAAAAATTGAAATTGCCAGAAGAAAAATAGGAGAATTCCCAATAAACAAAAACCACAAAGAGACTTTTTATTAAAACCCAAGTGGAAATAAACTAGCTAGGGCAATGGTAGCTTATCTCTGAGAAGAGATGTGTGGCTACATGCCTCTGAACTGTAAAGGCTACATTGTGGCGGACAATCTGTCCTTTTACAAAATGTGACTTGTTACTTATAGTATTTTTCAGTTACAATACCACGGGTTAATTCCCTGGGTGAATGAATACCATGGGTGGATTTTACAATACCACAGGCAGATGCCATTTACAATACCATGGGTAAATTCCATGGGTGAATACCATGGGTGGATTTTACAATACCATCGGCGAATGCCATTTACAATACCATGGATAAATTCCATGGGTTGATGAATAATATGGGTGGATGAGTACCATGGGTTGATGCCATTTTCCATTCGGATCATTCCTCCCTCCTTAAGAAGCAATGGTCCCCATTGCGTAAAGTTCCCTCCTGCAAAGCCTTTGTTGAATATGAAGAGCCACTGAAGATAAGGGTTTTACGTGGTTAACCCAAAACCCTGATAAAGGAAGATCCGAGGATAGAGATACCCTGTAATGGTTGTGACCAACTGTGATTCTGACAGTGTGTGGCCTAAAAAATGGACTTTGATGAACTGTGGGTTTGTGGATGACCCATAACCATGAAGAACGAAGATTCGAGGATAGAGATACCCTGTAATGCTTGTGACCAACTGTGATACTAACATTGTACGACCTAGAAAATGGACTTCGATGAAGTGTGGGTTTGTGGATGACCCACAACCGTGATGTTGGTTGCTGATGAAGTAGCAGGTGCCTACATAGCCTGGGGTGGGAGGGCACATCTCCAAATAACCCAAGCCGATTGCTGCTATGTTGAAAGTGATGAATGTGAAGCAGGTGCCTACTAAAGTGGGGTGGGAGGGCACGTCTCCAATGGGAACCCACTCCGAATGCTGCTCCGGAATTAAAATGGACATAACTCGGCCAATATAACTCATTATATTTATTATAACCTGTTTTTAGAAGCAGAAGGATCATTTTGCATCTTCCCATGAGTTGGAAATCCTTATCTGGGCACTCTGAGATCTCAGATTTGTGTTGCAACAGTTCCGCCGTCACAAAAATTCTGATAAAATAGCTGATTTTAAATCAGCGATATCTTCCACATCCGAACTTCGATTCGACCCATTTTTTATTTGAAATTGGGTGATTTTTCGAGAGGAATCCAGATCTGGTATTTGTTTTTGTAAATTTTGTACCAAATGTTTCAGATCTGATCTGCAAACGTGCCACCCAAAAAAATTCCTGCAAAAAATTGAGAAGAGAAAAATTCTTCCTGCTAGACCCAAGAAAGTGCTCTGTGGAGGTTGTAGCACATACCTGAAGTTTGTTGAATATTGCTGCAAAATTTGAAACTGAAATATGCATCAAACCCTCATTCCCATGGAATCATAACCTGCTCTAACACCACTGATCCAGATCTTGGGGGAGGCCCCCAAGATCTAAAATATTGAAATGGATCTTGGGGGGAGAGACCCCCAAGATCTGAAAAGTTGAAATTTCCAGAAGAAAAATAGGAGAATGCCGAATAAACAAAAACCACAAAGAGACTTTTTATTAAAAACCAAGTGGAAATAAACTAGCTAGGGCAATGGTAGCTTATCTCTGAGAAGAGATGTGCGGCTACATGCCTCTGAACTGTAAAGGCTACATTGTGGCGGACAATCTGTCCTTTTACAAAATGTGACTTGTTACTTATAGTATTTTTCAGTTACAATACCACGGGTTAATTCCATGGGTGAATGAATACCATGGGTAGATTTTACAATACCACAGGCAGATGCCATTTACAATACCATGGGTAAATTCCATGGGTGAATACCATGGGTGGATTTTACAATACCACCTGTTGTTGGGAAAAGTATCCAATACAGAATGACCCTATCCCACTCTAAGGGTGATAGTACCTCAGCAACAACCGAATGCAAAGCTATTCAAGATTACTTCTTTATGGATGTAAGAGAGAGGAGAAAGAGATCCACTAACCGTTATCTTCCGCTAATGGTTGATCCAATCTTCCCTCTTTGCTGCTTGCTCCCAGCTCTTTGCTCTTTCACTGGCCCAGCTACACAAAGATCCTGCAAAAGCACAAGAAAGGGAAACTACAAGAAGCATACATCCATAATTGATTCAAGGATTAGAATAAATCAAATATACAAGCATCAATACACCATTGAGACACATGCATATAGAAGAACCTCAAATGCTTTATTAATGGAAGAAGTAAAGTTCTGAGAGTATTACAACCATAAGAGGCCCAATCCAGCAACACCTCCCAGCAGAAAGAAATCTCCTCTTCACCTCCTTCAAAGCAATCACCCAATAGTTCTATGCACAAACCAACAACACTTCCTTACATTCACCAGATTCCCGCCTCCCTAGACCTCATGAGAGAGCTCTATATATAGGAGTTTTGGAGAAAGGATGAGTCAGCTTGAGGTTGGCATGAAGCTGACTAGTGTCCTCTCCCACTTCAGTTATTCTTCAGTTCTTGAGTCCACTTGGAGTTTCTTGCTTCCACTTGGAGATCTAGATCCTCTTACTCATCACAAGGCGAATTCCCTGATCCAAGTGTCATTTTGGAAGCTTCCTGGGCATTTGACACCTTGTAGAATGACTGTGCCACTTGGCCAATCTCGCCCAGCGCAGGTAGCCTTCATTAGATTTGACATTTTGCACAGGTACAGAGTGGAGCAGTTGACATTCAGCGCAGATGCTCAGTGGAGCAGTTGACATGATCCAGAATTAGCTTGTTTTTGAGTGCTTTCAGGTGGAGAATTGATTTTCAGTGCTGTGGTTTGCTGACCTTGTTCCTCTAGGGGTAGGAACAACATGTTTAGGGACTTTGGATCCCTTAGATTATCGACATTTCATGCTTCATGCTGTAAGGCACAAAAATGTCTATAACACCACCGGCGGATGCCATTTACAATACCATGGGTAAATTCCATGGGTTGATGAATAATATGGGTGGATGAGTACCATGGGTTGATGCCATTTTCCATTCGGATCATCTGTTTTCTCATGAACAACATCGAACAAGGGGCTCCATTTTTTAGAAGAACAGGGATGTTCCCAAATGCCCAATTCTTTCCGACCACCCATTCAGCCGCCTCTTTATTCTCAAAGCGCACCATAAACCAGCCCTTTGCAAGGGTCGAAACCTCGAAACCTCTAATGAGGTCAGACTGCCAATTTTGTTCCCCCCAAGCTTTGATGAAATTTGAAGTGAATTTTTTCCCTCTCGCCCTGCCGACCAAAGTGCATTCAGCCACCTCCAGGGCTTCTTCAATTCCCACATCCATGCCCAACACCAGGTTCCCCTCCAAATCCTGCGAGCTAATTGGTCTCTGTTTTTTCCTCTTCTCCCCTTTTTTTCTTGTCCCGGCGTCCTCCTCCCTTATCTCCTTGTTTGTCCCATTTTTTTCTTGCTGCTCCAGACCAGGGTTCAAGGGGGAGAGCCTTTGTTCGAAAGGGGCTGGGAGCGAAATTCCTATGGAATCTAGGAAGGGTTCTGCTGAGGCTTGATTAAATACCTGATTTCCCAAAGAAGGTCCTGTAGAGTTCTTTTGCAATACTGGGGATCCTCCGGTCTCGTCTTCCTGCCGTCCTCCGATCCCTTTAGGGCTGCCCTGACCTTTGGCGATGGATGCCCTGGTAACCGCTGAAACCCTTCCAAAACCCCCTTCGCTTCTCTGCCCAGAGCTTGAACCGAAAATAACAATATCCTCTAGACCACCAGAGAGAAACGGCCCTGTAGAAGGGGGTTTTCCTTTGCTGCTTTGGCGTGATTGTCGAAAGCCCGCATGCAACACATCTTCACTTATTCTGCTTGTCTGCTGCGAAACTATGGAGTCCTGGTGAAAATAGGCGTTATCCTCCACTTCCTTTGACAACTGAAGAAAGGATTGGTTAATCCTTTGCGGTTCCGGAGAAAGGGGTTCAGAACTGAAGGTTTCTGGTGCTCCGAAATAACGTTCGATATTCTGTGCTGTAGGGTCTTTCCCCCAGACCGACAGAATATCCTCCATTGCCGGATCTAGGTCAACGAGCTCGCTAGGGTTAACCATGGTTACTGTGAGGGTTCTCAGGATACTCGCCGATCGTTTTCGCTGCCAGCACAGAGGTCCTATCTCCTTACTGTCTCAGTAAAACACTTTTACTGAATTCCAACGCTCTATTCCCCAGCTGTCCGCCTTACACCGATCCTGACCTCCAGCTGCCTTTCCTCCTGTCGCTGTCCTCCAAAAGCAACGTCTCGTACAAACAACTGCCGGTGTGGATTGCTGACGGAACCTAAACCCTCGACCTGGCTGGTCCTGGTTCCGGCCTGAGCCCCTGCTCCCAAACCCTCCGAATTATGACTATTATTAAAAATATTCTAAAATATTTTTTGAAGATTGAATCTCAACCATTCACATAATAGTTATTGATAATTAAAGTCCATTGGGGTAGCTCAATTAGCGATCAATTTAATTAAAAAGGTAAAAAAACTCATAACTACTTTAAAAATAAATCTCAATCTTTGAATTATGACTATTATTAAAAATATTCTAAAATATTTTTTGAAGATTAAATCTCAACCATTCACATAGTAGTTATTGATTAATAAAGTCCATTGGGGTAGCTCAATAAGCGATCATTGTATTATGAAGTAATATGTCAATTGTGAGATTCCAAGTTCAAATCCATTGTGGATGTTTTGCCATATGTATTAAATTAAATACATACATATATATTAAATTAAATATTTAATCTTCTTAGAAAAATAAATTGTTTAAAAATATTCTATTATTTTATTAAACAATAAAAATAATAATTTAAATAATTTTATAAAAATAAATTATGTTTTGAATACATGTGCCAATGCCATACTTTGTACAAAGAACTCTTTATTTATGCACCCAATTAATTTGATACAGTTTTTGTTTTGAGACAAAATAATGCTTCTTTGTTATTCACTAGGAATTAAAAAAAGCAGATACATATATTGTTTACCACTGAGGTAATTTCATTACACAAAGTTGTCAAAAACAAAAGACAACGTTTCCGACAATGTTAAAAACAAATTTGTCCAAAAATGAGGATTATACCCAACATAAAACTCGTCCATATAAAAAGCCTCATAATTGAAAGCAACATTAAAGGATTGAAAAATACAGAAATAACTTCCACAACTCTTTGTTCAACAACGATGTGTGTTGTGGCTTCATAAGCAAGTTTTGTTGTCACCCTACCAGAAGCATTGTCTCAGCTCCAGACAAGTGAATCATTTGTGTTAGATAATCTGATACCATTGTTATATAACTCCTCTATTAAAATATTCCATTCTTCAACCAAATAATAAACTAACCCCAAATTAATAGGAGCCATCCAGTAACCAATAGAGTAATGTGTGGACTCCATTTCCTTGACATTGTTACAAAAAATAAATCTTTAGAGTTTAGGATACTTACCAACTTGCGTGTAACACCCTCCTCCCACATCTACCCAAGAAATCGACCAGTCAAGATAAACATGTGACGAGAGGTCACTATGATATGATTCGACCTCCTAGGTAACCTTAAGGAAATGGAATCGACGAAACATCACACATAGTCATCCAACATCATCAACATAACCCTCAAAATACAAGTCAACCACTCAGATAACCTGTCCCTGGGTCCTACTATTGTTCTGGACTTCTTAAGCCATAGTTGCTCTCATGCTATGGGCAAGGGAGTGACTAGAAACCCAAAGTCACTTTCATAGGCCTGCCTGCCAGTGATTGTGGACCAAAAGTGCCAGTTCTGTGCTAGCGACCCCAGGATTTAAGCCACTCTTTCAAGCCCAAATCCCAAGCCACTGCCCAAAATGGAATGAATGCTTAGAATCAGGAAAATTACAGGGAAACAATGATGCAAAATCAATGAGATGATCAAGACCTTAGCCAGACCCATACTAGCCATGATAGGCATTTCATCAAACATATCATGAGCATGTAACCTACAGGTGTACAGGTGTAAACAGCAAAATTAAGTGTAGGTATCTCATACTTATCTGAGAATCACTATACCATTGATTCCTCATGTCATAGACACATTATCCATTCACATACAAGTAAAAACATGCTGAGAGCCATACATAGCTGTTGTCATAAAATATACATATAACCAACATGATAGGGACAAAAATACCAATGAAATCACAACCATATAACCACATATAATCCATCATAACTCATAGAGATACGAGGAGAAATAACCGTTCATTAATGATGCAAAATCCAAACCTGGGATGGGACTTCCACGTTCCACCCGACCGTAGAATGGCTGAGCCAAATATCTCTTCATCCATTCATCCCCGTGCCATATTCCAAGCATGAATGTGGGATCTCATAGAACTCATCAATCAAAACTCATCCAGGACTTCCAAAAGTCGTCCACCTCAACCCTTTAAATAATGATTCCACCTCACAGTCAAACATCACAAAACCAACATCAGATCGGTCTCTATCCCAACCTTCCAGGGCTCTAGAGTGTTTGTTCCAACCCGAATCCTAGGACTACTAACTCAACTCATGGCTGCCACTGGGCTCTAGAGCGTTTGTCCAACCAAGGCTTCCAGGACTAGTAACTCAACCCATAGCTGCCTCTAGGTTTCCAGAGCATTTGTCCAACCAGGGCTTCCAGGACTGGTTACTTAACCCAAGCCATTACAGGGCTTCTAGAGCGTTTGTCCAACCAAGGCTTCTAGGAACTAATAACTCAACTCAAGTCAAGGAAACATGAGAACCAACCAAACAAAACAAGAAAATAAACCCACAATCTCCATGGCTATCTAGGAAATGGAAAGGTTAGACAAATCCACTGTCAATCCAGGCAATCCTCCATGTTAGTGACAGATCATAACCAAGAAACCACATGCATGTGCCATGCATGCCAAAACCTGTAAGAAAATCTGATGTAGTTGATGATCCCAATGCCCTCTTGCGCTTTCTTGCTCCTCCTTTGCCTTCTTGCTCCAAGAATCCAAGTATGCCACACCCACCAAGAGTGCTCCAAGAAAACTCTAAGTCTCCAAGAGTATGAGAGAGAGAATAACACAAGGGCTTCACTCACTGAACCTCTGACATAGCACGTGCGTTCGTGGCATACTAAACAATA